>BLSH010459703.1:2576804-2611701 GCA_018402905.1 Glandirana rugosa | reverse complement strand
GCCTAGCGACATATTTACGGTTACCAGGGTTTTTTCACAGTTTTACCGGGCTGTACAGGTGAGGTTATAGCGTCATGACGATTTTTAGCTTCTAGCGGCGGTAATGATTATTTTTTTTTTATTTTTGAGGTTTTTAAATAAGAGTAGTAGGCATTTGCGCCGGTGAAAACGCGTTTGGTTAATTATTTGCGGCTAACGCTAAAAAAAAAATAGCGTTTATACTCCTTCTTATATTTAGCCGGTTTTTGCCACTTTTTTTTACAAAAAAACATAAAAAAAAAAAAAAAACAAATTTCTTACTTTTTGCTAAAATACAAATACAAAAAAAAAAAATACAAAAAAACATTTTTTTTCACCGTTTTTGGCCGATTTATATTCTTCCTCATATTTGCGATAAAAAAAAAATCGCAATCGGCGTTTATTAATTGGTTTGCGCAAAAGTGGCCGCGTTTACGGATGATGAGAATAAATTTTTGGAGTTTTTATTTTTTTTTTATTAGTAATGGCGGCGATCTTCGATTTTTAGCAGTACTGCGATATTGGAGTGGACATGTCGGGCCATTTTGACACTTTTTTGGGACCATTGGCATTTATACAGCGATCCGTGCTATAAAAATGCACTGATTACTGTGTAAATGCCATTGGCAGTGAAGGGGGTTAACCTGCAGGGGGCGCTCTAAGGGTAAACTGTGTTCCCTGGGCGTGTTCTAACTGTGGGGGGACTGCCCTAGCTGGGGAAGGGAAGCAATCACAGCTTCCGTGTAGAGGAAGGCTGTGATCACAGCCCTTCCCCCTCTCACAGAATGGAGGTCTGTGTTTACTCACATGGACCTCCGTTCTTTCACTCCATGGGGGGGCATCGCGGGTAGCCGGCGGCAATTAAAGCCGCCGCACCCGCTCCCTGGCCCTCCCCGAACACAGTGAGCGCGCGGGCTCACAGTGCGCGATCTCGCAGCCGCCGTCAGATGACGCCGATTTGCGATATCCCAACCTGCGGTTGGCGGTCGGCAAGTGGTTAATACACACCCACTATTACGTTTAAGCCACGCCTGTTTTCACTGCTTCGTACTCCACATTTTTCTCCTGAAGCTATGACACACCTGCAAATAAATGCCCCACCCTTAATTATAATAATGAATGAATGAGCTTTATTGCCAAGTATTTTCACACTTACGAGGAATTTGTTTTTGTGACAGAAGTTCCACAGTGCAACATAATAACAGCGACAAGACAAGAAAACACAAAGGGAATAAAAGAAAAAAACAAAAAAAAAATTAAAACAAATATCAGTTTCTACTTCACTTTAAGACCCGCCCACATACAAAAAAATGTCCCCATTTTTTGACAATGTTGGCAACTATGGTATAACAAGCATGCTACGCTTCATATACAGATTGATTTTACTGCTGTGGGTTTAATAACACTTTTTAACCACAGAGAGCTAGGCCACCTTAACATAATGCCCCTAAAGCACAATAGCACTGGCTCTGGTTGATTTAAGCACTGATAAAGGCTCTGTGATGCTTGCAGGCAACACTGTCCTTATTTTGTCAAAGTGTAGTGGGATTTTGGTTAGTGGCCTCTCATGAACTCTGAAACAGAATGCTTGCTCTGCTTCTTGGTGAGGTTTGTGAATTTGGATGGAAAATGTTCTGTAAAAGTTACATTGTTGAAGATCAGAAGAATAACAGCATACCAATCAAATAGACTGCCTTTTTCTGAGTGGCTGTATGATTATAAGTGGCTGCTTTATTCATCAAACTTATGCCATTTATACATAGTGAATAAATACAAATTATGTTTTTGGAGGCTTTCAATTAACATGCTGTGCTACTGTTCCTTAGTTCTCTAGTTCTCTATATAAACAATATTTTGGTCAATCAGATGTTAAAGCGGAGTTCCACCCTAAAGTGGAACTTCCGCTGGATGGATTCCTCCCCCCCTCAGGTGTCACATTTGGCACCTTTCGGGGGGAGGGGGAAGAGGACACCTGTCTTTAGACAGGTGTCCTTTTCCACACTTCCGGGAGCTCTGGCCAGCAGCCGCTGACGTCAGCAGCCCGGCTCCCTCCTCCCTGCTCGCTCTGCTTCTGGCCGCCTGGCCAGTAGCAGCATGCGGCAGAGCCTCGCGCATGTGCAGTAAGGTGCTCGGCGTGAAGCTGTACTGCTTACATGTCCGGGTTCCCTTACCCGCGATGGAGGCGGCTGCACCCATCCCCCGATCCGAAGATCGGCGGTGGGTGCAGACATCGCTGGACTCCAGGACAGGTAAGTGTCCTATTATTAAAAGTCAGCAGCTACTGTATGTGTAGCTGCTGACTTTTAATTTTTTTTTCCTACCTCGGACCTCCGCTTTAACAACTCCTTTAACCACTCTAGCATCTCTTAAACATCTGCACAGCTCCAATAAAACTTGCCTTATTCTCTGTTATATAACCATCTTATATGGTTGTAAGCAGTACCTAGTGGCCATAATATGGTATTTCTTTTTTAAATATCTCAATCAGGAAAAATAAAGATTGTTGGCCACTAGGTGGTGCTCACAATCACACCAGAGTTATATGACAGAATATGGCAAGTTTGGTTGGAGCTTTGTGGATGTGTATCGCATTCATTTAGCAAACTTTTTATACACAGACCCTTTAGTCTCCTCTTCCTTTTGTGATCTTCTCCATGTCACCCTTTATTCATTTTGTACTCATGCAAAGAGTGGTGCTGACAAAACAATCATGTCAATCTTTAGATCAGCCTTTCTCAACCTTTTCAACTCCGAGGAAACCTTGAAATAATTCTCCGGTTTTGGGGAACCCCTGCAAAAATCAAAAATCTACAACTCATGATACATTAGTGTGATGGTCAATGGGAAGAATGCTCCTTACACTTGTGGTCATTGCGAAGAATTACCCCTTATAGATAGCTAAAAAGATCAATGGTATCATTGGGAATTTATCTGAGAGGTAGAAATTGCTCATTGCTCAAGGAAACCCCTAGCAGCCTCTGGGGGAACCCTGGTTGAGAAACCCTGCTTTAGAAGAATGTAAGTGGTTATGCTCACTCGGGGGGTTGGGTCATGATGCTCTTCATTCATTATAGTCCTCCATGTTGACATTGGGTGCCATTGAACCTGAAAGACTGAGGACATCTTGTGGTGAAAAAGAAGAGCTGCAGAGGAAAACTTTGGATTGAGAATACGCTTGGAGACTGGAAGTCCTTGTTAAAATGTCCCAGCATTAAAATCTAGGAAAGGCACCTGAGTTGCTTTGTGTTATATGAATCAGCAGGACGAATACCTACCATTACCTGGAGCTGTCCAGCTAGTTAGCATAGATGCCACAAGCAATAATGGTAGGAAATAAGATGGCACAATTAGTCCTTATATATTTTGGAAAATCACCAATTGCAAACATTTACTTCAATAAATAATCAAAATAAACTTGAATGCTATACAAATTTTTTTTTTTTTGATCAAACATGTCACTTTATTTTAAATGTAGGATGACAAACTTGATATCCCAGTCCATGCCTGCCAGATTCTAGGTCATGAAATATTTATGTTTCCATGAATATATGCAAAAGTAATATTAGCAACCCGGAGCTTTTAAAGATTTTTAAAATGTATATTACAGGGAATATGCAAATGGATTCCAGTTGGAATATGACTGAACATTTTACATATTACACCATTAAAAAGAACCTGAAAGATTTCACACTGCAAGAAAAAAGCATTAATTTTTCATTTGTTACCAACCAGAGGTGCGTACGTTCAGGGGAAAGGTATGCAAAGTTTTACAGAAGATGAGACAAATAAAATAATATATATATATATATATATATATATATATATATATATATATATATATATATATATTAATAACATTTAATAATTATAATGTGCTGATGTCATTTTCTAAGTAATTTTCAATCTTTCAAAATCTGAAGGTCTGTTATAAATAATATCTGGGTATCCTATCATGTCTTCGTTTAAGCACTTCCTGTTACAGGGTGACAACACTCTGTCCTGGTCTCCCAAATGTGCTGCAGCTGCGTTGTTACCTTGTTACGCTGGCTTCCTAGGGAAACTACAAGTGGCCTTTTAACCACTTGCCGACCAAGCCTTTTCTGGCACTTTTTGTTTACAAGTAAAAATCTGTATTATTTGATATTACTTAGAACCCCCAAATATATATATATATACACTATATTGTCAAAAGTATTGTACACCTGCATTTACACACACATGAACTTTAATGGCATCCCAGTCTTAGTCCGTAGGGTACAATATTGAGTTGGCCCACCCTTTGCAGCTATAACAGCTTCAGCTCTTCTGGGAAGGCTGTCCAAAAGGTTTAGGAGTGTGTCTATGGGAATGTTTGACCATTCTTCCAGAAGCACATTTGTGAGGTCAGGCAGTGATGTGGACCAGAAGGCCTGGCTCGCAGTCTCCACTCTAATTCATCCCAAAGGTGTTCTATCGGGTTAAGGTCAGGACTCTGCAGGCCATTCAAGTTCCTCCACCCCAAACTCGCTCATCCATGTATTTATGAACCTTGCTTTGTGTACTGGTCCAAATCATTTGGTGGAGGGGGTGTTTTCAGGGGTTGGGCTTGGCCCTTTAATTCCAGTTAAGGGAACTCTTAAGGTGTCAGCATACCAAGATATTTTGGACAATTTCATGCCCCCAACTTTGTGGGAACAGTTTGGGGATGGCCCCTTCCTGTTCCAACATGACTGTGCACCAGTGCACAAAGCAAGGTCCATAAAGACATTGATGAGTGAGTTTGGGGTGGAGGAACTTGACTGGCCTGACATCAACCAGATAGAACACCTTTGGGATGAATTAGAGAGGAGACTGCGAGCCAGGCCTTCTCATCCAACATCAGTGCCTGATGCACTTCTGGAAGAATGGTCAAACATTCCCATAGACACTCCTAAACCTTGTGGATAGCCTTCCCAGATGAGTTGAAGCTGTTATAGCTGCAAAGGGTGGGCCAACTCAATATTGAACCCTAGGACTAAGACTGGGATGCCTTTAAAGTTCATGTGCGTGTAAAGGCAGGCGTCACAATACTTTTGGTAATATAGTGTATGTCCATGTACAGCAGCATTTGTAACAGAATAGGTTGGGGTTTTTCCTTAATAAACAAAAACATAGCCCAAAGTAGAGCTATAAAGAAATCAGACATATCTGTGCCTGCAAAGATATTTTCACTGTGTATATTTTCAGACAAACAGGTACAAAATATATCTATTAAGCACGTTATTTGCAATTTATTTTGCAGACTTTCATATAGCAGCTGTCAGGCAGAAATGTGAAATGCTCATGTGAAGGATGATTTCATCTGAAAAGCTCATTAGATTTTCTAGTAGGATTTGAGAGGGGCTTTTTAAAAACGTGATCAGTAGATTTTTATATTATTTTAAAACCATTATAAAACTTTCATGGTCATTAATATATCAGCTGGTTATTGAAACTCCTTTTTCCAGTGTATAGTTATGTCAGCTTAGCTCTCCGCAATCATTTGCATCACATACATTGTCATCCTGCATTTTGCCCCAAGGACGTCATTTAGGTTCCAAACGCCATATTGCTGCATTTTGTAGTTAAAAGAAGAAACTTTTGCAAAATGCTCTTTAAAAAAAAAAAAGTGTTTGGATGCTTTTTTTTTTTCTTTTAATTGTAGCCAGGTGCCCTTCCCCCACTCTCCCTGCTGCCGCAAGAGTGGCAGATCTTCGGAGGAAAGTAGATCTGTGTGTTCCTGGCCGCCCACTGCCCTTCCCTTGTCAGTAGACGTGCAGATCAGAAAAATGTGTTTAGTTTCGGATAGATTCCGTATGTTACTAATTTTGTTGCCTTGATTCGTTTCGGAATTTGTTTAGTTTCGTCTGAATTCGTTTATTCATTTTCTAACAAATTCCAAATTTTGAATATCAATTCGGATAGGTCAAAAAATTAATGACCGTTAAGAATTCTGTGTGAGGAATAGCTGGTTGTTAAGGAGCGGGCCGGGAAGACAGCCGCCGCGTCCTTAACGTATTGGTAGTCGCCATGATTGATCATGAATCTACACCGGGGGACATTTTTTTTCATTTTTTAAAGGCCTTGTCAAAAACTTGTGTTTTATTTACTTTTTACACTTTCTTGGGGAATGAGTAGGAGGATACTCATTCACATGGGGGGGGGGGTTGGGGGCCCCCTTGTTAAGCCTGAAAGATTTGCAAAATGGCACTGCGTCACTTTAACTGACAATTGCGTGGTCGTGCGTGGTTATACCCAAACAAAATGAATATCCTTTTTCCCACACACTATGCGGTTTTTAGTTTTTGCGCTATGAACAAAAAAAGAGTGACAGTTTTGAAACAAAAAACCTTTTTTTGTACTTTTTGCTATAATACATATCCAAAAAAATATATATATAAAAAAAAATGAATTCATCAATTTAGGCTGATATATATTCTTCTACATATTTTTGTTAAAAAAAATTGCAATAGGCGTATATTGATTGGTTTGCGTAAAAGTTATCGCGTCATAGTCCCAAACTATGGGATAGATTTAGGGACTTTTTTTTTTTATTTATTGTTTTTACTGGTAATGGCGGGGATCTGCGATTTTTAGTGGGACTGCGACATTGCGGCGGACAAATCTGACCCCAAATTATACTTTTTGGGGGCCAGTGACATTATTACATTGATCAGTGCTATAAAAATGCAGCGATCAATGTATTAATGACATTGGCAGGGAAGGGGTTTACATTAGGGGGCAATCAAGGGGTTAACTGTGTTCCCTAGGTGTGTTCTAAGTGTAGGGGTAATGGACTGCCAGGAACATGACAGAGATTGCTGTTCCCGATCACTGGGAACAGCAGATCTGAGACATCCCCTGTCAGAACAGAAATCCACCTTGTTTACATAGGCAGATCCCCATTCTGCCTCTGTATATCCCGATCGTGGGTCGCTGGCGATCATCAAGTCCGCCAGACCCGTGCGCATGCGCCTGCTAGATCACATGCACGGAATGCCGTACAATGACAGCGATTCGCGCTATCCAGCCACCATGCTGCTGTATAACTGCGGCAGGTGGTCGGGAAGCGGTTAAAGCCTGGTACACACTATGAGTATTTTTTCGCAAAAAAACTGTCAGCTCCGGTCGGAGCCGCTGTACGAACTATGTGAAATTAGTGCAGTGATCTGTCCCGCTGAGCTGTAGTGTTCTGTCAGGGGGATGGCCCCCCAGCCAGAACAATCTGATCAACAATCTCTGCCATTGGCTGAGAGCGCTGATCGGGAGTTGGTCAGCTGCTGGTTTTCCAGCATGCTCGAAACAGCCGGCTTCTGTCGGTCAGACTGAAATACGCACAGGCTGAATGTCGGAATTTTATTTTTTCAACCTCCAGATGTATCCCGACATTCTGCCCATGTGTATCAGGCTTAAGGAAGGTCCACTTTAACCCTTGTAATCCATTCTCATTAGGTCTGTGAGGCGTATCATAGTACTGGTGTGAGCAAAGATTTATTTAAATAAAAAATATCTAAAAACATGGTTTTCTCAACAGAGTTTAGATTGTGGTCAGGGCACCAAGTTCTGGGTCTTGGCTGCTGACTCTTTGACCATGATAATCAAATGGCTCAACAAAGGAACCACATATGGTTGTGTGGTAAGGAGTGCCTAGTGCAAACATCCATCTTCCTTGAAATTCCTTTTATTAAGTATTTATCATCTTAACAGCCATTGTGCTTCGTGGAAAGGAATCTCTATTACCTCAGAACATTAACAAGGATTTACAATGTAATACAAATGAGATGGCATAGAAAGCCTGGATTGAAGCTATCATTTCCTGTAAACAGCTGGAATGCATCAGAATCCATGTTCAAGCCCTGAAGAAGGAGGTTATCCTTCCCAAATGCGTTGCCAGTATTTGATGTTTTCATTAAGAATATTTAAAAAACATTTCAGCCAGATAGAAATTTGTATTAGATATTCCTAACCACAACTCAAAAACATTAGGCATTTTTGTGCTTGGGTTCCCTGAACTTAAACAATGTAGCATTAAGCTGCAAACGCCAGAAAATGATTGGGTTCTATGATGTCAAAAGGTTCAGTTTGGTGTGTATGGAAATGAGGCCCTTAGTTGGGGCTTTGGAGGAGAAAAACTAAGCCATGTCCACTGGAAAAAAAATAACATAAGCAGAGAAATGGGAAAGTCCTTGTTGTGTAGTAAGCTAGCAATATTTTAAAATATTTGATGTTCAATCAAAGTTCAGGACCACTTACATATGGCAAGGCTATGAATACCCAGGGTATGTGGTAAACGCAACCTTCCAGTTAAGCATGTGGAGAATTCTTCTGTCATCACTAGGGATGAGATCAATGTTCGATCAGAATGCTGGATGTATGGGCTGTTAGTGTCAGGGCCTGGACCTAAACCTGGGACCTCTGCTGTGTCTGACAGTTACTCTTCTTGCAAAGCCACCTGAGATGTTGGACAGCTTCCTGTCTGATTACTTAGACAACCTTGTCTTATGTCTTGTTTCTCGTGAACCTTGAACTCTTTGCTCCACCCATGAACTTCCTGATTTAAGCCATAGTTTTGCACTGCTTATTTGCCAGATTATTGTGCTCTCTCTAGCTAATATCTCACTCTAGTCACTCCTGCTGCCGCATGAATCTTTGATACCACTTGCTACCGACTTTTGCCTTGTTCCTCAACTATGCTTCTGCTTGATCCTATCCTGCAACCACTTGTTACCGACCTTTGGCTTGTGTACTGACTATGCTTCTGCTTGATCCCAACCTGCTATATCTGCTTGCTCCACCATCAGGAGCTCTGTTGAACACCTGTTAGTATTTAGTATGCAAAGGTTGCTAGGGGTTCCTTGAGCAATGGTCAATTTCTACACCTCAAATAAATTCCCAATGACATAATTGATCTTTTTATCTATCTGTAAGGGAGTAATTCTTCACAAAGACCACAAGTGTATAGAATATTCTTCCCATTGACCATCACACTAAAGTATCATGAGTTGTAGATTTTTAATTTTTAGCAAGGGTTCCCCGAGACCGGAGAATTATTTCAAGTGTTCCTTGGTGTTGACAAGGTTGAGAAAGGCTGATTTAGACTCTGCAACTCGGGTGACCTGCTTACATACCTATCCTGCTTGTTGGTGGGAGTCTCTCTACTGCTTTAGCTACTGGTCTCCAAGCCTGACACCTGACTGTAACATTTATGCCTCATGCACACAGGATGTTAAAAAAGTCCTAAAAACGTCAGTTTTTTTTAGCATTTTTGCAGCAGCGGTTTTGCACGTTTTTCAGCGCTAGCTGTAAGCCGCAAATTTCATGCCTCTATTCAAAATCAATAATTACAGTAAGCTCCCCGCCCACAGACCTCTACAGCTACTGGCAATGGTTGTCGGGAAGAGGCCCTTGTCCTCATCAACATGGGGACAAGGTGCTTTGGGATGGGGGACGCAGTGCCCCAGCTGTCCCAAAGTACCCATACTCCCCATGTTGAAGGCATGCGGCCAGGTATGGGTGAGGAGGGGGGGGCACTCGTCCTCACCCCCTTTCCTGGCCTGCCAGGCTGTGTGCTCAGATAAGGGTCTGGTATGGATCTTGGGGGGACCCCACTCCATTTTTTTGTGTTGGGGTTTCCCTTGAAATCCATATCAGACCGAAGGGTCTGGTATGTTTTTGGGGGAACCCCACGCAAATTCCCCTTCAAGATCCTCTGCACACAAGTCGCACCGCAAGTCGGATCATCATGATCCGACTTCTGGTGCGACTTCTATTCAAATCAATGGGCCATAGGGAACCATTGATTTTGAATAGAGACAGAAACCCCTGACGAGGCTTAACGCTGTGTATACAATGTTAAGCAACGTTATTGCGTGTTTTTTAGCATTAGAACCTTTTTACAGCTCAAAAAATGTCACTCAGAACCCAATGATCTTGCGTTTTTTTACAGCCCAAAAACGCCCCAGCCAAAAACAGTTGATAACAGCCTATGTGTGCATGAACACATAGGATAACATGCTGGGGAGTTTGACTGTAGAATAAAACGTCTGCAGCTAAAAACAGCTGCTTTAAAAATTTCCAAAAACGTCAAATGTGCATGAGGACTTTTAGAGTGTTCAGGGTTGATTAACGTGACAGTTTCCAGCTGTGAACAGTTGCTACGGAAACAGTGGTTGCTTCACCCACCCTGTCCTTACCAACTGCTAATGATAAGCCCAAAACCTGCAGACCCTCCCATCCACTAGGCCAGGGTTGTGGGGATGAGGCACTTGTTCTTAACATGTGGACAAGGTGCTACTTTGCTGGAGGGCCCCCCCTGCCAAGGCATCCCCCCACCCATGTTGAGGGTATGAGACCTGGTATGGATCTGGGTGGGGGGCCATGCTTCTCTTATCCTTTTCTTGGCCAGCTCCTGGTACTTGGGCAATCCTCAACATACACCAAAGATTTCCCAGCAAACAGACTGAAGAAGAGTCAGGTCAGCCACTAAACCCATCTTTGGTGTCACTAAAAAAAAGCTAGCTAATCAATTGTGATGACTTTGACTTTTTCATGATTACTACCACACATTACCAAGCGCATCGCTGCCATACAAGCCATTGATGGGTGTCATCCTTTCATGGAAAAGTTCAGTTTAATCTACAATGAAGTTTTAAACAAACAACATACTAAAGCGATAAATGGCTACACAAATCTTAAAATTACTCCGTCCATATTTTTATTAGTAGAAATTTCCACTTTTTTGTGTTTAAAGGATAATTTGCATATTTTATTTTTGAAGGTTTGCCTTTAAGCTTAACTCCTTCAATTAAGTAATTATTTAAATTACCGTCAACTTGGAGATTTATTTATGGCTTATGAATACACCCTTCTCATGGATCATTGTGCAAATGAAGACATGATGATTTTGGATTTGATATATAATAGCTGTTTCGATAATGTTCTATCAAAGCGCGAAGATAAATTAGCGTTTTGTTATAGCCGTATTTCAGTCGAGAGCGTCTGAGACATTAAAGACAAGATGCCATTGAAACTTGAGTTTTGGAATTCATCCATGAAAAATGACCAATCAAAATGAATACATTTTATTACTCTGACACAAAATCAGATCTAGAACTTTTCTTTACTTAAGTTTTCATTTTGACACTATAATGAATAGTAAATATACTTTGTAAAGGTTTTCAACTTAATTGACACTAATGTTATTTTTATGCCCTCGATAAGTCAATAGATCCATCATATTGTAAAAGCTTTACATAGGATGCATCAACTAGTCAACAAATAAACTGCAAGTTGTTGTTATTACATATGATTTATATAGCTCCAATAGTTTGTGCAGGTCAACAACATGGAGGGAGACAGTATAGTTAGAATACAATTCAATACAAGAGGGATCAGAGGTAGAGTACTTACAATCCAGAAGGGAGGGTCATGTGATACAAAAGGTAAAAACTGCTGTGGATGAGTTGATGGAGAAAATAAAAATATAGTTGAGAGTCAGTATAGGCCTCCTTCAAGAAAAGGGTTTTCAGGGATTGTCTAAAGGTGGACAGAGTAGGAAACAGTCTGACAGATTGGAGTAAGGAGTTCCAGAGGATGAGAGAGGCCCTGCAGAAGTCCTGGAGGTGAGCATAAGTAAAAGTCATGAGAGAGCTTGAGAGCAAGAGGTTTTTGGAGAAGTGGAGACGTTGGTTTGAGTGATACTTTGAGATGAGGTTGGTGTGTAGCTGGGGTCAGAGATGTAGATGGCTTTGTAGGTTATTGTTAATAATTTGGATTTTATTCGTTGGGTAAGCAAAAGTCAGTGGAGAGGAGCAGTAGACACTGAATGGTTGGAAAAGTGGATGACTCTAGCAGCAGCATTTGTGATTGACTGAAGGGGGGATAGTCTATATTAAGGCAGCATGACGAAAAGGTTGTTTTAATAGCTATGATGTTTTGCTTGGCACCCTTCTTGGATGCTTCTCCCAGTATACAGCTTCCTCCATTCTGAGACCGGAAACAAGGTATTATAGCAGAATATTGCGCCCACTAGCTTAGGTGCAAACTGGAGCTGACTTTATTGTAAACTCACACAGAATTTATACCACACTAAATCAGATAAGAGCTTGATCACATTATGTAAGTAAGTTAATGTTAACGTTAACATAGCTAAGGAACAGCCAACATAAACAGTGATCTAATTAAACAGTGAGCTTATTAGTCACCTAGACAAGCCTAGGTGACTCAGTTCTTACCCAGACCGTTCAGCACCAGTTCCCTAGTAATAAACCCTAGGGCTGTCCAAATCTCTAAAAGGATTAGCAGACAGACAGAAACAATAGGTGACTCAATTAACAATGGGAATTCACACCTAGGAGGCACACAATGGGGAAATTATACCATGGGAGAAAGACACCTTAGTAAACAGATTATAGCAAGAGAACCCATCATCAGGTTGTTTTGAGCTGATTATATTAACATCTGCTGTGAGTCTCACAGTCTAGGAGGGGGTGAAGCAGTAATTGCTGATTTGGGCACGGAGGCCCCAAATCTGTATTTAGGTCCTAGGTTCCCAGAGTCTGTGTGTTTTGGGGAGACAGGGACCTCAATCTAAAGCGAGACCACTCCAAGGGTCACCCAGGCAACCCTCTCCCCCCCAAGAATAGAGCCTCCTCAAAAGCAAGGGCCCATAGTCAGTAGGTAAGAGGCTATCCTGCAGTCCCCTCCAGAAGCCCCTGTCCCAGTTGGGTCTGCCACAATAGCCAAGGCCATGGGTCTCCAAACTGTTATCCGCAGGCAGAATGTGGCTGTCACGCACCTGGTGGTGGAGTCTGGCTTGTGCAGGGAACAACCACTCTTGCGCACCTGATTCGGGGACCCCTGGTAGAGCATACAGGAGGATGACACGAGGGCTGGATGGTCACTGATGACGGTGTGAGATCTCAAGAAGTCGTGCAGGTCAGAAGAGTGGCGGTACAGGCAAGGTCGGCAACTGGCTGGTGGTGCGGTACAAGGGATCAGGCAAAAGAGTGGTCAAGTCCAATCAAAGTTCGTAACCGGGCTGGCAGCAGAGGTACAGAGGGATCAGACAATCGGATGGTCGAGGATAGCCGAGGTCGGTGCAGGCAGATAGCAGCAGGTTAGGTCAAGCCGGGTCTAAACAGGAAACTGGAAGTAACACAGGAACAGGAAAACCGGAACAAAGCTGGGGCTCACAGGTGTTCAGAAGCTGTAGAACAGACAGCACCGGCTACAGGGATCAGGTAGCTTAAATAGGCCATTTGGCGCCAATGCGGGCATGCGCACACACGCGCGCTATGTGCACCTGTTCCAGGGGCCACGACAGCTTGCTTGCTTTTATCCGGCCCTTGGGGCACTATTCCTTTCACTGACACCAGTTATGGGGCACTATTCTTCCCAAGCCATGGCATTATTTACTCCCACTGGCTATAGTCAGGCTCCCCTAAAGTTTGATAGGCAGTAAATTGGCCCTTTGTTTCAAAAGATTGATGACCCCTGGGCAAGGTGATGGATGATCAGTAGCTTTGTGGTGGTGTTAGTTAAGAAGGGGCAAATGTTGGAATTGTTACAGAGGTTGAGGTGGCAAGATTTAGACAGTGAGTAGAATGTGGGTCTGAAAGGAAAGGTGAGAGTCCAGGATTACACCTAGCACCCTGGCATTATGGGCTTGTTCACACTAGCGGTTAAGGGGAGGTAAAACTCAGCGGTTAAAAATCTCATTTTCACTGCCCCCCAACTGCTCCCCCTTTTATGTGCAGAGCCAGAAGCTGGGGGTGTACTTTGCAGTTGCAGCAGGAATTATACTTTCTGTCACTTTTGGTGGGCATGGCGCTTAACACTGCGACCCATTCAAGTGAAAGGGGCCGCTCTACAAGCGACCCACAACTGCTTGCAATGCACATGATTAGCAAACAGATCCACTGCTGATCGGAACAGAGTCCGCCCCGTGTGAAAGGGACCTTTCTCAACTGCAGCAGATAAAAACAAGGCTTCTTCCCTTACCAGACAAGGCAGAGCTGTGAAAATTTCAGGACTGGGTGGATAGAAATACAAATTTTTATAGTAAGTAATAGAGCTTCCTTTTGTGTATTTAACAGTTTATCTTGTGTACCACTTTAATGATTACACCTAAAAATCAAATGTGCAACCTAAATGACTCATCTACATAATAAAATAAATATTTTTTCTGAGTTATTCTGCTTTTATCCTCAAAAGTCATCCATTAGTTATGTCTTATAATTTCTTGCAGCTGACTAAATATCAAGAGGTTTGTCGGGTCAAATAGTAATTGAAAAAAAATTATTTCATCTTTGCTTCCATTCCCTTTACAGTACAGTCTAAATGTTTGATCGGTCAAAATTCTTATCAGGTCAGATTCGAAAAAATTAAGCACTGACTATTATCAGCAACACTCTGGACACTTACTTTCATGTTTTGTCCTAGAGTGGATAGGTCCACGGTGTAATGGTTCTACTCTGCCAAAAATCTTTATAATTTGAGCTCTTGTTCTGTTATTTGGTCCAGTGAAAATGTATGAATTTGAAAGGAAAATGTTAAAGTTGAACACCAGACAAACCGAAGACTAGTTGAAATCATTGAAGATCTGTGAATTGTTTTATCTGCATTTGTACTTCTAATGAGCTGGTCTGCTGATTACTAATGGGCGAATATGGTTTAATTTTTTGAGAGTTTGGCTAAACTGGTTCGACCTTCGCTGAACCTGAATTGTGTAGTGAATTCTATTCATAGGGGGTGCATCCTGCTGTTAACTTCTGGCAGTTTTTGGTGTCGATAGGCAGACTGCTGTTAAAAAAGGACATGGGGAGCTGGGTACTGCCATGGGGGTAAAAAAAGTTTTTAAAACCACCACACACAGAAAAGAGGGTTCTGTTAATACAACTTCAAGTGCAACATTGGAAAAACTCCAATCCTTTTAATTACATGCTTGGGGTACGTCTCTAAGCTGTATTTATTTTATGGAACAATACAATTTTATGGGCAGTGGAATTTGGATGTGTGCAGTGGGTAAAGAAAAGAATCCCCCCCCCCCCCCCCTTTAAAATAATCACATTTTGTTGCTTTGCAGCCTGAAATGAAGACAGACAGGGTTTCTGTTTTAGCCAGCTGTATTTACTCAACTTAAAACATCCAGAAAAAAAAAATAAAAACAGAATCACTGAGTTGGAAATAGGATCACTCCCCTCCTAAAAAATACATGTAAACTCAATCAGGTGTAGCTAATCACCTTCTCAATGGCACACAAAGCTATTTGATTCTAAATTGTGATCAGCTGTGGTCATTTTGATTAGTTCAGCATGAAAAGAGCTTTCCTTGAGCATTTCAGTCCCTGATAGTACAACTGAAGCAAATAATCAACTATGAGTGTCAAGGCAATGTCAAAAGATCTCCACGATAAAGTCATGGACAGGCACAAGTCATGAGATGGATACCAAAAAATTTCAAAGGCTTTATCAATACTTAGAAGCATATTCTATTATTAATAAGTGGAAGGTATTTGGTACAACACAGACCCTCCCTGGATCAGGACATTGTTCCAAACTGGATGAAAGAGCCAGGAGGAAACTAGTCAGAGAGGCTACCAAGAGGCCTACAGCAAATCTGAAGCAGTTGCAGGATTTTATGGCAAAAAGTTTTTGTGATGTTTTTGAAGAGTCATTGTGTGCATGTGACAACAATATCACAAATTCTCCACAAATGAGGCTTGTATGGGGGGTTGCAACAAAAAGCCACTCCTCAAGAAAGGATAAATGCAATCACCACCGAGCTTTGCCAAAACGCACCTTGAAGATTCTGAGGCCACAGGAAAAAGGGGTTGAATCAGATGAGACTAAAATGTAATTATTTTGCCTCAACACTAAACGATATGTCTGGCGGAAATCCAATACAGCTCACCATCCAAATAACACCATTCCTGCAGTAAAGCATGGTGTTTCTTGAAGAAAATCTGCTGCCCTCTGCCAGAAAGTTGTCAATGGGAAGAAGGTTTACCTTCCAACATAACAATGACCCAAAGCACACAGCAAAAATGACCATACAGTTGTTGAAGGAGAAAAGGGTGAATGTCCTTGTATGGCCTAGTTGATGCCCAAGATTTTTTTCCAGCAGCTTTGTGTGTCATCCAGGGGCTGACTGGGCCGGGGGCAGGGTGAAAACTGCCCCTTGGGCCACTCCGCCGCCCTGTAAAAAGGTTGCCCTGCTTCCCTCAACACGCATACTCATAGTTGCCAGGTGTGAGGGTGCTCGCACACAGTCTAACACCGGCTGTTAAACACCCGAGCACATATGAAGAGCTCAGGTGTGTGTGCTGCTGATGAAGGGGAACCCACAGGAGACTTAAAGCAATAAAAGATCCCTTCCCCACTGGCTCTGCCGGCAGCCGATGTTTGAGTGCAGCTTTCCAGGCTTGTATTTCTATTGAGTAGAACTGGAGGAGGGTGCGGCTGGCCTCACACCCCTGCCCGCCTTATTCTGCTCCATTACATCATTCATATGTGGGTTGATCTCATGCTACAGCTCAAAGGATTTATAATACTACTGGCCACACGGGGCCAACATTATCCATATGTGGATTGGATTCCCATATATCCATAAGAAGATCTTCTAATGGACTCTGAACAATACCCAACTTTAAACCAGTCCGGGAACATATTCTACCAAAGGATCTCCTTTTTAGGAATCCTCAATAACATCAAGTTATGAACTACACATTATAATATTCCAATGTGGAGGAGGCAATTTCATGTTTTTGATTAAGTTTATGCAGACAGTACCTAGGGCACAATTTATGAACACGTGATAATACTTGTTTTCTCTCCCTCTTTTTGGGGAAGGGGTTTGTTTACACATGCAGCTGCCATGGTTTTGTTTTTAATAATTGGGCAGTTATGATTTTATTAGTTGGATAGTGGGTTTTGTATTGTTTAGACTATTGGTGTTTAACCACTTGCCGAACGGGTCATGTAAAAACACGGTCGCAAGGAGAATTCCGCTCCCGCACGCCCCCTGGGGCGTGCACCTGGAAGCATCCGTGACAGCTGGCCCTTTACCACGGGATCGCTACGTCAAATGATGGAGCAATCACATGTAAACAAGCCGGCAGAAGTTCTAGCTTTTTTCTCCCCTCTCCGCACCGATCGGTGCAGTGTGAGAGGAGAGGGGGAGAGATCAATGCAGCACTGTGGGCAGGATCTGTAGTGCCCACAGTGCTGCTATGTGCCAGGCTGCCCTCACCATCCATCCATCCATGCACTCCCATCTATCTTCATCTGTGCTCACCCACCCATCCTAATCCGTGCACACCCACCCATCCTAATCCGTGCACACCCACTCATCCTCATCCGTGCACACCCATCCTCATCTGTGCTCACCCATCCTCATCCGTGCTCACCCATCTATCCATCCATGCTCACCCATCCATCCGTTCTCAGCCATCCATCCGTGCTCAGCCATGCATCCATGCTCAACAATGCATCCATGTTCAGCCATGCATCCGTGCTCACCCATCCATCCGTGCTCACCCATCCATCCGTGCTCTGTCATCCCCATACGTTCTCTGTCATCCCTATCCGTGCTCAGCCATCCCTATCCGTGCTCACACATGTGGTATCGCCATACTCAGGAGGAGTAGCAGAATATATTTTGGGGTGTAATGTTTGCTATGTACATGCTATGTGTTGGAAATATCTTATCAATGGACAATGCATTTTCATTTTCTTTCCACATTTCCCAAAAACTTGTGGAAAAATGACATGTTCAAAAGACTCATTATGCCTTCTAGAATATACGTTGGGGTGTTTCCTTTGCAAAATGGGGTCATTTTTTGGGCGTTTCCATTGTCCCGGTGCTTCAGGACCCTCAAAAGTGCAAGAGGTAGTCAAGAAATTATATGTGTAATTTATGCTCCTAGAACGCCGGTTTGTGCTCTCTGTATGTGGCCAGGCTGTGTAAAAGTTTCTCACATGTGGTATTGCCATACTCTGGAGGAGTAGCAGAATGTGTTTTGGGGTGTAATTTGTGGTATGCATATGCTGAGTGTGAGAAATAACCTGTTAATATAACAATATTGAGAAAAAAATCTTCATTTTGCAAAGAATTGTGGGAAAAAAACACAACTCACCATGCCTCTTACTAAATAATTTGGAATGCCTACTTTCTAAAAAGGGGTATTTGCACTTTCCTGGCATGTCAGGGTCTCAAGAAATGAGACAGGCCGTCAGTACCTCAGGTGTAATCAATTTTCAGTGATTGGCACCATAGATTGTAGGCTCTATAACTTTCACAAAGACCAAATAATATACACTGATTTGGATTATTTTACCAAAGATATGTAGCAGTATAAATTTTGGTCAAAATGTATGAAGAAAAGTTACTAATTTGCAAAATTTTATAACAGAAAAATGCATTTTTTTTACAAAATGTACGCTTTTTTTAATTTATAGCGCAAAAAATAAAAAACCCAGCGGTGATTAAATACCACTAAAAGAAAGGACAAACATTTAATATTGGTACAGTGCAGTATGACTTAATTAGAAATTGTCATTCAAATTGTGAGAACACTGAAAGCTGAAAATTGACCTGGTTAGGAAGGGGGTTTAAGTGCCCCTGACTGGTGGCTCGGGATTACGGCACATCTTGCTTGCTGAGTGGTTGCTAGAGGTTACTGCACATCCTTACCGCTCACTGATTGGTTGCTAGAGGTTACTGCACATCATTACGGCTCACTGATTGGTTGCTAGAGGTTACAGCACATCATTACTGCTCACTGGTTGCTAGAAGTTACTGCACATCCTTACCGCTCACTGATTGCTTGCTAAAGGTTACTGCACATCCTTACCGCTCATTGGTTGCTAGAGGTTACTGCACATCCTTACTGCTCACTGATTGGTTGCTAGAGGTTACTGCGCGCAGGTGGGTCTGTGTTGGGTCAGGTAGGTCAGTGTAGTGGTCAGGTAGGTCACTGTAGTGGTCAGGTGCGCCTGTGTTAGGTCAGTGTAGTGGTCAGGTAGGTCAGTGTATTTGTCGGGTACAGTCAGGTCCATAAATATTGGGACATCGACACAATTCTAATCTTTTTGGCTCTATACACCACCACAATGGATTTGAAATGAAATGAACAAGATGTGCTTTAACTGCAGACTTTCAGCTTTAATTTGAGGGTATTTACATCCAAATCAGGTGAACGGTGTAGGAATTACAACAGTTTGTATATGTGCCTCCCACTTTTTAAGGGACCAAAAGTAATGGGACAGGTTAACAATCACAAACTTTCACTTTTTAATACTTGCTTGCAAATCCTTTGCAGTCAATTACAGCCTGAAGTCTGGAACGCATAGACATCACCGGACGCTGGGTTTCATCCGTGGTGATGCTCTGCCAGGCCTCTACTGCATCTGTCTTCAGTTCCTGCTTGTCCTTGGGGCATTTTTCCTTCAGTTTTTTCTTCAGCAAGTGAAATGCATGCTCAATCTGATTCAGGTCAGGTGATTGACTTGGCCATTGCATAACATTCCACTTCTTTCCCTTAAAAAACTCTATGGTTGCTTTCGCAGTATGCTTTGGGTCATTGTCCATCTGCACTGTGAAGCGCCGTCCAATGAGTTCTGAAGCATTTGGCTGAATATGAGCAGATAATATTGCCCGAAACACTTCAGAATTCATCCTGCTGCTTTTGTCAGAGGTCACATCATCAATAAATACAAGAGAACCATTTCAATTGGCAGCCATACATGTCACTTTCAGATAGAAAAGACAGATCTGCCTTGCTTCTACATAGTGCTTGTTAACCATTGCTTTGTCCTGCAGAGTCTGCCCACCCTTACTACCTCCACGTTCAGAACCTCTGCCTCTCCCTTTAGACCAGCCTGACATTTTGCTGAATAAATTTAAAAAAATTTATGGCAGCTCAAATCCTAAACTCCAACCTATATTTTTTAACCTAGCTAAAAAAATATATAGATAAATGTGAAATACAAAAAAAAAAAAAAGAACTAAATGAAGTTACATCATCAGTGGCTGCCCAATGGCCATAAAGGATGCTTGGGAACCCAGAAGAAGTGGCGGTAGGGGAGGAAGCACAGTGGTTTAATAATGCTTTAATGATTTTATGAGAATTTAGTGATGGGATTTACATTTATATTTTAATGATTGACTAATGAATACATGGCTGGAATATTTTTTTTAATTTCTGCCTGCAGTTCAGCTTTACAATAATTAACTGCTATAAATCATGTATTATTTTACCCATGTACAGTCTATCATATTTTTACATTTGATGGGCAAAGATGAAACCTTTTTCTTTTTAATGCTACAAACTGAACTTTTCTAAAAAGTAAAGATATACAGTATCTCACAAAAGTGAGTACACCCCTCACATTTTTGTAAATATTTTATTCAATCTTTTCATGTGACAACACTGAAGTAATGACACTTTGCTACAATGTAAAGTAGTGAGTGTACAGCTTGAATAACAGTGTAAATTTGGTGTCCCCTCAAAATAACTCAACACACAGCCATTAATGTCTAAACCGCTGGCAACAAAAGTGAGTACACCCCTAAGTGAAAATGTCCAAATTGGGCCCAAATAGCCATTTTCTTTCCCGGGTGTCATGTGACTCCGTAGTGTTACAAGGTCTCAGGTGTGAATGGGGAGCAGGTGTGTTAAATCGCCCTCACTCTCTCATACTGGTCCCCTGAAGTTTAACATGGCACCTCAAGGCAAATAACTCTCTGAGGATCTGAAAAAAAGAAATGTTGTTCTACATAAAGATGGCCTAGGCCAGTGGTGTCAAACTCAATTTCATTGTGGGCCACATCAGCATTATGATTGCCCATAAAAGGGCCGGTTGTATCTTTAAGACTATATGTTCAGAGCATCCCCTTCCCTTACATTAGATGTCAAGAGTCACCCCCACCATCAGAAGTTGAATGCTCCACCCTCCCTTACATCAAAGTGCACCCCCTTACCTTATGCTGCTGCTGGGAAGAAGCTGGATGCATTGCTGGAAAGCAGAAAGTACAGTGTCTGGAGGAGGACCAGAGGTGGGCTGGAGCTCCCCTGCAGCTGCAGGAGAGGTGCGAGGGCCACATGAAATGGCCTGGAGGGCCGGATTCGGCCCGCGGGCCTTGGGTTTGACACCTGTGGCCTAGGCTATAAGAAGATTGTCAAGACCCTGAAACTGAGCTGCAGCACGACCATACCACAGTTTAACAGGACAGGTTCCACTCAGAACAGGCCTCGCCATGGTTGACCAAAGAAGTTGAGTGCATGTGCTCAGCGTCATATCCAGAGGTTGTCTTTGGGAAATAGAAGTATGAGTGCTGCCAGCATTGCTGCAGAGGTTGAAGGAGTGGGGGGTCAGACTGTTAGTGCTCAGACCATACGCCATACACTGCATCAAATTGGTCTGCATGGCTGTCGTCCCAGAAGGAAGCCTCTCTATGTAGCACACCTCTGAACTCTGCACTCTGTGTGTAGCACACCCCTGAACTCTGTAGTGCACTTCTGAACACTGCACTCTGTATTTAACACATCTCTGATCCTGCACTCTGTATATAGTGCACCTCTGAATTCTGCAGTCTGTAGTGCACTTCTGAACACTGCACTCTGTATGTAACACATCTCTGATCCTGCACTCTGCATATAGTGCATATAGTGCACCTCTGAACTCTGCACTCTGTAGTGCACTTCTGAACACTGCACTCTGTATTTAACACATCTCTGATCCTGCACTCTGTATATAGTGCACCTCTGAATTCCGCACTCTGTATGTAGCCCACCCCTGAACTCTACACTCTGTATGTAGCGTACCTCTGAACTCTGCACTCTGTAGCGCACCTCTGAACTCTGCACTCTGTATGTAGTGCACCTCTGAACTCTGCACCGTGTATGTAGCGCAATGCTGAACTCTGCACTCTGTACGTAGCACACCTCTAAACTCTGCACTCTGTACATATTGCACTTCTGAACACTGCACTCTGTACGTAGTGTACCGCTGAACACTGCACTCTGTACGTAGCACACCCCTGAACACTGCATTCTGTACGTAGCGCACCCCTGAACACTGCACTCTGTACGTAGCACACTTCTGAACACTGCACTCTGTACATAACAAACCTCTGTACTCTGCAATCTGTATGTAGCGCACCCCTGAACTCTTCAATCTGTAGTGCACCTCTGAACTCTGTAGTGCACTTCTGAACACTTCACTCTGTATGTAAGGCACCTCTGAACTCTGCACTCTGTATGTAGCGCACCTCCTCTGAACTCTGCACTCTGTATGAATCGCACCTCTGAACTCTGCACGTGGCGTACCTCTAAACTCTGCACTCTGTATGTAGTGCACCCCTGAAAACTGCACTCTTTATGCAGCGCACCTCTGAACTCTGCATGCAGCGCACCTCTGAACACTGCACGTAGCGTACCTCTAAACTCTGCACTCTGTATGTAGTGCACCCCTGAACACTGCACTCTGTATGTAGCGTACCTCTAAACTCTGCACTCTGTATGAGGTTGAAGGAGTGCGGGGTCAGCCTGTCAGTGCTCAGACCCTACGCTGCACACTGCATCAAATTGGTCTGCATGGCTGTCGCCCCAGAAGGAATCTATGTAGCACACCTCTGAACTCTGCACTCTGTATGTAGCACACCCCTGAACCCTGCACTCTGTAGTGCACTTCTGAACACTGCACTCTGTATGTAACACATCTCTGAACCCTGCACTCTGTATATAGTGCACCTCTGAATTCTGTACTCTGTATGTAGACCACCCCTGAGCTCTGCACTCTGTATGTAGCGTGCTTCTGAACTCTGCACTCTGTAGCACACCTCTGAACTCTGCACTCTGTATGTAGCGCACCTCTGAACTCTGCACCCTGATTGTAGCGCAACACTGAACTCTGTACGTAGCACACCTCTAAACACTGCACTCTGTACATGTTGCACCTCTGAACACTGCACTCTGTATGTAGTGCACCTCTGAACACTGCACTCTGTACGTAGTGCACCCCTGAACACTGCAACCTGTACGTAGCGCAACCCTGGACACTGCACTCTGTACGTAGCATACCTCTGAACACTGCACTCTGTACGTAGCGCACCTCTGAACTCTGCACCCTGTATGTAGCGCAACGCTGAACTCTGCACTCTGTACGTAACGCACCTCTAAACACTGCACTCTGTACATGTTGCACCTCTGAACACTGCACTCTGTAGTGCACCTCTGAACTCTGCACTCTGTATGTAGCACACCCCTGAACCCTTCACTCTGTAGTGCACCTCTGAACTCTGTAGTGCACTTCTGAACACTTCACTCAGTATGTAAGGCACCTCTGAACACTGCACTCTGTACGTAGCGCACCTCTGAACTCTGCACTCTGTACGTAGTGCACCTCTGAGCACTGCACTCTGTACGTAGTGCACCCCTGAACACTGCACTCTGTATGTAGCGCACCTCTGAACACTGCACTCTGTACGTAGTGCGCCCCTGAACTCTGCACTTTGTATGTAGTGCACCCCTGAAAACTGCACTCTGTATGTAGCACACCTCTGAACTCTGCACTCTGTATGTAGCTTACCTCTAAACTCTGCACTCTGTACGTAGCGCACCTCTGAACACTGCACTCTGTACGTAGCACACCTCTGAACACTGCACTCTGTACGTAGTGCACCTCTGAACACTGCACTCTGTACATTACACACCTCTGAACTCTGCACTCTGTAGTGCACCCCTGAACACTGCACTTTGTATGTAGTGCACCCCTGAACACTGCACTCTGTATGTAGCGCACCTCTGAACTCTGCACTCTGTATGCAGCGCACCTCTGCACTCTGCACGTAGTGTACCTCTACACTCTGCACTCGGTATGTAGTGCACCTCTAAACTCTGCATATAGTCCACCTCTGAACTCTGCATATAGTTCACCTCTGAACTCTGCACTCTGTATTTAGTGCACCTCTGAACTCTGCTCTCTGTATGTAACATACCTGTAAACTCTGCACTCTGTACATAGTGTACCCCTGAACACTGCACTCTGTACGTAGTGTACCCCTGAACACTGCACTTTGTATGTAGTGCACCCCTGAACACTGCACTTTGTATGTAGTGCACCCCTGAACACTGCACTCTGTATGTAGCACACCTCTGAACTCTGCACTCTGTATGCAGCGCACCTCTGAACTCTGCACGTAGTGTACCTCTAAACTCTGCACTCTGTAGTGCACCCCTGAACACTGCACTCTGTTTGTAGTGCACCCCTGAACACTGCACTCTGTATTTAGCACACCCCTGAACACTGCACTCTGTATGTAGCGCACCTCTGAACTCTGCATGCAGCGCACCTCTGAACACTGCACGTAGCGTACCTCTAAACTCTGCACTCTGTATGTAGTGCACCCCTGAACACTGCACTCTGTATGTAGCGCACCTCTGAACTCTGCAGTCTGTATGTAGCGTACCTCTAAACTCTGTACGTAGTGCACCTCTGAACACTGCACTCTGTACATAGCACACCTCCGAACACTGCACTCTGTACATAGTGCACCCCTGGACACTGCACTTTGTATGTAGTGCACCCCTGAACACTGCACTCTGTATGCAGCGCACCTCTGCACTCTGCACGTAGCGTACCTCTAAACTCTACACTCTGTATGTAGTGCACCTCTGAACTCTGCACTCTGTATGTAGCGCACCTCTGAATTCTGTACGTAACATACCTCTAAACTCTGCACTCTGTACATAGTGCACCCCTGAACACTGCACTTTGTACGTAGTGCACCCCTGAACACTGCACTTTGTATGTAGTGCACCCCTGAACACTGCACTCTGTATGTAGTGCACCCCTGAACACTGCACTCTGTATGTAGCGCACCTCTGAACTCTGCACGTAGCGTACCTCTAAACTCTGCACTCTGTAGTGCACCCCTGAATACTGCACTCTGTATGTAGTGCACCCCTGAACACTGCACTTTGTATGTAGTGCACCCCTGAACACTGCACTCTGTATGTAGTGCACCTCTGAACTCTGCATGCAGCACACCTCTGAACACTGCACATAGCGTACCTCTAAACTCTGCACTCTGTATGTAGTGCACCCCTGAACACTGCACTCTGTGTGTAGTGCACCTCTGAACTCTGCACTCTGTATGTAGTGCACCTCTGAATTCTGCACTCTGTATGAACACTGCACTCTGTACGTAGTGCACCCCAGAACACTGCACTCTGTATGTAGTGCACTCCTGAACACTGCACTCTGTATGTAGCACACCTCTGAACACTGCACTCTGTACATAGTGCACCTCTGAACACTGCACTCTGTACATAATGCACCCCTGAACACTGCACTCTGTATCTAGTGCACCCCTGAACACTACACTCTGTAGTGCACCCCTGAACACTGCACTCTGTATGTAGCATACCTCTAAACTCTGCACTCTGTACATAGTGCACCTCTGAACACTGCACTCTGTACGTAGTGCACCCCAGAACATTGCACTCTGTAGTGCACCCCTGAAGACTGCACTCTGTACATAACACACCTCTGAACTCTGTAGTGCATCCCTGAACTCTCCACTCTGTATGTAACTCCCCTCTGAACTCTGCACATAATGCACTCCTGGTATTTATTGCCCCTTTAAGATCCTCCCACTGCTAGTGCAATTTGGCCACACCCAACATTCAGTGCGGTTCAGTGGAGGGTGTGGTTGAGTTCCTGCACCTATTCTCTGAGAAAATAAGCCTTGCATTAATTTATATAGTCTTAAAAATACAACCGGTCCTTTATGGACAGCCATAATACTGATGCCGCCCACAATGAAATAGTTTGAAACCATTAGACTAGTAGATTTAGATTGAATTTATTTAAGTGACCCATATATTAAAGCAGAACTGCAGCTAATACTTTGGGATAAAAGTTTTAATTAGGTGAATAAAAGCTGGCCATTAAAAGTACCCCTATGAGTAATACATTGTTTTTCTCAGCCCTCTAACTGATCTGTTTCAGCTGAATTCCAATGATGGCAATTTATATTGCTATTTGTGAAAATTGTATACAATGATGCCAAACATTTTCAGAAATAGATTTTGGTTATACATAAACCTTAGCCTTGGATATTTTACCACCACTTATGTTTAGGACTCGTTCATATCGGAATAATGTTTGTGTCATTCCACTTACAATATGCAGAACAACATCAATTAATTTTCCTTATAATACAAAATTTCCATCCATGCTTAGTTAGGCTAAGCCTTCAACCTAATCATATTACGTTTTTTATGGAAATGTTGCATTTTCTCATTTGATTTATTAGCTTGAATGGTACAAGGATTCACGAGATTACCTCAAACTGGACTAAAATCCAAACGCTTTAGGAACACTTTCCATTCTGAGGCTTTTCAGTTTTCGCTGTGCGACCTTTCTGTAAGGAGCAGCTCTGGCAAGAAATCTCCATATTAGTAGGAGAGTTCCACAGTTTCTGATGACCCAATTGCAATGCACTGGCAGATAAAAACATCAGAAGTTTGAGATTATCTGTAGCAATTTTCTTTTTTCTGGTACTACTGAGCAAGCTACAAGAATACATTCAGTAAAAGATGAAAGATCAATGCTATCATCAATTTTAAAACCTGGTACTTGTAAGTTATACAAATTCAAGGACTGTTTAAAGTGGGCCTGAACTCATAAAGTTAAGAAATGTTCTTTTATAGGGAACACCCAAATAGACACATGTGTAAGGAGCATTCTTCCTACTGACCACCAATGTAAAGGGCATTTGTCCCACTGACAACCAATATAAGGGGCATTCCTTCTACTCACCACCAATGTAAGGAGCATTCTTCCCCCCGACCTCCAATGTAAAGGACTTTCATCCCACTGGTAACCAATTTAAGGGGCATTCCTTCTACTCTCCATTTTCCCACTGACCGCCAATGTAAGGAACATTCTTTCCACTGATCGCCAATGTAAGGAACATTCTTCCCACTGACCACCAGTGTAAGGGACCTCAATGTAAAGGGTATTCTTCCCACTGAGCACAAATATAAGGGGCATTGCTTCCATTCAGTGCAAATGTATGGGGCATTCTATCCAATGACCACAAATGTAAGAAGCATTCTTTCCACTGACCACCAATGTAAGGAGCATTCTTCCTACTGACTACCAATGTAAGGGGACATTCTTCCCAATGACCACCAATGTAAGGGGCATTCTTTCCACTAACGGCCAATATAGGGGGCTTCTGTCCACTCGCCGCCAATGTAAGGGGCATTCTTCTCAATGACCACAAATGTAAAAAGCATTCTTTACACTGACCATCACATTAATGTACAGCGAAGTGTAGATATAGTAATAATTAGTAGGGCTTCCATGGCACCAGAAAGCTATTTTAGGGGTTCCAATATGTTAAAAAGGTTAAGAAAGGTTGGTCTAAGCAGAATCCTGAAAATGGACTCTTGGTCTGGAATTCCAACTGAAAAATAAAGCAATTCTTGGCATGTAAGTGTGCCACAGGCTTTCCTGTGCCTACAGCCTGTGAGACTTAAAGCATGGCTGCTTCTGACTTCTAGTCTCACCAGATTTGGCGTAGAATTTGGTGATATTGCTACTGTGCTGTTCACTGTTCTCCTTTGCTGGAGGCTCTGACTTGAGAAAGCAAAGTCCTCCATATAGAGACATCCTACAGAAGAAAGTATAATAAGTCAGTAATGGGGAAAAAACAACTGTAGAGACCAGGGGCAATACTATTGACTAATCCTTTGCCTTCTCCCTGCCTTTTTCCCGTCTATTCAACCCTCCTGTCTATTCAAGAACTGTATCTATCCAGAGTGAGCAAAAGGGCCGGCAAAATCACTCTGGACCCCTCACATCCAGCACACTCCCTCTTTGAATTGTTGCCATCGGGTCGACGCTACAGAGCACTGAGCACCAGAACGACCAGACACAGGAAAAGTTTCTTCCCTCAGGCAATCCATCTAATGAACAATTGAAAAAAAAAACTGTGGAACACACTACACTATTTATATTTATATATACACTACACTTATTTACCTAACACACATACTTAGCGTACACTTAAATTTTTTGCACATAATATACCTACACATACATAATGCTCATTGTAATATACCTGCCATACATTGTCAATTTGTATATTTTTCGTTCCTTACCTACCTATTTGTATTTTTTAAAAAAAAATTTAAATTTTTAAATTTTTTATTTCATTTTGTGTTTTTGTTCTGTCGCTGTCATTTTGTTGCACTGTGGAGCTTCTGTCACGAAAACAAATTCCTCGTATGTGTGAACATACCTGGCAATAAAGTTCATTCATTCATTCATTTTTGTGCACATTTTTCCGAGTTAATCCTTTTTTTTTTTTTGGTACAATCATTTTTATTGGAATATAAAGAGAGAACAGATACAACATTCCCATGCAGTGGATATGAACATTAGACACAATGCAGAATTTTTGTGAAAACACAGAAAAAGATGTGTCATCGAGTATAAACTATTAACGACCCCCTCGCCAACCCAGCCTTAAGACTTAGGGACTAAGGTAGGTAAAGGGGGCGGACTTGTCCTCCGGAAGTGGGGCGAACAAAACAAAACTGAATAAAAAATTGGGGAGGAAAATGTTGATTAAAGCAGGGAACGAGAAGAGGGAAGGAAAAACAGAGTGGCGGACAAGGAGCCCAGAGAAGAGAAGCAGGGTAGTAGGAGAAGGGGGAGCGTAGGTGAGGAGCAGAGGAAGGGAAAGGAAGGAAGTTCCCCCAGGCTGGGGGTTGAGGAGGATTAATTCGATAGGCCTAGGCTGGCTGGGCACAAGGTTGGAAAGGGTGTAAGACCACCATAGAGTCCACACTTTAAGGAATTTAGCATGAGTATCATTGAGGATACTTTTTTTTTTATCATTGAGGATACTTTTAATCAAGGTGCTCTTCACCTCAGCAAACGAAACAGCTGACTTTTCCAGGCCCTCGCTATTGTGCATTTAGCAGCTATAAGTGGCCAATTCTCGCTGGTAGGAAAAGAGGCCCGGGATCAGACAATGGATTAATGCTAGTTTTGCGTCCTTGCGGATAGGTACATGGAAAATGGTGAATAGGAGCCTGAAGACCCTTGACCAGAATCCCGCTAGGCGGGGGCAGGACCACCAAATATGGATTTTGTCTCCTCGCTGACCACAGCTCAAGAAGCATCTATCACTATAAGATGGAATTGACTTGAAAATGCAGGCCGGGACCCAATATCATCAAAGGAGGTGCTTATAGGCTGCCTCCAGCGTGGCCGTATTGAAGGAGCACTTTGCTATGCTAGACCAGGCCTTGCTCCAATCTGCAAGGTCAATTGGGGATAGGTATCACTCCCACTTCAGCCCATAGGAGAGAGAAGCAGAGGTGCTGCTAGAGTTGAGGGAAGAATATATGATAGTGATGGGGGCACCAGGGGAGTGCAGGCATGTATGTTTGAAGGTGGTGATATGGGAAAGTGTCATAGCGGCGAAGGGAGGAGATCCAGTGCCACAGATGAATATAGTGATAGAATTCGACCGACCGAGTTCAGTTCCTTTTTAAACAGCTGAGACATAAACTATCATTAACCACTTAAAAGGGAAATGAATAAACTTCAAAGCAATGTTATTCCCAGACAACAGGGAAATTATTCTTAAGACTGTTGTTTCTTGTGGCAGATCTGGCATGGGCCTCTAGGCACTAGACAATGGAAAGAAATAAGTTCGGGCCAAGTATAGCCTTTCATTTCCATTGTTTCAGTGCTTGGATAGGATACCTTGATTTTATGTATTTGGGGTAATTATTCTTTTTTATTATTATTATTAAATGTACTAGATTTATTATAAATGAAAATAAGTGAAAAAATACTGAATTTCTAGCATAATTAAATGTATTTATTTATTTATAAGTAATTAAGAGAAGAACAACTAAATGAAAGCACATCTAAACTTAAAAGCAAAAAAGAATGTATTTCAGTTTACCGATGATATGTTGGCTCAATTAATTTTCTTTATTCAGGCTTTTTTCCCCTTTTTTCACCTGGTGACCCAGCCAGTAAGCATGTTATTGTTCAAATTCCGTCAGCAGACCAAGCTGGCCAGCAAAAGTGGTTGTCACGTACCTGGTGATGGAGTCTGGCTTATGCAGGGGGTACCTCTCTTGCGGCCCCGGTTCGTGAGTCCCTGGTAGTGCAGACAGGGAACTCAGGAGCACGGGGGGGCACGAGGGCTGGACAGTCACTGATGCAAGGTAGATGTCCGCTGGAGCTCGTGCAGGCAGAAGGGTCGTGAGGCAGTCCGGGTCGGTAACTGGCGGGCGGTGCGGTACAAGGGTTCAGGCAGATGGATGGTCGGGTGCAGGCTGGGTCGGTAACGTTCAGGCAGCAAGGTACAAGGGAGCAGGCAGTAGAGTGGTCGTAGGAGCCGGGATCGGTGCAGGCAGAATTCAGAGCAGGGTCAAGCAGGCCGGGTCACAGGAACAGGTATCAGGTAGTCAGGAAGCAAGGAACTCACACTAAATGTTGTAGAACGGACAGCATTTGCTACAGGAAGCAGGAAGTTTAAATAGGGCTGCTGCTGCTCCGTGATTAGAGGAAACAAACAACTGCAATTAACCCTTAGCAAGTCTTTTCCTAACAGTGGTAGAGGGCTGAGACAATCAATTTTTACACTTTAGTAAGGAGCATGGAGAAACTCCGCTATGAGTAAAGATTAAATTACCGCATATACTTGAGTATAAGTCGACCCGAATATAAGCCGAGGCACCTAATTTCACCATAAAAAACTGGGAAAACGTATTGACTCGAGTATAAGCCTAGGGTGGGAAATGCAGCAGCTACTGGTAAATTACCAAGCCATTACACAGGTCTTGTAGCCTGAACACAGGTCTTGTAGCCAGAACACAGGCCTTGAAGCCAGAAAGCGGGTCTTGTAGCCAGAACACAGGGACTCAGCTATTACACAGGGATTGTAGCCATTACACAGGGACAGGGAGAACAGTACCTTCTCTCCCGTCCTCTACGTGTGTTACAGCACAGTAACAAGCCAATCACTGCCGGTCACTGTGCAGCCAGTCTATGTATGTGCTCTGTTCAGCGCACATTCATAGACTTCTCGGACCACACACAGAGGCTGTAGGCACCTGCAGATGCGATGGTGTGGGACACTCACTCCAGTATAAGCCGAGAGGGGGGCTTTTTCAGCACAAAGAATGTGCTGATTTACTCGGCTTATACTTGAGTATATACGGTACCTAAAATAAAAGCAATTAAGAGGGTCTATGGCCACCTTGTATAAATACAGTCCCTGACAAAAGTCTTGTCACTTATCTATTTTGTAGAAACACCTGCTATTAACCTGACTTTTAATTAATCAATTGGTGTTAGAAATAGCTCATATGAAAAGCTAAAACCCTCCCAAATGATGTTTAATGCACTGAAATAAATTAGTTTCACTGAAAAAAGATTTAGCATTTAATCAAGACAGGTCAAATTCTGGCAAGACAAGTTTTGTCACCTATACAGTAATTGAACAAATTTACTGCAAATACAAAAATATGTCAGCAAATTAAGTATTGGTGCTATGAGATCCAAATTTAATATCTTTGGGGGGCGTGTCCGGATATAAGAAGCGGCGGACGTTCGGCTGAAGAGCTCCGGCCATCCTGCACTTAATCCTGTGCCATCCACCCTCCTCTGACCCCCACAGGGCCAGCCAGCATCACAGCACACTTGGCGGAGCATTGGCTGCACATCCCAGGGCATATTTTACCGGCCGGCCGGCCGGATCTGCTAATCGAGGCCCTGGCTTGAGGCCTAGTCACGGAACGCCGCCATTCTTCCAGCGGCCGGGCCATCCATACTCCTGCTGCCCCTGGGCTACCAATCCGGTCACCCAGCTGCTCTATTGCCCGTCCGAGGACATCTCCACCCATGGATCTTGTGAGTAGAGGGGACAGGGTGGGAGCCGAGGCCTAAAATGAATCGCCGCCATCTTGGTACTCCCTCCTGGGCCTGCTGTGTATCCTCCATCGGGGGAAGGGGACATCCAATACTGCAACAACCCTGGCCACTGCCTATGCCCCCCAGGGGATCTGTCTAAGGAGGGGAAATAGGTGGTGCGGACAGTGGGAATGTTTTGCTCAGGGGTCCAGCCCACCTTCTGCTGTATCTATATAGACTGTAGCTGGAGTGCCTCAACCAGAGTACACAGGGGTCAGTTCATCCTCAAACCAGTATTCCCCTACACTTCTGTGCCCCTCTCCTGTATATTGCTCTAACTAGGGAGTGGGAACTGTGTCCCCCCTGCAGCAGCGGAATGATGGTCAAATATGTCCCTCCTGCACCTGCCTCGGCAACAGAACAACTAGCCCGGTTCAGACGGCAGGAGGATGTGGGTGATGTGGCGGGCTCTGAGCGCACACCTCAACCCTCAGCGCACAAAGCCTCTCCTTCACTGCCATCCCAGGGGATGAGTGAGTCTGGTCCGGCTATCTTTAAGACGCAGGGTGAATCCCACATGATGCTAGATCCCCCCTACAGCCCTACTGATAGTACAGCTTCTGGACCACCCACAGCGGAACTTGCGCTGGCTGAGATTATGCTGGTGATTCAGGACTGCAAAACATCCCTATCGTTGCAAATTGAGACTACCCGCGTTGATAATTCCCTGCTGAAGCAAGATGTACAAACTTTAAGAGAAAGAACCGGGGCTGCTGAAGAACGCATCAGTACTTTAGAAGATACAGTGCAACCAATGTCAGCCGCTGTCCAGGCGAACACCGCTGAAATATCGGCGGCTCTCCGTGCAAAAATCGACGACCTGGAGAACCGCTCCAGGAGAAACAACCTCCGTTTTGTGGGGTTCCCGGAGAGATCTGAGGGTTCTCGTCCTGAGCGGTTCCTACACTCCTGGCTGCGAGAGGTACTGGGGGTTGAAAATCTGTCCCACGCCTTCCTTATTGAAAGGGCAAACCGTACCCCGTCACGAGCGCCAAATCCTGGGACTCCTCAGTGTTCTCTGATTGCACGAATCCTCAATTTCCAAGACAAAGTGACCATTTGCGCTTAGCCAGAGAAAAGGGCCCACTTAAATATAATGGCAATACCATATCCATATATTCTGACTTCTCGGCAGATGTCCAACGACAACGTGTCTCCTTCTCCGCGGTAAAGAATCGTCTCCGACAAGAGGGCCTGCAGTACGCTATGCTCTTCCCTGCCAAATTGAGAGTCATTTGTGACGGTAAGGCCCATTTCTACAACTCACCTAAAGAAGCCATGGCCTGGCTCGATGACCATGTCGGCCCGCAACGTCGACGAGGACGCACGGGACAATAGCAGTAGCCAGTCTGCTACTCCTCCAGGGTATGCAGCCGTCTTGCTGGAGCCCTGACTGTGCATGTTGCTGAACCTATGTTGGGCTTAGGTTGCCCCCTAGGAAGGGCCTTAAACAGTCACCGGCCTTCTACTTGGAATTACAAATTGTGAGAGGGATGAGCTAATATGGGCACGGATCTTATCCATACTTGTACCCTCCTAAATCCCAGATGTCGCACAGGTGCTGCCTATCCTTCACTAGTCAGTATCCGCCTTCTATAATCCCTGGAGGGTGTGTGACTTTACTTGATCACTTATCTGACTCATCCAGCGCCCACATTGCAGTAGACAGAACCACGACCAGGGTCACCTACACCGTCCCAAGCTTCCTTTCTAAAAGTGTTCTTGATACGGACAACTGCATTGGTGATCGCCTGGCTGCTCCAACGCATTACATCTTCCCTTCAGGAGCATCGTTTATGTTTCAATGGAGCCAGATATCCACCTCACTAACCCCATTCCATTACACGGCGAAGCCATGGGAACTGTTTTCCAATAGTTTTTTTCTTTTTGGGTTTTTTGTTGAACTTCTGATTGGTTCGGGATCCAAGCTTGCTAAGTTGGGGATGGTCGAGCGGGGTGGGATGGGTGGGGGAGGGGGGGATTCTGTAGACCTGTCATGGTCGGGTGAGTTTTTTTTTTGTTGAAATATGACTTTTTTCTCATTGTTTCATACAGGCGAGACTTTTGGTTTCTTTCTGCTGCTTATGGGTATACCTAAACTATATTATCTGGCTTGCTCTTTATAATGTTGATTCTTGCATTATCCTTTACATTATAGGAAATGTTTTGTACGTTATAGATGGCTAAACCACTAAAAATTATTTCTTGGAATGTAAGGGGGGCAAACTCTCCTCACAAGCGGCCCTTAATTTTTTCATTCCTTAGGCGTTACAAACCACACATTATTTGCCTCCAGGAGACGCATTTAGCGGGTACGCTCGCTCAAAAGAGCATGGGTGGCTTCCTCATACCATGCCACCCACACCACATACTCCAGGGGTGTCTCCATTTTACTGGCAAAATCACTATCAGCTGATATTGTATCCGTGATGACGGACCCGGACGGTCGATTTGTTATACTCACTATACAAATTGCCAGAAAGACCTTTACTCTGGTCAATGTCTATGTACCTCCCCCATTCGCCCCGGATCTTCTCTCCAGATTATCTCTCCTCCTTGTCGCCAGATCCTCTGGACCGATGCTGTACATAGGAGACTTTAATGCTGTTCTCGACCCCTCACTGGACCGCTTGGGGGGAGGAGGTAGATCTTGCCCCTCCTTTGTAGATTGGGCTGGAGTCTATGGCCTCACCGAGGTCTGGCGGTGGAAACACCCCACTGATTACCAGTATTCATGTCATTCTGATTCATTTCATACAATGTCTCGTATTGACCTAGCGTTTGTTACTCCAGCCCTCATTGTTTGCGATCCAGTTATGCTCTGTAACATACTTTACTTAGTCTTACTGTACTTATGACCATTA
>BLSH010459703.1:2538135-2565203 GCA_018402905.1 Glandirana rugosa | reverse complement strand
TTGTCGTTTTTGATATCACTATATTCTTTGTGTACATGTGATAAAGTGTTTTCACTCATGTGGGGAGTGTAACTGGGAAACGATGTTACATTTCATAACTCACATGTCGAACATATTGTCACATTTAAACGACAAGGGAGTTTTATTGAGTTGTGTGTCTATAATTACAGATTTGACGACCGTTGTTTTCACTCATGTGGGGATTCACTTTTACAGGTTTAACCCGGGTTAATCGATAAAAGGGAGGGGCCACAGTATACTGAGCAAGTACAATTTTCGAGAACCCGCACTTACCCCTCGTTTACACAATTTAAACCACAGTAGCGAGAGTGATACCCGTCATCCTTGCAATGCCTCATGGGAAATGTAGTTCTACAACAGCTGGAGGGCCGCAGGTTGCCTACCCCTGGCCTAGGCCATCTTTATGTAGAGCAACAATTCTTTGTTTCAGATCCTCAGAGAGTTCTTTCCCATGAGGTGCCATGTTGAACTTCCAGTGACCAGTATGAGAGAGTGAGAGCGATGACACCAAATTTAACACATTTGCTCCCCATTCACGCCCAAGAGCTTTTAACATGAACGAGTCATATGACACCGGGGAGGGAAAATAGCTAATTGGGCCCAATTTGGACATTTTCACTTAGGGGTGTACTCACTTTTGTTGCCAGCAGTTTAGACATTAATATCTGTGTGTTGAGTTATTTTGAGGGAACAGCAAATTTACACTGTTATACAAGCTGTACACTCAATACTTTACATTGTAGCAAAGGGTCAATGTGAGGGGTGTACTCACTTTTGTGAAATAGTGTACATGTGTTTCTTATATCACTATAGTTTTTGCTGTTTACCACTATATATAGTTTTTAAGGGGATTGTACCCTGACTCATTTTGATAAAATTAACATTTTTATTCATATGTGTTTGTAAGTTTATTCTGAGAGAAGGACTCAACACCTACAAAATCCTATTCTATTTGTGCTTGGTTGTCCTTATTATTAAAAATTATTCATATCTGCTTATTGGTTGAGCTATATGAACATGCATATTTTTTCAACCAATTATACACCGACATGCATTATAAATTTAGGTTTTTAAAAAGGTTTTTAGAAAAAAAATGAATTAAAAAAAAGGGAGCTCATGCATAAGACAGTGAGATTTTGATAAAGAAGCAATGCTACCAGTTTGACCCAGTGAACTGTTTGTCTTCGGCCAGATTCCAGGAAAGAATGCATTATACGGCACAAGAGCCAAACTGAAAACACATCTACAAAGTAGATAATAATTAGCAGTACGTTTGGCTAATTGGGCGATCTGCGTGACCCGGATTTGGCTAATTTAGGATAACACAAGGACCTTAGCCAGATTACTCTGAGACATTAAAGAATACAGTGATATGTTTTGAATCTTATTCAAGCCTCTGAAGTTCGTAATTTCTTAAGAGCACTGAAACATCGGCTCTATAGCCAGAATTTAAACAAAAGACAGATACTGCAGATGTTAAGACTTTTAAGGTTCAAACACATTCATTATCCAATTATAAAATCTGGGAAATGTCAATTTTTTTAGGCAATGTGGCAAATATCACTATTTATTTATTTATTATAATTACCAACCAGTTAAAACTCAAAGGCAAATGTGTGGGTCCTGCATCAGTCAGCACCAACGGAAAACCATGAGCAAAAAAATATATAAAAATTCCTTAAAGAGTTTACAATTGCCCTGCATGGTACCAATACAATTAGCAACTCTTTTCACTTAACCAAACCCAGTCTAACTCCCAGGCTTTTTATAACAATGCCCAATTACGTACAAAGCTTTTAGCTTTAGGGCCTGGCAAAAAAAAAAGTAATGAGTTGTTATTTAGAAAAATGCCTCGCGGGATCAAATGGTGTAAACACGGAGAAAAAAATGTTTTGAAGTCAATTTGCTTGCAAAGTGGGTCGCCTGCGAGCCTTGTTAGAGAGCCACCAACGCTAAATTTGAGAATAAAGTGCTCGGAATTCCTTTCAGCAAGACAAAAGTCCAACCGGGCAAGAAGAAGAGAGGACCCTGGGTCAGCATTGAAGAAACATCCCCAGAAGTTCACTCTCCTACTGCGAAGAGATTCAGAACATGCGCTGTGTTTTTATTAAACTAGCTTTTCTGTTTTGCCACTTAAAACTTTTTTTTGTGGCATTGTTGGAAAGTACAGTTATTCTTGTACAAAGTTATTAAAGCAAATACCAAGTTTTTTTTTTTGTAAATTGACTTTTTCGCATAGTACGGTTTGCAATCCATGCGTGAACTCTTAAGTTCAGAAGAGTGGAAACTCAGAAGGGAAACTTCTTTTACTTTTAGACAGCTTAACCCCTTAAGGATGAAGGTAGAATAAAATGGTAAGGCCTAAAAACAGTTCTGCGCCTTTAATGTTGGTGACGCTGAACATATCGTATCGCTCCTTTTTTTAAGGAAATAGTGGACCTTCATTTGGTGGTAAATGTTAATGGATATCTTCTGATTTTTACTGTCCCAAAATAGTAAAAAAAAAAATTATAATAATAATATTAATTTAATTACTTGACCTCCAGAAGGTTTTACCCCCTTCATTTATTTTTTTATTTTATTCCAGGTACTTATATAGCGCTGTCAATTTAAACAGCGCTTTACATATATATTGTACATTCACATCAGTCCCTACCCTCAAGCAGCTTACAATCTGTCCCTAACTCCCATTCATACATATGCTAGGTCCAATTTAGACAGGATCTAATTTACCTACCAGCATGTCTGTTAGGGGAGATTGGTGCCCTTTAAGAGACTTCCGTGCTTGTGTGCGTGCCCGCGCCGGAAACTGCGCCAAGTGGCCCTATTTAAACCTGCAATGCCCAGCAGCCAGTGCTGTCCGTTCTACAGCGCTAGTATGTTCCTGAGAGCAACCTGTACCTTGAACCTGTATCCTGATCTTTGTTCCTGTGACCCAGCTTGTCTGACCTTGATTGACCTCCGCCTGCACCGACCCCCCAGCTTGCCCACAACGACTCTTCTGCCTGGCCCCTTTGTATTTCGCTGCCTGCCTGTTAACGACCATGCCTGTACCTGACGATTTTTCAGCCTGCACCCTCTGTACCGCTTGCCAGCCAGTTGCTGACTTCAGCTTGCCTCACTACTCTACGGATTGCACGAGCCACTGACGGACCCATCTCACCATCAGTGTTCCTGTCCAGCCCTCGTGCCCCCCTGTGCTCTGGAACCCTCTGTCTGCTCTATTGGTTTCCCGAATCAGGGCCGTAAGAGTGGTTGCTTCCTGCACAAGACAGACTCTACCACCAGGTGCGTAACAATGTCTTTGGATTGTGGTAGGAAACAGGAGTAATCGGAGGAAACCCACGCAGGCACAGGGAGAACATGCAAACTCCAGGCAGGTAGTGTCGTGGTTGGGATTCAAACCAGCAACCTTTTTGCTGGTAGGCGAAAGTGCTATCCACTACACCACTGTGCCGCCACATGATCAGGACATTTTCAGTAACATGCTACTTTAACTGTCAATTGCAACACTGTATCCAAATTACTATTATATCATTTTTTCACACAAATTGAGCTTTCTTTTTTGGTGGTACTGTATTTGATCACCACTGGGTTATTATTTTTTATTATACAGTGCCTCAAAAGTATTCATACCCCTTGAAATTTTCTAAGTTTTCTCATGTTACAACCAAAAACGTAAATGTATTTTATTGGGATTTTATGTGATAGACCAACACAAAGTGACACATAATTGTGAAGTGGAAGGAAAATATGCAAGTTATTGGCCATAAAAGGATATGGGAGCCTGGGTACTGTACCTATGAAAAAAAAAAAATTAAAAAGGTTTTTAAAGGAGCAGTGATTTTAATGATGCTTAAAGTGAAACAATAAAAATGTGAATTTACTTTAAATATAGTGCCTGGGGTTTCCCTTAGTCTGCGTGTAAAGTGGTGCATCTGTACCATGTATAGAACCTGCTGCAGCAAAACTGATATTTATAAAGAAAATAATATGATATATTAATTGATTTGCTCTGCAAGCTTTCTTAATTTGGACAAGCTGGAATTAAGACGCTGGGCATGTGGGTGGCAGGGAGTGTATTTTTTTTTTCCCATGCAGCAGATGGGGCAGTGAAATTTGCCTGCTATACTCTACAGCTGGTGGTGTGTTGCTGTCAAACTTGTTGCAAGGACCTGTGACACTCTACTATACCATCATCCCTGTCAGTGGAAGCTGAGGTATAGCGGGGGTAGACATGAAAGGTGAGGAGTGAGGAGGAGAAGAATTGTGTCCCTTATGTGTAGCTTTCAGGTGCTCTTGCCAATGGGCTGAGTGGTGGGAGGTTAGATGCCTAAATACCTTGTCAAGCATGTGGTACCCAAATGGCTGGTGTTTTTGCCACACTTGATTTGCTTGCTGCAGAGATTGCAAATTGCAACAGTTTGGCTACACATGTGCTAAAAAAAGGCCCACACAGCTGAGTTGTGGGAAGAGGGCCGGGAGATAACAGCTCCACAATTTGATGGAATAGAATGGCTACTCTCTACTCTTCCATGATGGCTGCCTCTGGAGCACATCCTGCCTTGTTGGGTTGTGCATCACCCTCCCTTTCCTTCTCTGCTCTATCTGGCATCCAAGTTGTGCTAGTGACCTCGTCATCATCATCATCATCATCCCCTCCATCCTCATCATCACTGGAGCCAACATGGCAATATTCTGCGGCTGGGGGACTGCTAATTTCTATATCAGTGTTCTCCCCTCTCTGTAGGCTCATGTTCCTAATGTTCCTACCTTCCTCAACCTCAGAACCAACATCAGAATCAAGTAATGTCTGCTTATGCATCCTCAAGAAGCAAGAGGCTGACGCTGTGTTCAAATAATTAAGCTGACTCCTCCATGCCTGATGCTGTGGCTATGGCAGGAGTAGCTGTGGGCAAGGAGGCAGAAAAAGTCGCTCTGGCAGCTGTGGTGGACTGTGCACTAGTGTCAGCTTAGGTCATAGAGGATGAATATGGTTTAGTAAGCCAGTCCACCACCTCCTCGGCATGCTGGGACTGGATAGCGCGGGCAACATCTCTAAACAGAGACCAACATGCCCTGTCTGAGGACTGACCACGTCCACCTTTGCCTGTGGACACATACACAGCTGGCTACCTCACAGTGGCATGGGAATGTCTGCCTCTCCTTGTTGGCCTCCCAGACATGATTACCCAAATGTAATAGAAACTGGGAAATGATTGGATGCACTTTATTGAATGAAAAGTGGAGTTTGGACTTTGAAATGAGGACTGCCGCTAAGAGAAATGTATAAACTATAAAAAAAAATCATAAAAAAGGGGGACACCAGTGTCGCAGTCAGAAAAACTGCAGCTGACAATGAAAAAAAAATAAGGGGGGCAGGTAGGGGACAAAAAAAAAAACATGCAGCAACCAAAAAAAGGGGTGTACAGCATTGTATACAGCACTAAATGTTATGCAATGCTGTGTTAAACACTGCATTACACTGACACTACACTATACTGACACACTACACTATACTCACACTATATTGACACACTATACTATGCTCACACTATACTGACACACTACACTATACTCACACTATACTGACACACTACACTATTCTCACACTCTACTGACACACTACACTATACTCACACTATACTGACACACTACACTATACTCACACTATACTGACACACTACACTATTCTCACACTCTACTGACACACTACACTATACTCACACTATACTGATACACTACACTATACTCACACTATACTGACACACTACACTATTCTCACACTCTACTGATACACTACACTATACTCACACTATACTGACACACTACACTATTCTCACACTCTACTGATACACTATACTATACTCACACTATACTGATACACTATACTGACACACTACGCTATACTCAAACTATACTGACACACTACACTATTCTCACACTATACTGATACACTATACTATACTCACACTATACTGATACACTATACTATACTCACACTATACTGATACACTATACTATACTCACACTATACTGATACACTATACTGACACACTACGCTATACTCACACTATACTGACACACTACACTATTCTCACACTATACTGATACACTATACTATACTCACACTATACTGACACACTACACTATACTCACACTATACTGACACACTACACTATACTCTCACTATACTGACACACTACACTATACTCACACTATACTGATACACTATACTATACTCACACTATACTGATACACTATACTGACACACTACACTATTCTCACACTATACTGATTCACTATACTATACTCACACTATACTGATACACTATACTATACTCACACTATACTGACACACTACACTATACTCACACTATACTGATACACTATACTGACACACTACACTATTCTCACACTATACTGATACACTATACTATACTCACACTATACTGACACACTACACTATACTCACACTATACTGATACACTATACTATACTGATACACTATACTGACACACTACACTATTCTCACACTATACTGATACACTATACTATACTCACACTATACTGATACACTATACTATACTCACACTATACTGACACACTACACTATACTCACACTATACTGACACACTACACTATACTCACACTATACTGATACACTATACTGACACACTACACTATTCTCACACTATACTGATACACTATACTATACTCACACTATACTGACACACTACACTATACTCACACTATACTGACACACTACATTATACTCACACTATACTGACACACTACACTATACTGACACACTACACTATACTCACACTATACTGATACACTATACTATACTCACACTATACTGACACACTACACTATACTCACACTATACTGATACACTATACTGACACACTACACTATTCTCACACTATACTGATACACTATACTATACTCACACTATACTGACACACTACACTATACTCACACTATACTGACACACTACACTATACTCACACTATATTGACAAACTACACTATGCTGACACACTACACTATACTCAGTGCCTGATTGAGCAAAGCCCTGCACCTCACCAGTGGCCCTAGAATGCGGCGTGCAGTGCATTGTTGGGATGCTCGGCGGGCGAACACAATGGTATTCTGCTACATGTATTTGTTAAAAAAAATCCCAATAAGGGTATATTAATTGGTTTGTGTGAAAGTTATAGCATCTACAAACAATTGTAGATATACTGAAATGTAAACAGCTATAGACGCTATACTAGTAATGGTGGTGATCAGCAACTTATAATGTGAATGTGATAGTGTGGTGGACAATCTGGCACTAACTGGTTCTGGCTAGGAGGGATACTAAATGACTAACTGAAACTGATGTCCCTAGTGACACTAATACAATGATAATACTGTGCACTGTACTAATGGGTGACAGGGGTGATCAGGGGGGTAACTAAGGGGTTAAAAGTGTGCCTAACAAGTGTATGTGTGCTGCTTTTACTCACAGATCCTGGCTGTCTTTTCTTCCTGAACTCATATGATTTTAGGGAGAAGAAACCAGATCGCTATTTTTTGTTCCGTGTTCTGCATGTTTGTGCTGTGATTGGCCACAGCTGATTAGCAGGAATACAGCCAAAATCATTGGCTGTAACCTGCAGACAAACTCATGCTGTGTCCAGTCACAGCACAAATCAGCAGAGGGTATGCACCGTGCCTGGCTGTGTCATCCGCTAGCAGTAAATGTACTGTTAGCAGGCGGCAAGTGGTTAACAAGTTCTGATCGCAGCGATTCCACATATGTGTAAATTATTTATAGCCATAGTAGGACCCAGAAACATTAGTGCCCATTGTGATTTTTTTTTCTGACAATGACCTAGATCAAGGGCCTCCAAACTATGGCCTGCAGGCCACAGTTGGCCCGCTACTGGATTTTATCTGGCGCCCAACTAGGGTCAGTGGTATATCCTCAAATTAAGATCAGCAGTGGCTGCCTATTGTCTCTATTTTAACCCCTTTCTCGCCCCCCAATTGTGGGCTCTGTAAGGAGGGACTCTGATGGGGACCCTAATGTAAGGCGGAATCTGATGGGGACCCTGATGTAAAAGGGAATCTATTGGTGACCCTGAAGTAAAAAGGAATCTAATAGGAACCCTAATGTAAGGGGGGACTCTGATGGGGACCCTGATGTAAGTAGGACTCTGATGGAGACCCTGTTGCAAAAGAGGATCTAATGGATCTAGTGGGAACTGTGACGGACCCCGTACCTTGAGGAGTATGTCTGCCGTATAAGCTTTCCTTGCCCTTGCCCAATACCAGCACGATCCAAGATCCCTCAGCTCGCCCAGTCACTTGTCGAGACAGCAGTGGAGGGTGAATAAAAGTGTAGCCAGGTTTCATAGTACTGGCAATAGTGACGCCCCTGCTTTCAGATATAATGCAGCTGGTTCCCCCTAGTGCCTGTGAACTATTCTGTGAATTCAAACAAACAGCCAGAGAAGTGCACTGTGGGGTTGTAGTTTGTTGCTGAGGATTTTCCATCTAGTTGTGTTGCAGGAAAACTACATTTCCCATCTAACTGTGCAGCAGGAGAAGAGGTGCCTTGTGGGAGAGATTATTTAAGCAGAGGACTGGTCCTAGAGTGCGCTCTTTGAATGGCAGTGATTGATAAAGGCAACAGGTGTATCTCACTGCTCCAGACTGCTTCCAGATTATCCGTCCTTGGGTGCACACCTCGGCTCGCTACCGTAGCTTCAGAACAGAGGAAAAAACAATAGGCGGCACTCCAAAAGTAATGCTGGTGCTGTATTTATTGACCATAATCAGCCATACAGGGTACAAAGAAGGTAGACGCGTTTCACTCAAAACATGAGCTTAGTCATTACTCATAATGACTAAGCTCATGACTAAGCTCATGTTTTGAGTGAAACGTGTCTACCTTCTTTGTACCCTGTATGGCTGATTATGGTCAATAAATACAGCACCAGCATTACTTTTGGAGTGCCGCCTATTGTTTTTTCCAGTGATTGATAAAGCAAGACCCTTTGTGTGTATGGTAGTGGGATCGTGGCCTACTCACAGCAGCCTCGCAGTGCAACTATTTGCGGCGCTACAGTGGACAACCAGGACAACCTGGTCTTTTTTACGGAATCTCATTGAAAGGGGGATTTTACTATAAGTGAACCCAGTGTGTCATGGGTGGCAGAGGACCCTCACAGTTGGGAGGAAACCAGGGGGGGGATTGACTTATCATGTGACCCTCAAGGTGGCAGAGTTTCAAAAGCATAAGGCTTTATTCAAGAACAGACACAATATCCCTGTAGACAATCCCCCTCCTTCTTGGCATAGAGACACAGGGTGGGGTAAACTGTATATCCAATCGCATGAGGTCCAGGTACATTCAAAAATTTCAACACATCTATAAACAAAAACTGGGCATGTAGCTAACAACTAGTGGCACTGAAACATTTCAACAACTATTTAAAACAGTAACTGGGCGTGCAGATCACTTTTTTCATGGAGAGACCCATTAAAGGAGCTTCTCCTCTCCTATGACTTGGGTGTCAGGCTAGGAGCAGATATCAGGTAACAGTTCAGATGTGCTGACTATACAAAGAGTTCAATGAAAAGAGCACATACCCTGAGCAGGTCTGCTGGGACTGGTAGCTCCGCTGTAGATGAAGGTGGAGGTTGGCTGGAACTTGTGGTCCACTTGCTGCAGGTGAAACAGGAGGTTGACTGGGCAGCCAAGTAGTAATGCTGAGGCTGGCAGTATGGTGAAAACAGGTAAAGCGTAGTCTAGGCAAGCTGGGTCATACACGGGTAGATCAGAGTCCAAGCAGTACCAAATCAGAAACAAATGAAGAAAGGTCAAACTAGATGGGTCATACACAAAATATACAGAGCAGATATAAGCTGGTCCTAGAAGTTGGCACACAAGGTAACAAACCCTATTATGAGCACTGATCGTATGCTGACACAGGTGATTTAAAGGTGAGCTGGCCAATCACTGTTGTTTCCCAGGCAAAGGCTGTTTTGCTGGGTCTTAAAGGGATACTAGTACTGACATTGGACATGCGTGCCTGCACACAGTTCAAATGTCCAATGTCAGTGTTCTAAACATAGCGTAGACAACCTGGCTGGTTCAGGAGTAAAACGAAATGCTGAGTCCATGTGGTTGTACTGCATCTGGTATGATCAGACCAGTCTGGGCTTCTCAGGTCACCCTGTGCCCCTAATAGACACAGGGTGACTTACGCATAAGAGGGGGAATTGATAAAGGAGTTTCCTGACCCCTCTAAGGTAAGCTGGGTTCCATTAGCCCCCACGCCCAAAGTGACTCTTGTCACATATCTTTCAGCAGAAGACTAACACAGAAACAGACCCTAGACTAGTTGACTTCAAAGTTAGTCCATAGTTCCAGTCCTCCAATGCCTGCACCCACAGAGTACTCCAAACAGAGCATTACTCAACCAGCCATCCTCTGCCTCTCTCGTAGAACATACCCGCCGCCGAGGAGAAGTAAGGACTGGCCCTTCTCCCTGGAGTCCTTTCAGCCACTGGAGAGAAGGGTGTCTTGGCTCACTCCGTCATGCTGTTGGGGATCTGGGCCGACTGCACAGCATCCCTGGGGTATACAGGTGTAGACATCCACTTTTTCTAGATAAAAATCTCCCAGTGTTGTCAGAGTAAGGCTGATATCCTCCTGCCCCAATGCCAGACCTTTTTCTGGGTTGTGTCAGTGGAGATCGCAGTTCCATCCACTATCACAGGAAATCAATCTTTTGTTAGTTGAGGGCAGAGGCCAGCTGCACTTTGCCCTGTTGCAAGCTCTTCTGCAGGGTTTCTGTCAGTAAAGACTGCAGTTTCATCCACAGACACCAGCTCAAGCTGCAGTTGTGAGGTGCCGATTGCACCCTTTTCCTGGAGCTCCAGTGGAGTTGATTGTTCAGCTCTTCTGCTGGAGGCTCACTGGGTTGTCCCCCCTCTGCAGAAAAGTCTATTAAATCCCCAGTCTCTGGAACTAGTGTTTGGGGATGAAGGTTCACCATCTCCTGTCCGTGGAACTCAGAAGATGTTATCGGTGCTGGGCAGAGGCTAGCAAAGCTCTGCCCTGTTGTCAGCTATTTAAACCAGTAACTGAGCATGCAGGTCACTTCTTTCATGGAGAGACCTATAAAGTAGGTTGACCAGATGTCCTCAGTTTCCGGCGACAGTCCCCGGATTGATGAGACTGTCCCCGGAGGTAGTCTGTCCCCGTTTTTGTCCCTGGATTGCCGGGCCAAGTGCACTGCGAACTGGGGCAGGGGGGGCACCCAGGGCTGGTCCTACCATGGGTCCCGATGGGTTGTCTCTTACGGGGAGGGGGTCGAGCGCCACTGGATTACACATAGCGGGGATCTCCCAATTACACGGGTGTCTGGCGAAGTCCCTCCTCCTGAGCCAGCTCCTATGATAGGCAGTACATTGGTGACATCTATCATAGGAGGCGGGACTTCACACTGGTTTGGCATTGATGGGCACAGGTAGGGCTGCATTGGTGGGCACTGAATAGGCTGCATTGGTGGGCACTGAACAGGCTGAGCTGATGGGCACTGAACAGACTGAGCTGCTGGATGCTGAACTGCTGGGCACTGAACAGGCTGCATTGGTGGGCATTGAAGAGGCTGAGCTGCTGAGCACTTTACAGGCTGTGTTGGTGGGCACTGAACAGGCTGCGTTGGTGAGCACTGAACAGGTTGCATTGGTGGGCACTGAACAGGTTGCATTGGTGGGCACAGAACAGACTGAGATGCTGGGCACTGAACAAGCTGCATTGGTGGGCATTGAACAGGCTGGACTGCATTGGTGGGCACTGAACAGGCTGCATTGGTGGGCACTGAACAGGCTGCATTGGTGGGCACTGAACAGGCTGCGTTGGTGGGCACTAAATAGGCTGCATTGGTGGGCACTGAACAGGCTAGGCTGCATTGGGGGGCACTGAACAGGCTGCGTTGGTGGGCACTGAACAGGCTGCATTGGAGGGCACTGAACAGGCTGCATTAATGGGCAATGGACAGGCTGAGCTGATGGGTAGTGAACAGGCTGCATTGGTGGGCACTGAACAGGCTGCATTGGAGGGCACTGAACAGGCTGCATTAATGGGCAATGGACAGGCTGAGCTGATGGGCAGTGAACAGGCTGCATTGGTGGGCACTGAACAGGCTGGATTGCTGGGCACTGAACAGGCTGCTTTGGTGGGCGCTGAACAGGCTGAGCTGATAAGCACTGAACAGGCTGAGTTGGCACTAAACAGGCTAAGCTGCTGGGCACTGAACAGGCTGCATTGGAGGGCACTGAACAGGCTGGGCTGCTGGGTGCTGAATAGGCTGCATTAGAGGGCGATGAACAGGCTGAGCTCATAAGCACTGAACAGGCTGAGTTGGCACTAAACAGGCTAAGCTGCTGGGCACTGAACAGGCTGAGCTGCTGGGCACTGAACAGGCTGAGCTGCTGGGCACTGAACAGGCTGAGCTGCTGGGCACTGAACAGGCTGCATCGGTGGGCACTAAACATGCTGCATTGGTAGGCACTGAACATGCTGCGTTGATGGCCCCTGAACAGGCTGAGCTGATGGGCACTGAACAGGCTGCATTGGTGGGCACTGAACAGACTGCATTGGTGGGCAGTGAATAGGCTGAGCTGCAGGGCACTGAACAGGCTGGGCTGCTGGGCACTAAACAGGTTGTGTTGGTGGGCTGTTAGAGAATGAACATGTTTGCCAGTGAATTCTGGCTGTTTCCATGGTGGTGCGTGCGCCAGTGCGCGTTCGCACATGTCCGTGCGCGTGCACGCGCCGGAAACAGCGCCAAATGGCGATATTTAAACCCAGAGACTCCAGCAACAAGTGCTGCTCGTTCTACAGCGTCCGTGACCTGTGAGCCTCAGCTCCTGATACCTGTTCCTGTGTTTGCTCTGCCTCCTGTTGACCCGGCTTGTCCTGACCTGCTGTTCTGCTACCTGCACCGACCCCGGCTATCCGCGACCATCAGATTGTCTGCTCCCTTGTACCTCTGCTGCCCGCCCGTTAACGAACCTTGCTTGAACTTTGACTACCCGTATGCCTGATCCTCTTGTACCTTCCTGCCTGCCTGTTGCCGACCCAGCCTGTACGACCATCCTTCTAATCTGCACGTCTTCTGGAGCCTCACTACATCATCGGTAACCCTCCAGCCCTCGTGCCATCCCGCACTCTTGGGTCTCTGTCTACTCTACCAGGGGTCCTCGAATCGGGTGCACAAGAGCAGTTGTTCCCTGCACAAGACAGACTCCACCACCAGGTTCGTGACAGAAACAAGCAGCCCTGACTGAGTCTGCGCAGGGAACCCGCTCCGCCATGGACGATTTGTGCGCACATCTTGCAGGCCTCACCCAAGCCGTCAAGAATTTACAAGAGGGATACACCCGATTTGAAGAGCGGGTACAGGAATTATCCACCGCCCCGGCCTCCGGTGCTCCTGCAGCCATGTACCATTGTGGCCCTGCCCTCGGAACCTAAGGTCCTGCTGCTGGAGGACCGGCGCAAGTTCCGGGTCTTCCGGGTACCAAGGTCGGATTCATTATTTCCCTCTTGCAGGGTGAACCCCAGGCATGGGCTCTCAGACTATGGGAGCAAAATGCCCCTGAATTTGCCACCGCTGCAACCTTCTTCCAGGCCATGGCGCAGCTGTATGAAGGCCCCCACTTGGCTGCCACCGCAGAGGCTACTCTGCACAACCTCCAGCAGGGCCGCCGCCCAGTGGAGGACTATGCCGCTGAATTTCAGCGCTGGAGCTCGGACACAGCCTGGGGAGCGCGGCTCTCCTGTTTCAGTTACACATGGGACATTTTGGAACCTCTAAAGGATGAGCTGGCGCGAGTGGGGATCCCTAAGACCTTGGAGGAGCTGATCACCCTGGCCATCTCCATCGATCGGCGCTTCAGAGAGCGCCGCGCCGAAAGGTCTTCTGGGCAGTTACGCCATACCTGGATGCTTCCTCGGGTTCCCAGCTACCCGACACCGCCCCCCTTTCACCCGACATCGTCCTCCTCCTCTCCGCAGGACGTCTCTGAACCCATGCAGATTGGACTGCTTCGGCCTTCGCTCAGCTCCGAGGAAAGGCAACGCCGGTTCCAGCTGAACCTTTGCCTGTACTGCGGAGAGCCCGGCCACACGGTCAGGACATGTCCCGCAAAGCGCGGTAAGTGCTTGACCTCCGTCTCCAATGACCTGACTAAGTCTCCTGCTCATCTCACCATCTTCCTGTCTTTACAGCTTCCCGGAGGGACTATCACGGTGCCAGCAATCCTTGACTCCGGGGCGTGCAGTTGTTTTATCGACTTGGATTTTGCTACACGACACCACATTCCCCTGCAACCCAAGGCACATAAACTGGGGGTCTGCTTGGCCGACGGGTCACCCATCAAATCCGGGACTGTTACGCATGAGACGGTCCCTCTTCTCTCCTGCACCCTGGATGGTCACCAGGAACGTCTGCGGCTGGATGCCATTGCATCTCCTCTCTGCCCCATCATCCTGGGATTACATTGGTTCCAGGCACATAACCCCAGCATTGACTGGACCACCCGAGTCGTCCACTTCCAGTCACCCTATTGCCGCCATAATTGCCTGAGTCCCAGAGCTGGAACTGTTCCCTCGCTCCTCAGCCTGGAGTCCGATACGGAACCTGACATTCAGACTCTCCTCCCTCTTGCTTACCATTCGTTCCTGGATGTGTTTAGTAAGAAGGGGGCTGACAAACTCCCACCGCATAGGCCCTACGATTGCCCTATCAACTTGCTGCCCGGGGCTGAAGTGCCTTTCGGGAGGATTTACCCTCTCTCCGAGCCTGAACTAGCGGCCCTCAAATCGTACCTGGACGAAAACATCAAGAAGGGGTTTATCAGACCATCCACGTCTCCGGTTGGAGCCGGAATCTTCTTTGTAGAGAAGAAAGATCACTCGCTCCGGCCATGCATAGACTACCGGGAGCTTAACTGGGTAACCATTAAAAACCGGTACCCGCTACCCTTGGTTCCGGAACTTTTCCAGCGGCTGGGGTCGGCCACCATCTACACGAAACTTGACCTACGTGGGGCATACAACCTCACCCGTATTAGAGAAGGAGACGAGTGGAAGACCGCTTTCCGCACTCGTTTTGGGCATTACGAATATTTGGTGATGCCCTTCGGCCTTTGTAATGCCCCAGCGACATTCTAGCACTTCGTCAATGACGTGTTCCGAGACTTCCTGGACCTCTAAGTGATTATATATCTTGATGACATCCTGGTCTTCTCTGCTTCCCTGGAGGAACACCGCAGGCACGTCACCAAGGTTCTAGGGCGACTCCGGCAGCATGGTTTGTATGCCAAAGTGGAAAAGTGCTCTTTCAAACAGCCTAGCATGCATTTCCTAGGATTGATTATCTCCACAACAGGCATTCACATGGATCCCCAAAAGGTCTCCACTATCTTGGAATGGCCCCCACCAACAGACCGAAAAGGGGTTCAAAGGTTTGTGGGCTTCGCAAACTTTTACAGAAAGTTCATGGATTTTCTGCCATTGTGGAGCCTATCACACACTTGACCAAGCAGAACACCCGATACCGGTGGTCCCCTGAAGCTCAAGACGCCTTTCAGAGACTCAAGTCCCTTTTCACTTCGGCTCCCATTCTGAAACACCCGGACCCAGCCTTGCCATACGTCCTTGAGGTGGACACATTGGAAACCGCAGTAGGGGCTATCCTGTCCCAGCGCCAGGGTATCAAGGCCCTGCTTCACCCAGTAGCCTTCTTCTCCAGAAAACTAACCGCACCAGAGCAGAATTATGACGTGGGAGATAGAGAGCTACTGGCCATCAAATCAGCTCTAGAGGAATGGCGGTACTTGCTGGAAGGGGCTTCTCATCCTGTCCTCATCTTCACGGATCATAAGAACCTGGAGTACCTCCGAACAGCAAAGAGGCTAAGACCTCCGCGAGCCCGTTGGGCACTGTTCTTCTCCAGGTTCCACTTCCACTTAACATACCGCCCAGGGTCGAAGAATAGCAAGCCCGATGCCCTGTCCTGGATGTTCTCGGAGCCAGGAAATACTGCTCCACCTGACACCATACTTCTGACACGTAATTTCCTTCTGTCCGATGAGGACTTTCTTTCCCAGCTCCGTCGGGTCCTGGCCAGTTCCACTGCCGACAGAGACCCCCGACTGACTGTCAGAGATGGTCTATGGTGGCTAGGGCAGAAAATGTTTATCCCAGCAAGTTTACGTCTCAGAATCTTGGGTCGGTGCCTTGACCATAAACTGGCCGGACACTTTGGTGCTCGAAAGACCACAGAGCTCATCTCTCGGTCATTCTGGTGGCCCAACATCACCGAGGACTGCAGGAAATACGTTGGGGCCAGTCCTGTCTGTGCCAGGACTAAGACGGACAAGGCTAAAGCCTGGGGTCTCCTAAACCCTCTCCCCATACCTGAGCGCCCGTGGTCGCAACTGGCGATGGATTTTATTGTAGAACTTCCCCCGTCTGAAGGCTTTACGACCATCTTCGTCATAGTGGACCGAATGGCGAAGATGGCACACTTCATCCCCATGAAGGGGACCCCCTCATCGGCCGAAACGGCCAACACGTTTATAAGATAAGTCGTCCAACTTCATGGAGTGCCCAGCAATATCGTGTCTGAGGGGGGTCCAGTTCACGTCCAGGTTTTGGAGAGCCCTATGTTCTGGCTTAGAGATTGAGCTGCTGTTCTGCTACCTGCACCGACCCCGGCTATCCACGACCATCCGATTGTCTGCTCCCTTGTACCTCTGCTGCCTGCCCGTTAATGAACCTTGCTTGAACTTTGACTACCCGTTTGCCTGATCCTCTTGTACCTTCCTGCCTGCCTGTTGTCGACCCAGCCTGTACGACCATCCTTCTATCTGCACGTCTTCTGGAGCCTCACTACATCATCGGTAACCCTCCAGCCCTTGTGACATCCCGCACTCTTGGGCCTCTGTCTACTCTACCAGGGGTCCTCGAATCGGGTGCACAAGAGCGGTTGTTCCTTGCACAAGAAAGACTCCACCACCAGGTTCGTGAAATGGGCACTGAACAGGCTGAGCTGCTGGGCACTGAACAGGCTGTGTTGCTGGGCACTGAACAGACTGGGTTGGTGGGCACTAAACAGGCTGCATTGGTGGGTACAGAACAGACTGAGATGCTGACTAATGTTGCCCTCATTCTGAAAAGTTTAGAGACCCCTGACCCCTGATCCCCCTGGCTGGCAATCAAGTCGGCTCTGGAGGAGTGGCGGTACCTCCTAGAGGGATCTTCACACCCTGTTCTGGTCTTCACCGACCACAAAAACCTGGAATATCTGCGAACCGCCAAGAGACTGAGACCCCGACAGGCACTATTCTTCTTCCGGTTCCAGCTACATATTACTTATAGACCCGGAGCTAAGAATGTTAAGCCGGATGCATTATCATGGATGTTCCATGTCCCAGAAGACACATCCGCACCAGATACCATCCTCCCGGCCCACAGTTTCCTGCTCACTCAGGAAGACCTTCTGTCCCAGATCAGAAGATCCTGTACCTGTCTCGCCGAACCCCCAGACCCCCAACTTACTTTGAAAGATGGGTTGTGGTGGCTCAAAAACAGACTATATGTGCCACAGGAACTCCAACAAGTAATCCTTGGACTCTGTCATGACACTAAAATGGCAGGTAACAACGGAGTTACTCACCTGGTGGCCTCGGCTGAAGGAGGATTGCCAGAACTATGTGGCATCATGCCCTATCTGCGCCAGAAAAAAGATGGAGAAATCCAAAGCTTGGGGACTGCTTAACCCATTGCCTATCCCGGAGCGACCATGGTCGCAAATCGCAATGGATTTCATAGTCGAGTTACCATCATCGGCAGGATTCAACATCATTTTGGTGGTGGTGGACCGTCTTACGAAGATGGCACATTTTATACTAATGAAAGGCACTCCTTCAGCGGCCGTGACTGCAAAAGTCTTTATAAGAGAAGTGGTCCGCTTACACGGGGTCCCCGCCAAAATCGTGTCAGACCGAGGGGTACAATTCACTTCTCGCTTTTGGAAGTCCCTGTGTACCACTTTGGGAGTCGAGTTGGCCTTCTCCTCAGCCTACCATCCACAATCTAATGGTCATACGGAGAGGACCAATCGGACTCTCGAACAATACCTACGGTGCTGCTACTCCTATTCCCAGGATGACTGGGTCTCGCTTCTCCCAGTAGCCGAGTTTGCATACAATAATACGGTCCACTTTGCTACCAAGCAGTCACCCTTCTGGGCAAACCTCGGCTACCACCCGTCCTTCCTACTGGACTACTGCAATTGAAAGCACCGTACCCGCGGTCATTGAGATGACCCAGTTCCTCGAGAAAAACAATAAGCTCCTCCAGGAGACCCTCACCTAAGCCCAAGCCACCAGTAAGAGGAACTTTGATAAAGGGAAAAGAGGGGAGTTAGATCTACAAATTGGCCAGCAGGTCTGGCTGTCTACAAAGAATTTAAAACTTTACTGCCCTTCTAAAAAACTGGGGCCCAGGTACATAGGACCATTCCCTTTCAAAAGGAAAATCAACAAGGTGGCATATGAGCTGGTCCTGCCTCCATCCATGCGAGTCCATCCGATGTTTCATGTCACGCTACTTAAGCCGGTGACCCAGGATCCCTTTCTGGGACAGAGAACAGCTCCACCGGGGCCAGTTCTAGTGAACGGAGAGGAGGAATTTGAGTTGGAGGCTACCCTGGCCTGTAGGAAGAGGGGAGGCTCAATTCAGTTCTTGATCAAGTGGAAGGGGTATGGCCCAGAGGAGAACTCATGGGAACTTGAGGACAACATGCACGCCAAAGAGCTTATTGAGGAATTCTGGAAGAAACACCCAAAACATCCGGAGGCTGCCCCTTGGGGGGGCAATGTTAGGAAAATGGTCCTCCTGGCCGTTTTTGGCTTCCTGTGCACGTTCGCGCGCGCGCTAATAGCGGCAATAGCGGCCATTTAATCAGGACAGCACCAGAAAGCAGGTGCTGTCCATTCTACAGCGTTCCAGTGACCCGTGCGTTGGCCTGCCAGAGACTTTCCTGCACCTGTGACCCCTGTGTCTGCTTCTGAGTGACTTCCTGTTCCTGTGACCCCGGCTCTCTTTGGACTTTGCTACCTGATCCCGGCCTGCCTACGATGACTCTTCTGCTTAGCCCTTTTGTACCTTTGCTGCCCGCATGTTGCAGACCCTGCCTGCACCCGACTACCCACCTGCCTGCTCCTTCTGTACCGCATAAGCCAGCCTGTTGCCAACTCAGACTGTACGACTACTTTTTCTACTTGCATGAGCCCAGTGGACTTGCACCTATCAAGTGGTCCAGTACAGCCCTCGTGCCCCCCTGTGCTCCTGAGCTCTGTGTCTACACTACCAGGGGTTCTCGAACAAGGGCCACAAGAGAGGTGATCCCCTGCATAAGTCAGACTCATCCGCCAGGTATGTGACAGATACGTTAACTTTTACTTTTTTAAGGCAACCCAGAGTGGATACAGACTGTACCTGACCCTTTTTTGCAATGTCCCATAATGCATGGCAATGCATAATAGTGCATAAGAGTGTGTTGTGGTGCCCTGGGATGCAGGTGTGTTAACTTTTGCATTGGAGTGCTAGTAGTCACAACAAATGGAATTGCAACAAACTAATAGCAAACTCATGGTGTGGTTAACGCAACACAAACACTTGAACCTGGTCTTATCCACAACAGCAAAACCTTAAAATATTTCTGGAGCTGGAACAAACACCTATATTTTTAACATAATATATACGTTTTATTGTCTAGATATTATATAGCAAAAACTTCTAACATTTAAGCAAAATAAAACTAAAATTCAATTTTCTATTGGTAAAAATAGCCATATGGCAAAAACAAGTAGAAGAGGGACTTGAAAATTCCAACCTTTCAGTAAATCAATCAAATAAACAAGGACAATATGTTTTGCAATGTGTTTAACTGCTGCAGCATATTCATAATTAACTTTATTTTAATGTAAGTGAGTTATTAATTTAAAACTTAAAAATGTTCATACACAGAGTTGCGCATTGTTACAGTTGCAGGGAGTGGCTAACGTAGAACTTTCAACTAACCCCTTTACAAGGCAAGTAAGGAGAATTCTTCCCACTGGCCAACAGAATAAGGTTCTTTCTTCCCACTGGCCACCAATGTAAGGAACGTTCTTCCCACTGATCTCCACTATAAAGATCATTTTTCCCACTGACCACCAATGTAAGGGGGCATTCTTCCCCTTGACTGCCAATATAAGGATCATTATTCCCAATGTTTCTTTATTAATAGTCTTGCAATCAATATAGAATTTGCATAAATATATACATTTTTCCAAAAAAAATAAAAATACATATAGCAAAATCTGCTCTCAAACAATGACTGACTTCAGCAAAAACAAAACTCTCATAAATATTCATGTCATTACTGGGAAAGATAAATCTTACTATAACTCACAACACTGCACCAGACTGCGAGGTCAAGAAACAAACCCACACCCATTATGCATGCAGCCCTTTTTCAAAAAGAAGATACTAACCAACAAAAGCTGAGGGAGTGAAAAGAATAGTATAAGAAAAGAGCTCCTTACCCAGAGATGGACAGTTCACCAAGGGCAGGTCTGATATTCCTCCACACCCTTATCCAGACTGCCTGAGGCTCCCTACCCTTCTCAAGGTCCCAACCTCACCCACAATATCATGCACCACAACCTCAACATAGAGGAATTTCTTCTGTAGGGTAATCTGGCACCGTGCATTCCACGTTAAGTAACCGACAACTATACTAATTAGAAAAAGTTTATCCAAATAAAAATCCCAGCGAGTCGGGAATGCCCCGTACACCCACTCTGCATAACTCATGCGATAGAGAAAGGGGATGCCTAGAGCCCTCCCCACCCTTTTATACACCTCTATGTTAAAGGGACACTTGTCAGGGCTGGGCTCAGCCCTCCATTCACAGAGCTCAGGTTGCTCAGCTGTCAGTTAATTGCCAGCACTCATCATTCCACAGGGATTCACCTGGTGATCATTTCCTGCTTGTCATCCAGCCCCTTCTAGCTATTTAAACTGCCAAGTTCAGTTCTCCTGTGCCTTCGCCTTGGTCAACATATTTACCTAACATTTTTGTAAATATTTTATTATACCTTTTCGTGTGACAACACTGAAGAAATTACACTTTGCTACAATGTAAAGTAGTGAGTGTACAGCTTGTATAACAGTGTAAATTTGCTGTCCCCTCAAAATAACTCAATACACAGCCATTAATATCTAAACCACTGGCAACAAAAGTGAGTACAGCCCTAAGTGAAAATGTCCAAAACTGGCCCAATTAGCCATGACTCTCCCCAGAGTCATGTGACTTGTTAGTGTTACAAGGTCTCAGGTGTGAATGGGGAAAAGGTGTGTTACATTTGGTGTTATCGCTCTCACTCTCTCATACTGGTCGCTGGAAGTTCAACCAACATGGCACCTCATGGCAAAGAACTCTCTGAGGATCTGAAAAATAGAATTGTTGCACTACATAAAGATGTCCTAGGCTATAAGAAAATTGCCAAGACCCTGAAACTGAGCTGCAGTTCGATGGCCAAGACCATGCAGCTGTTTAACAGGTTCCACTCAAAACGGTTCTTGCCATGGTCGACCAAATAAGTTGAGTGCACGTGCTCAGCGTCCTATCCAAAGGTTGTCTTTGGGAAATAGATGTATGAGTGCTGCCAGCATTACTGCAGAGGTTGAAGGGGTGGGGGTCAGCCTGTCAGTGCTCAGACCTATGCCGCACACTGCATCAAATTTGTCTGCATGGCTGTCGTCCCAGAAGGAAGCTTCTTCTAAAGATGATGCACAAGAAAGCCTGTACATAGTTTGCTGAAGACAAACAGACTAAGGACATGAATTACTGGAACCATGTCCTGTGGTCTGATAAGACCAAGATAAACTTATTTGGTGCAGGTGGTGTCAAGTGTGAGTGGGGGCAACCAGGTGAGGAGTACAAAGACAAGTGTCTTGCCTACAGTCAAGCATGGTGGTGGGAGTGTCATGGTCTGGGGCTGCATGAGGGCTGCCAGCACTGGGGAGCTACAGTTCATTGAGGTAACCATGAATGCCAACATGTACTGTGACATACTGAAGCAGAGCATGATCCCCTCCCATCAGAGACTGGGCCATAGGGCAGTATTCCAACATAACGACCCCAAACACACCTACAAGATGACCACTGCCTTGCTAAAGAAGCTGAGGTTAAAGGCGATGGACTAGCCAAGCATGTCTGCAGACCTAAACCCTGAGCATCTGTGGGGCATCCTCAAATGGAAGATGGAGGAGCGCAAGATCTCTAAAATCCACCAGCTCCGTTATGTCGCCATGGAGGAGTGGAAGAGGACTCCAGTGGCAACCTGTGAAGCTCTGCTGAACTCCATGCCCAAGAGGGTCAAGGCAGTCCTGGAAAATAATGGTGGCCACACAAAATATTGGCACTTTGGGCCCAATTTGGACATTTTCACTTAGGGGTGTACTCACTTTTGTTGCCAACGGTTTAGACATTAATGGCTATGTGTTGAGTTATTTTGAGGGGACAGCAAATTTACACTGTTATGCAACCTGTACACTCCCTACTTTACATTGTAGCAAAATGTAATTTCTTCAGTGTTGTCACATGAAAAGATATAATAAAATATTTTCAAAAATGGGAGGGGTGTAATCACTATTGAGAGATACTGTGTATATACTAGACTGTATATATTTTAAGACACCACATCAAGTAGTGTACTATATATGGTACACCCCCAAATGATATATGGTGTACACTCAATACACTGTGTGTGTGTTTTTATATATATATATATATATATATATATATATATATATATATTAGTCTGTATATATTTTAATACATCACGTGAAGTGTACTATATACTGTACGTACACCCCCAAATGTACTGATATAGTGTACAATCAATACGGTGCGTGTGTGTGTGTATATATATATATATATATATATATATATATATATATACACTAGACTGTATATGTTTTAATACACCACATGAAGTGTACTACATACCGTACGTACACCCCTGAATGCACTATAATGCACTGATATACAGTGTACACTCAATACGCTGTGTGTATGTATATATATATATATATATTTGCACTGCCTGCACTAACTGACTGTATATAGCTCGCTCTATCTATCTATCTATCTATCTATCTATCTATCTATCTATCTATCTATCTATCTATCTATCTATCTATCTATCTATCTATCTATCTATCTATCTATCATTCTAATATTTGTTTCACAGTAATCACTAGCAACACTGAACTGCCTGCATGTCGCTAGCTAAGCTCATTGTCTCTCTATCCACCGTTTAACACACTACATAGAACCGCTGTACAAGCTTCTTTATATAGTGTGGGCATGGATTGAGGCTGCTGGGCAGTGATTGGCTAAAGGCACCCTGCCTTTAGCCAATCATATCTCTCACAACTGAGCACTCTGTGATTGGCCAAAGCATGCAAGTCATGTGCATGCCTTGGTCAATCAGCGGGCAGCATTTCCCCCACCATTGGAATGCATTATGGGGCGCTCAAAGTTCCCACAAAAGCCCCACAATGTTCTAAGTTTGCCAAACAGGCGAATGGGCGTTGTACAAGTCAAAGTTACGTTCGACTCGAACAGCCAACCCATCCCTATGTAACAGGATTTCCCCACCTGTACTGGCTTTGCTGGTTTGCTTCTCCTTTGCCCATCTTCAGGGACTTCTGATGGATCATCAGTAAATGTGAACTTGTCTGCCTTCAGGGGTGACTATCTGCTGGATGGAAGTAAGGGTACCATGCTCACTCTCAACCCCCCCTGGCTGGTTGCCGTTGGTGATTCCCAAGCCTGACATGGGAGGAGAGGTGAAAAGGCAGATAGAGCCGGGTCATCCATTACCTGAGCCTTGCTGTTGTCTTGCTGGCTGTTGTCTGGCTGACAAATCTTCTCTTATTGGCAAACTTTTCTTTAAACGCTCCACTTCTGTCTTTCAGCTTTTTCAATATTAAAGATTGTTTCTTTACGTTTTCTTCCAATTTCTGTAACTCTTGGCGTCATAGCCAAAGAATTTTTACTACAAGCCTGGCAGTATTTGGCTCTGAAGTATTTGTGTTCAGCCTTCAAAAGCTCTTCCAATCGCCCTAAACCGATTGATAATCTTCTGGCTGAAGACATCCATGTCCTCACCAGGGCCTGGACCCGCAGTCAGGTCCTCCACCTCCTCCTCACTAGGCCCCATGACATCAGGGGGATCCCTCTCCCAGGATCAGGCATTGTTCCTGGGCCAAGCTAGCAGGCAAAGCCCAGGCTTGAAAAAGCCTGGTTCTCAGAGAGAGCTCCTTCACTGTGTCCTCCTCCTTCTCCCACTGACCACCAATGTAAGGAGCATTCTTCCCAATGACCACCAATGTAAGGATGATTCTTCCCACTAACCACAAATGTAAAGGTCATTCTTTCCACTTATCTCCAATGTAAGTGTTATTCTTCCCACTGACCATCAATGTAAGGGTAATTTTTCCCACTGATGTCCAGTGTAAGGGACATTCTTTCCACTGACCACCAATGTAAGGGTCGTTCTTCCCACTGACCACCCATGTAAGGAGCATTATTGCCACTGACCACCAATGTAAGGAGCATTCTTCCCACTGACCACCAATGTAAGGAGCATCCTTCCCACTGACCACCAAGGTAAGGGACATTCTCCCCACTGACTGATGAATTAAATAAAAAGTAAAGCTGATTTCCAGGTATGGATATTATAGCTTACCTTGGACTGATGTAAGTATGCATACCCCATATCTGTGTAGACTCTAAACAGAACATGTTCTAAATGGGTTAAATGTTTTCAGTGGTGCGCCGAAAGAAGTAATATTGGGCCCAGTTCTTTTTAAATGTCATGTATTAATCCAGAGGCTTAAACAGAAATACATTTTACGATTTTGTTAACAAAACAATATTATGCGGAATTATCAAAACACAGGGGGCCAAATGATGAGCAGTGTTAACAATTAAAATGTTACAAACCTATACTGCACTCATGTCATACTCCTCTGTATATGGAATGGAATACAGCTGGGAAAAACAGACATGAAGGATGATGAAAAACAGTTTAAAGCACATTTCCACTTTTGCAGCCAGTTTGGGATAACACCTAATTTATATTTGTTATACGCGCCTATTCAAACAGCATAACTTTGCAGTTTACATTGTACTCGCTCTTTTTCTAAAAACTCCATATAACTAATCCCATCATCAATTGTAAATGTAGCAGGGAGCTGGTTATCTTACTTGCAGTATCAGATGACATTCTGCAACATTGCTACAGTGAGACTATTTCTCGCTAGTGCCAGCTAAGATTCTGTGTCCTCACATCCTGCCAGCAAAGTGTTTACCACCAGGGAGCAAAGCATACAGGGAATTGTAGTCCCAGGGCTCAAGTGGCACATTCCTTTGAACTGCTGGAGAACTACAACTACCAGCCCACTGGGAGTAAAGAACAGGCTGCTGGGAGAGGATATAAAAAGGCTTGTCTAAGCCTAGATCTCTCTCTTGGGGCACTGGCCTGGATCTGCAAGCAGGGGCTTTGTGTTGGAGAGGGCTGAGCCTGAGTTGCGGCCTGCACAAGAAGAGTTAACAAGTGGCTTCCTCCCAGACAGCGGCGGCTGGTGTGTGAGGGGCGCTTGGGCGCCGCCTCCCTGCCAGCCAAAGAAAAAAAAAAACGTCAGCCCCGCCTCCCTACAGGTGGCGCCGGTACATTGACTTTTTTTTTTTTTCCGGCTACTTGGCTGTCAGCTGACAGCCAAGTAGTGAGCCTATTGGTCGGCCACTACAGCCCATTAAAGCCTATGCAGGTGCGCTTGATCCGGCACACATGCATAGGCTGATTGGCTGCCCTGAGCTGCGGCTCAGTGTGATTGGTTGCGGTGGCCGGAGGCGGGTCACTGTGGGAGCGGAAGCGACTTCCGCTCCACAGAGACCACGAACGCCCGGTCACCGACGGGGGGGGAGGGGGACAGCGCGCTCTCCGCATGCCGAACTCTGCAACAATCCTGCTATTGGATGGGGTGCCCCACACCTGTATCACTGACTGCAAACTACCCCACCTGTGTCCCTGGCTGCAAACTGCCCCACCTGTGTCCCTGGCTGCAAACTGCCCCCACCTGTGTCCCTGGCTGCAAACTGCCCCCACCTGTGTCCCTGGCTGCAAACTGCCCCACCTGTGTCACTGACTGCAAAGTGCCCCCACCTGTGTCACTGGCTGCAAAGTGCCCCCACCTGTGTCACTGGCTGCAAAGTACCCCACCTATGTCACTGGCTGCAAAGTGCCCCACCTGTGTCCCTGGCTGCAAACTGCCCCAACTGTGTCACCGGCTGCAAAGTGCCCCACCTGTGTCACCGGCTGCAAAGTGCCCCACCTATGTCACTGGCTGCAAAGTGCCCCCACCTGTGTCACTGGCTGCATAACTGCCCCCACCTGTGTCACTGGCTGCAAAAGTGCCCCCACCTGTGTCACTGGCTGCAAAAGTGCCCCCACCTCTGTCACTGGCTGCAAAAGTGCCCCCACCTGTGTCACTGCCTGCAAAAGTGCACTCACCTGTGTAACTGGCTGCAAAAGTGCCCCCACCTATGTCACTGCCTGCAAACTGCCCCCACCTGTGTAACTGGCTGCAAAAGTTCCCCACCCGTGTAACTGGCTCCAAACTGCCCCACCTGTGTCACTGCCTGCAAACTGCTTCCACCTGTGTCCCTGGCTGTAAACTGCCCCCACCTGTGTAACTGGCTGCAAACTGCCCCACCTGTGTCACTGGCTGCAAACTGCCCCCACCTGTGTCCCTGGCTGCAAACTGCCCCCACCTGTGTCACTGACTGCAAACTGCCCCCCACCTGTGTCACACCCCCGTCAAACGTCGGTCACTGTGTCCAC
>BLSH010459703.1:2490124-2503567 GCA_018402905.1 Glandirana rugosa | reverse complement strand
TCAGCCCCCCCCCCCCCGCAATGCTCACCTCTCTCTAGCAAGGATCTTGCAGTGCGGGCTGAATACATCAATCATAGGCAGACACAGGCAGCTATACGGCACGCTGTAACATAACTTTCCTCTTCACTCGTTCTCTGCTCTTATCTTCCCCTGCTCTCCGTCTACATTCCTCGTGGCTACAGACAGGACAGAGAGCACTGGGGGGAGGGGGAAGATAAGAGCAGAGAACGAGTGAAGAGGAAAGTTATGTTACAGCGTGCCGTGTAGCTGCCTGTGCCTGCCTATGATGAGATGTATTCAGCCCGCACTGCAAGATCCTTGCCGGGAGAGAGGAGGTCAGCTGACTATTTTCTCGGGGGGAGCAATTGCCCCGTTGCCCCCCCCTTGGATCCGCCCCTGCTTGCGGCTAAGTACAGAACACCCCTAATGGAGATAACAGGAGTTGCTACGCCCAAAGAAGCACAATTAGGCTGCATTCACACCTGAGTGTCGCGTCTTTGAGCTTTTTCCGTTTTTTTGACGCGCGACTTTGGATCATTTTTGTATGCAGCGTTTTTGGGCTTTTGGCGTTTTTGTATTAGCCAATAGAGAATAATATATTTATGGTCGTGGCTCTCTGACTGAAGATAGATGCGGATCACATAAACACGCAACAAGACTTACAACATAAATAGACCTGAGGTGTGCCTTGGTCATTTGGTCAGTATGCCAAGTGAAGGGGGCATACCCTATATAAGTAATTGGTAATAATGGAGAAGAATGTGCTGAGAAATGCCCTGAAAAAGGGGATGGGAGGGAGGGTATCATGCACTGGAACCGACAAAGAGCATTGCGAATGAGGCGCTTAAATACCCTCCGGGCTCCTCCCATAAATTCAGGCCACCATACTGGCCTTCCTATTTATGGTCATGGCCCTCTGACTGAAGATAGATGCGGATCACATAAACACGCAACAAGACTTACAACATAAATAGACCTGAGGTGTGCCTTGGTCATCTGGTCAGTATGCTAAGCGAAGGGGGCAATAATATGGAGTTTAGGGAGGTAGTCCTTAATTAGTACAATGATCAATGAGCAAGCTTGGTGAACTCTCCAACTGAGGATTTGGAATGTATCTAGCCAAGCAGCTGGACTTCTATCTGCCTAATTTATTGATCACGTGGTTCTGATACTGCATGCTGAAATGCTGCTGAAGCTGCTGTGATCCGAAAGGAATGTCTGGAGTACCGGCCAGGGTCAAGGCCAAAGTTGGTCAGTAAGATTCTGACGTGCCTGATGAATTGGTTGCCACTTGAAGGGCTGATAGGGAAAGGCAATAACGGGCTAGAGTCAGAGTGACTGGGTAGGTGAGTCAGTAGCTGGTCAAGCACCGTAACTGGGCACCAGGAGTTTATAGTCTGGTACAGGCTGCTGTAGAGGCTGATCTGATGGGTTTGGAGACTTCTAGGTGATGGAGGTAATGGTTTTGGAAGCTAGTTAAGTGGCGTTTGTATGATACCTGGCTGCTAGCGCCACTGATGGTGAATTTGTTAGCCGCAAAAAAAACATAGTAGGCTAGGTAGATGGCCGCTTGAATGACTAGACTGGGCTGAACCCCGAACGGGGATCGTGTGAGGACTTTAGACATGTCTCTAAAGATGGTGCTCGTAATGGGCAAGCGTTTGCCATTGGCTGTTTCAATCCATGGTTAGCTGTGACCAAGGAGGGACAGGCGTTGGGTCGGCTCCAGGATACTGCTGAAAAATGAGCCAAAATTGAAACGTAATAATGCATCCGCTGCAATTTGCTTTTGCCTTGGATATGTTTACAGGGTGTATTGAATGGTGGTTCGAATGGGGAGCGACTTGGATCTACCTTTGTTTACGTCTTTGGCCGTAGCCTGGTTGTTAGTAGTGGCCCCAGACCTTAGCAGCTGCCACGATGGGGTACAGCTCGAACAGTGAGGATCACTGAGAGAAACTTGAAATTAACAAGATTTCTGGCGGCCAAGGACCTGCGAACCAGTGATGGCCAAAAAATTGCAGCAAAGCCTGTAGAAGCTGCAGCACCTTTGACTACCTGTGGTGATGCAGCTGATGCCACAGGGATAACCTTATTATGCCGTTGAAATTTGTGAGGAACTCATCCCACATTGCTAAGTCGGCTATGGCTGCCGGGTCTAATGATTTGGTCAGCACCTTGTACCTGAGTAAGGAAAACTAGGAGCCGTGAAATAAAAGAGCGGCCTTGAGGAATAATTCTTATCGCAAAATTAAGCGTCCCTAGCAAAGTCTGCATCCGTTTCCCAATACCCCCTGCGAGAGAGTAAAGCCATGAACAACCGACCTGATATGGGCTAGTTTGTCGCAAGGCAGGCTGGCTTGCATGGCATGTGTGTCCAAAGTGACACCTAAGAAGGTGATGGCTTGTGCTGGGCTTTCCACTTTGTGTTCAGCTATGGGAACGTTGAAGATGTTGAACACCACTCTCAACATATCAAGGTTTACCGGTGGTATGTCTGGTCGCTTGATGAGTAGAAAATCATCCAGGTAATGATAATCATTTGACACTGGGCTCGGTGTGACAGGCTCTGCGAAAAAGACTGCTTGGATGCTACGTCGCCTGATGTATATTTCAAGGAAAATTCCTTGGAAGGAATCAGGGAATTCAAGCTCGGAATGTGCGAAGAATGAGGTGCAGAAAAAAAAATTGTGCACTAACCGAAATTTATTGGAGAACTTGCCCTTGACAAGCCCAATAGGGCTGAGTCTCCAGGTTTGGAAGGTTACTGGGGGAAAGGGGCGATCACAGATCCTTTGTCTAGTTTGGCCTGTAGCAGGGTACCGATGGCCTGTTCGTCGAGAGTTGCCGACTGGAGGTCGGTTGTGAGTGGAGAGAGGTAGAGTGATGAGGCCGGTGTGGAACCCTGAGGCGGCGGGGGGGTTGAAGGGGCGTCTTGTGGCCGCATTTGTGCACCAGTTTGCAGTGTGGCAAGTTGGCTGGCAGACGGCACAGAGTGGGGAGTGTAGGCCAGCGAAGTGGTGACAAATGAGTTCCGTGTCGGTGACACTCAAGTCGGTCTTGAGACAAAACAAGGTGGTGTGTGTCAAAAGGGGGTGTGGAAGAGGGAAAAAGAATGGAGTGGGATACAGAAATTCAAGAATCAGGAAAGAGGAGTACAGGAACAAAATGACAGGCATAGATAGAGCCGACTGTCTTCTATGGTGATAGAACACTGTATAGTGGAAATTTAGAAAAGTCAAGAGAGTGTGCGGCACCCCAGGTTAGCCAGATGATGACTGGCCAGGTAACCGATAGCTCAGGTGCCTCTCTGTGCTGAGCACAAACGTGTGGATCAGAGCTCCAGGGCGTACTGGGGCAAGCAGCTGGAGTCTGGTGCGGCCTACGTAGGAATGTTTCGGTCTGTAGATTTATGACGCATGCTCGGTCTGCTTAACTCTTGCACTGACTGCAAGTTGATGTTCAGCGACCTTATCTGTGAGGTGGAGAGTTGGTCTCCGAAAACAGAGTGTAACGCATAGACATATGTGACAGTAACTAATGCCCAACCTTAGTATGCCGAATTGTGTATGTAAAATCGAAGATTTAGTGACAGAGTGCTACAGAATAATGTGACAGAAAAGTCCCGTGAACTACACCTGACTAACACTCTATCATTAAGGTCCTGGTATGGATTGAACTTGTAATAGGGGTGACATGAGTGAAAAATGTATATATCTCTTATTTTCCTACGCGGGCTGTCCCACCCTTGTTATACGGGTGGCCCTGATGAAGAAGCGATCCCTACGTTGGGAGGGTTTTTTTTGGGGGGGGGGAAACGTCCAACTTGATGCAGGATGGGACCTGAACTCGACTGACCTAAGGAAAAATGACAGAGAATACGATGAGTGGCCCGTATGTTAATGCCACTGGAGAAGAGTGACAGATTAAGTGCCACTAAAATGGTGTGTGGCTGATTGTGTGCCACTGAGAATGTGCTTGTAATGGGGTCGTGTTCGTCCTTGCTCGCAACGATTGTGAGGGATTGGTGTTGATGCATGCCTGCAGCGATTGCAAGTGTGTGTGTGCTTGCAGCAACTGCAAGTGTGTGTACTGGCAGTGATTGCGAGGGATTGTGTAGATGCGTGCTCGCAGCGATTGCGAGGAGTCATGTAACTACGTTTTGCAGGACGTTTAGTATGTGTGCTCGTAATGACTGCAAAGAATTTGTGTTAATACGTGCTTGCAGTGATTGCAAGGAGTGTATGTAAATGCGTATTGCAGCGATTGCAAGAAGTTTAACATGCGTGCTCGCAGTGTTTGTGAGAGATTGTGTAGATGCGTGCTCGCAACGATTGCGAGGAGTTTATGTAAATACGTGTTTGCAGTGATTTGCAAGAAGTATTTGTTGATGCGTGCTTGCAGCCATTGTAAGGAATTTATGTAAATATATGCATGCAGCAATTGCAAGAAGTTTTAGACAATGAGTGTTTGCAGTGGTTGCGAGGGGTTTGCAATGATGCGTACTCGCAGCGATTGCAGGGAGTTATAAAATACGTGTTGGCAGCAATTGAAGGAGTTCAAGTTTAAAATGCATGCTTGCAGCGTTGCGGGGAGTGTCAAAAATGCGTGCTTGCAGCGATTTGCAAGATGTTTAGTTAAGCATACTTTCAACGTTTGTAAGAAGCTGGTGTTTGTACATGCTGGCAGAGATCACAAGGGGTCTGTGTAGTTACGTGATTGCAGCGTTTGCTAGGAGTTTAAATGACAACACATGCTTGCAGCGATCACAATGCCTGCTTGCTGTAATGTATGGAGTAACAAGTACATGTGCTTGCAGCGATTGCAAGACGTGGTGCTTGAATGCATGTTTGCTGTGATTAGCAAGTGACTTGTACGTGCTCGCAGCGACTGCGAGAAAGTTTGTGCTGGGTTATGATGCGATAGTTCGAAAAAAAAAAGTAGGGGGGAAGCATGTCGCTGGAAGTGTTTTTTTTTTCAAGGTGTTCGTTCTGTGCTTGCAGTGATCGCAAGGTGTAGTGCAATCGAAGGCGTGCTTGCAGTGATTGCAAGAGCCTGTACTGATGAATTTGCAGCGATTGCAAAATGGAGCTATAGATAGGTGAAGGAAGAAGATAGTAAAAAAAATAGAAAGGGGGGTGTATTGTGGCTGAACTAGCCGTAACTGCTTGGTGTGGAACTTGAACCGATGCCATAGATCAATACGAATCGGTATTAAGGAAGAGACATGAACCGATACGAATCGGTAGTGGGCGTTAGCAAGATGTGGATCGACTTAAATTACATGTGAACTGATTTGCTTCGATGCAAATCGATGGTAGGATATAACATGAGCTGATGCAAATCGGTAAATAAATTGACGATAATTGCGGCATGACACAAACCGATTTGAATCGGCAGAACACTAACATAATTAATGCAAATTGGTAGTAGGAAATGACATGAGCCGATGCGAATTGGTAGTAGGAACTGACATGAGCCGATGCGACTCGGTAGTAGGAACTGACATGAACCAATGTGACTCGGTAGTAGGAACTGACATGAACCATTGCAACTCGGTAGCAGGAACTGACATGAACCAACATGAGTCGGTAATAGGAAATGACATGAACCGATGCAAATTGGTAGTAGGAATTGACATGAAGCGCTGAGAATCGGTAGTGGAATGACATGAACCGACATGCGTCAGTAGTAGGAACTGACATGAACCAATGCGACTCGGTAGTGGAATGGCATGAAGCAACATAAGTTGGTAATAGGAAATTACATGAACCTACATGAGTCGGTAGTAGGAAGTGATGTGAACCGATACAAATCGGTAGTAAAAAACAACATGAAGCGCTGCGAATTGGTAGTGGGATAACGCGAACCGACATACGTCAGTAGTAGGAACTGACATGAACCGATGCTAATCGGTAGTAAGGAATGACGTGATGCAATTTGGTAGTAAAAAAATGGTATGAACTGATGCGAGTCGGTAGGAAGGGTTACCGATGGGGAAGATAACATGGACCGGGTAAACAACATGACCGGTACGAATCGGTAACTAGGTACAAATTGGACACAACCCGTGGCGCCTGGGTGCAGTGCACCCCGGGCACCCACCCAGGATCGGCCCTGAACCGATACGAATCGGTAGATAGGGTAATAATACGAAGAGAGTAAGTGACATGGCCCGATGCAAATTGGTGTGTGTAATGCATCCGATACAACCCGTTGTGACTAGGCTTGAATTGGACTGTCGTGAGTATGCAATGGATTCGCTACGAATCGATTGTGGGGTGAATGGCACGATCGATACAAATTGGTTGTAGCGTGCAGGAAATTAATCTGATATGAGTTTGGTTGTAGAGTGTACTATGGCCTCAACTGAACACACACATCAACCAACCAACCCAGGAGGCTAATTGAGTGCAGCCAAGGCCCAGGTAAGTTTAACTACCACCTCAATCAGCCACAGAAGCCTGTGCAAACAATACATGCTAATCACCCAATGGATGCGGTGGCAACCCCTATAGACAGTAAGGCTACTTTCACACTGAGGCAGTAGCCGCGGTAAAACCCCGCCAGTTTTAGCGGAATTTTACCAGCGATAGGGCTCCGCTATGCGGGCGGGAGCGACGCGCTTTTAACCCCCCACAAGGGGTTAAAAAGGGGTTAAAAGTGCCGGCGCGCAGCGCTACCGAGGCGGTGTGCAGCCGCTTCGGAAGCGCTTGCCATTCATTTCAATGGCAGGGGCGGTAGAGGAGCGGTATATTACCGCTCCCCTCACCACCCCAAAGATGCTGCTTGCAGGACTTTTTGTAACGTCCTGCTAGCGCACCGCCCCAGCACTAAGGGCTTTCACATTGGGGTGGATTGGGGGGGACTTTTAAGGTGCTTTACAGACGCTATTTTTAGCTAAATAGCGTCTGTAAAACGCCTCAGTGTGAAAGCAGCCTAAATGCTGTGAGCAACAAAGCCTGTATCGAGTGATATTGGATAACAGCCGACAGTGGCTCGAGGCTTGGTTCTGAGAATGAATTGTAAAATAGGCAGAAGGAACCTACGAATCTACTATGCCTGTGGCATTTGATGTTGGGACACGACCGACAACAACTTGGAGGCAGCTAAGTACAAAAGGGAATAAAGGATAGGATCAATTTCGAATTGTAACATAGCGTATAAAATGAAAAGGTTTGAATCCTACCTGCAACAGTGATCGAGAACTGCCGACAAAGACCACGAACTGAGAAGCTGCAACACACTGGTAATCGAACGCACAGATTCACAAACATGAAGTGAGCTGGGGAGAGCCGGCCTAGTGACATGTGCTATCGTGCACTGGAACTGACAAAGAGCATTGGGAGTGAGGTGCTTAAATACCCTCCGGGCTCCTCCCATAAATTCAGGCCACCATTCTGGCCTTCCTATCTATTGCATCATTTGTTGCTAGGTAGTTCAGCTTTTTTTAGCTTTTATTTCAGCTGAAAATTGCGCAAACACGCGCGACAAAACACCAGAATCGCACGTTTCCATTCTTTTCTATGGGATACAAACGCCCAAATCTGCCCGATTCGCAAAAATACCTCTGGAACTTGTTTGAGCTTCAGGCTTTTGGCTTCAGGCATTTTTTGAGTGGAGATGTGAACCATCTCCATAGAGAGTTATTGATTTTTTTTTTTTTCCCCTCCAGCGTTTTGTAGCTTCAGGCTTCAAGCATATCCAAGCTACCAAACGCTCAGGTGTGAATGGGCCCTTCGGCTGAAGTGCTGAGGTGATGTTCACTGGAGGATGGCCGGAAGAGCAGAATGCACTGCAGGGCAGGAGTCACTCAGAAGTACCAGGTGAGAGCCAGGAGTAGGGTCAAGAGCCAGGCCAGTAGTCATGCACAGGAGATCAGCCAGGAGCAGAAGTAAGGAGTGGAATCAGGAACAAGCTGTGGTCATACACAGGAACTCAGGCAGCAGCAGAGTCAGGAGAGCAGGCCAAGGTCACACACGGGCAATCAGGCAGAAGCAGAGTCAGTAGAACAAGCCAGGAGTCAAAGCCAGGGATGGAGACAAGACAGGTCACAGGCAAGTCGGGTCAGTAGCAGGGAATCCAATATTGGAATGAAATCTTTTATCATTTTCTTCAAACAAATAGAGCTTTTTTTTGTGGTATTTAATCACTTACTAAAAAAAAAAAAAATACCAAAAATTTTGGAAAAAAAAAAGTTTTTTTTACTTTCTGTGAGTAAATTCTGTAAATAAGTAATTTTTCTCCTTCACTGATGTGCGCTGATGAGGCTGCACTTATGGGTACTGATGAGGTGGCACTGATGAGGAGGCAATAATATGGCACACTGATGGGGACTGATAGGTGGCATTGATAAATGGCACTGATGGGCACTGATAGGTGGCACTGGTGGGCACTGATAGGCAGCACTGGTGGGTACTGATGGGCAGCCCTGGTGGACACTGATGGGCAGCACGGATAGGCAGCACTGATGGGTAGAGTTGAGCGAACCCAAACTGTAAAGTTCGGGTCCGTACCAAACTTTTGGGTGTCCGGGACCCAGACCTGAACCCGGACTTTTAAAAAAAAGTCCGGGTTCGGGTCCGGGATTCTGGTAATTTAATAAAAGTTTTGAAAATTGCTGTAAAAAAGTCCTGGAAAGTCCTAGAGGTCTGCAAAAGGAAGGAAATTGGGCTAGGGGTTGAACAAGTGCCCTACAAAGAAATGGGGATAGGGAAATAACTTAAAATAATAAAAAAAAAAATCACATAAAAAAATCAAAAATGGAGGTGGATGTGGACTATCTTCAAACTGTGTGAGAAAAGTAAAATTAGCGGGGAGAAGCCATATCACTGTTCTTAGAACAGTAATATGGCTTCTCCCGGCCAATTTATACTTTTATCACACAGTTTTAAGATGATTGGAGATTCTACAATCATCTTAAAACTGTGAGAAAAGTAAACATTAGCCGGGAGAAGCCATATCACTGTTCTACAATCATCTTCAAACTGTGTGGGAAAACTATAAATTAGCGGGGAGAAGCCATATCACTGTTCTAAGAACAGTGATATGGCTTCTCCCCGCTAATTTATACTTTTCTCACACAGTTTGAAGATGATTGTAGATTCTACAATCATCTTAAAACTGTGTGTGAAAAGTATACATTAGCCAGGAGAAGCCATATCACTGTTCTTAGAACATCTGCAAACTGTGTGTGAAAACTATAAATTAGCGGGGAGAAGCCATACCACTGTTCTAAGAACAGTGATATATCATATCACTGTTCTTAGAACAGTGGTATGGCTTCTCTCTGCTAATTTATAGTTTTCGCACACAGTTTGAAGATTATTGTAGAACAGTGATATGGCTTCTCCCGGCTAATGTATACTTTTCACACACAGTTTTAAGATGATTGTAGAATCTCCAATCATCTTAAAACTGTGTGATAAAAGTATAAATTAGCCGGGAGAAGGCATATCACTGTTCTTAGAACAGTAATATGGCTTCTCCCTGCTAATTTATACTTTTCTCACACAGTTTGAAGATAGTCCACATCCACCTCCATTTTTGATTTTTTTTTTTTATTATTTTAAGTTATTTCCCTATCCCCATTTCTTTGTAGGGCACTTGTCCGACCCTTACCCCCATTTTCCTTCCTTTTGCATACCTCTAGGACTTTCCAGGACTTTCTTACAGCCATTTTTGTGCCTAAAAGTTCAGGTCCCCATTGATTTCAATGGGGTTCGGGGTCCGTGTCAAAGTTCGGGTCCTGTCCGGACCCGAACCCGGACTTTGTCCCGAAGTTCGGCTGAACCAGCAGAACCCGAACTTCCAGAGGTTCAATCAACTCTATGATGGGCACTGATGGGTGACACTGGTGGGCACTTATGGGCACTAATTAGTGGCACTGATTACATGCCCAGGTCTTCTGTGAGGGGAGATGCTGCTGATCGGCACTCCTCGCCACACACTTTGTCAGTGTGAGGCAAAGACAGCCAATTACCGGAACTTCCTTGTGTGCATGTGACCGGCTGTGATTGGACACAGCCAATCACATGTTTAAAGACGCGGACGCGGCACAGATCAGGGTCACGCCTTGTCCTAGCATCACGGCGTGGCCACGATTGCTGCGCTGCGTGCTCCCCAGGGCCCGCAATAGCATGCATTCTGGGCGACGTCATATGACGTCTTCCCAGATCGAGAGCCGCAACGTCCCTCCGTCATTTGACGTGGGCGGGCAGCAAGTGATTAAATAGGCCACTAGGCGCCAGGACCTGTTACACATTGCATACGTAATTGCGCATCAATGTTTGTGTTCACGGCCACGCCCGCATGCGCATTCATACGGGCAAACGCCTGAGTGCCCACAAACTTCATCTGCGGTCCTGTTGAGTGTTGGCAGATGTGCCAGTTCTTCTGTGGACCATTCTCTGACACCCTCCCTGCAGAGAAAGAACATTTTGAAAAGGCTTTCCAAACATTTATCACCTCTTCAGCCACCTTCTAGACACCCCCTTCCAGGGATTGGCTGAGGTATGATACATATTTATAACTGAGTCGCTTGACCCTCCCTGCTCTATTTTCTGGAAACTTCTTCCAGAAACAGGTAGGAGCAATCAGTCACCCAGCTTAAGACTTCCTGACTAGACAAAACAACAGATCATTTCTCCATTAACTACAGGAGAGTCAAAAACTAATTTTAGCCTAGGATGCTACATGCACTTAGGGACAGATGAGAAGCCCTGGACGCAAACAGTCCAAGAACCAGTAGTGGCTGGTGAAATTTTAGGATGAGAGCGAGCCAGACCCTGCTATTTAGACCGCTCCCACTTCTCATAAGCCCCACCCCTCATAGATTCCACCCATTGTGCCAGGAGTATACAGTCCAGAATCACCAGATAGGGTATACAGCATCAGCAGATAGGGTATACAGGGGTATAGAGCATTAGCAGATAGGGTATACAGGGGTATACAGAATCACCAGATAGGGTATACAGGGGTATACAGAATCAACAGATAGGCTATACAGGGGTATACAACACCACCAGATAGGGTATACAGGGGTATGCAGCATCACCAGATAGGGTATACAGGGGTATACAGCATCAGCAGATAGGATATACAGGGGTATACAGCATCAGCAGATAGGGTATACAGGGGTATGCAGCATTACCAGATAGGGTATACAGGGGTATACAGCACCACCAGGTAGGGTATATCGGGGTATACAGCATCACGAGATGGGCTATACATCATCACCAGATAGGGTATACAGCATCACCAAATAGGGTATACAGGGATATACAGCATCAGCAGATAGGGTATACAGGGGTATACAGCATCACCAGATAGGGTAGACAGAGGTATACAGGATCACCAGATAGGGTATAGAGGGGTATACAGCATCACCAGATAGGGTATACAGCATCCGCAGATAGGGTATACAGGGGTATACAGCATCACCAGATAGAGTATACAGGGGTATACAACATCACCAGATAGGATATACTGGGGTGTAGAGCATCACCAGATAGGGTATACTGGGGTATACAGCATCACCAAATAGGGTATACAGGGGTATACAGCATCACCAGATGGGGTATACAGGGGTATACAGCATCACCGATGGGGCATACAGGGGTATACAGCATCAGCAGATAGGGTATACAGGAGTATGCAGCATCAGCAGATAGGGTATACAGGGGTATACAGCATCACAAGATGGGGTATACAGCTTCACTAGATAGGGTATACAGGGGTATAAAGCATCACCAGATAGGGTATACAGGGGTATACAGCATCACCAGATAGGGTATCCAGGGGTATACAGCTTCGCCAGATGGGGTATACAGCATCACCAGATAGGGTATACGGGGTATACAGCATCACCAGATAGGGTATACATGGGTATACAGCATCACCAGATATGGTATACAGGGGTATACAGCATCAGCAGATAGGGTATACAGCATCACCAGATGGGGTATACAGCATCACCAAATAGGGTATCCAGGGGTATACAGCATCACCAGATAGGGTATACAGGGGTATACAGAATCAACAGATAGGCTATACAGGGGTATACAACAACACCAGATAGGGTATACCGGGGCATAAAGCGTCACCAGATAGGGTATACCGGGGCATAAAGCGTCACCAGATAGGGTATACAGGGGTATACAGCATCAGCAGATAGGGTATACAGGTGTATACAGCTTCACCAGATGGGGTATACAGCATCACCAGATAGGGTGTACAGAGGTATACAACATCACCAGATACGGTGTACAGGGGTATACAGCATCACCAGATAGGGTATACAGAGCTATACAACATCACCAGATAGGGTGTACAGGGGTATACAGCATCACCAGATAGGGTATACAGCATCACCAGATAGGGTATACAGGGGTATACAACATCACCAGATAGGGTATACTGGGCTATACAGCATCACCAAATAGGGTATACAGGGGTATACAGCATCACCAGATAGGATATACAGGGGTATACAGCATCACAGATAGCGTATACAGGGGTATACAGCATCAGCATATTGGGTATACGGGGGTATACAGCATCAGTAGATAGGGTATACAGGGGTATACAGCATCACAAGATGGAGCGTACAGCATCACCAGATGGGGTATACAGGGGTATACTGCTTCACCAGATAGGGTATACAGGGGTATACAGCTTCACCAGATGGGGTATACAGCATCACCAGATAGGGTATACAGAGGTATACAACATCACCAGATAGGGTATACTGTGGTGTACAGCATCACCAGATAGGGTATACTGGGGTGTACAGCATCACCAGATAGGGTATACTGGGGTGTACAGCATCACCAGATAGGGTATACAGGGGTGTACAGCATACCAGATAGGGTATACAGGGGTATACAGCATCACAAGGTGGGGTATACAGCATCACCAGATAGGGTATACAGGGGTATAAAGCATCACCAGATAGGGTATACAGGGGTATACAGCATCAGCAGATTGGGTATACAGGGGTATACAGCATCAGCAGATAGGGTATACAGGGGTATACAGCATCACAAGATGGAGTGTACATCATCACCAGACAGGGTATACAGGGGTATACAGCATCACCAGATAGGGTATACTGGGGTGTACAGCATCACCAGATAGGGTATACTGGGGTGTACAGCATCACCAGATAGGGTATACAGAGGTATACAACATCACCAGATAGGGTATACAGACTCACCAGATAGGGTATACAGGGGTATACGGCATCACCAGATAGGGTATACTGGGGTATACAGCATCACTAGATGGGGTATACTGGTGTATACAGCAACACCAGATAGGGTATATAGGGGTATACAGCATCACCAGATGGGTACGACATATGGGGATATATGGGGTAGACCACTACGACATATGGGGATATATGGGATAGACCACAACGACATATGTGGTCATATGGGGTAG
>BLSH010459703.1:2391697-2402704 GCA_018402905.1 Glandirana rugosa | reverse complement strand
TAACGTCGCCCTTCCCGACCATTCTGGGCTTCTCTTACCTGACCCTTGTCATCAGGTGGTTCCAATCGACCGTGTGGTACATGAAACAATGAGATTCCACCAGGCGCCAGGGACGGACATTACATGTCAAGACCTCCAGCACGATTTAACATTCGTCCGGAGTGGTACACGAGCGATCCGGATTTCATTAACAACACGACCTCCTTCTCCTTGTTCACCTCTTCGTTCACAACACGACCTCCGTCTTGTCGTCACATATATGTCCGTTCTCATATATATGTCAGTCCAGGTATTTATAACCCTGTAGTTGTGTAAGATTAGAAAAACCGAGATATGTGGTTGTGTTACCTAAACTTTACTTTGTTTGTTCTACACGAAATTAACGTCTGAAAGTCGAAATTAAACTCCCATAAATGTAAGTTTAAAGCACATCTTGTTTGTTTCATTTCAAATCCATTGTGTTGGTGTATAGAGCCAAAAAGATTAGAATGTGTTGATGTCCCAATATTTATGGACCTGACTGTATATATACTCTTGCCTGTATATACACTGCTGTTCTGCCTCCAGCACAACACTTGCTTCTCCACTTGTTCCTCTTCCTCCAGCACAACAATTACTTTAGGCCTAGCGAGCACATGGTGAGGCCTGCTTACAATTTAGCACGACCTCCAGAACTGTACATTACAGGCAGGGACCGCGGACCACCTTAGAGTAACAAAGTACATGGTGTGCCAGCTAACCTTGGTGGACTACTGTTCCCAGTCCATTCTCTTCGGGTCTTACCAGCCCTTCCCGCTGCAATGACTCAACTTCACTGCCCAGTGACACCACAGTCCCAACTGGCTCTTGCACCCTTCTCAAACTGTCTCTCACCCCAATCTGCTCTGGTGTGCCACTTCCAGCTTCTCAGGGTGTGTATCACTCACCGACAACTGATACTTGTAGTTTTGTAGTTCCTCTCCTGGAGATCACTCTGGCAGTACTCTCTCCCTCTGTCCTCCACTTGCTCTTTCCCTTGTGCCTTTGTTCCAGGATCTCAATATCCTCCCAGATGCACCCAAGCACCAGGCCGAAGTCACCCCCCCCAGACTGGGGGCTCCCTCAAGGCCCCGACAGCCTCCGCACTACTTCATCTCATCTCTTCCTCCCAAACTCTCCTCCCAAGCTGGGCTGACCCTGGGTATTTGAGGAGGCCTGCCCCCTGCCAATCCAAGTTGGGGATTGGTCAGAGCTCCTCAGAATACCTCAAGTGACTATACCTCCCCTCTCCGCCTCTCTTTCCAGAAAACACCAGAAGCTTCTGGAAAGAAGTGGGAGGTCTTGATGACACCACAAGGAAAGAGATGTAGTGTTTACAAGCTTCTCAGCTGGGCTATCTGGGGTCAGAGAGGAAGAGTGCATATGTGGGGTGCTATGCACCGGAAGGACGGGGGCGGAGTTATCCAAGTCGATGGCGACGTCTGTAGGGCAGCCAGCTGACGGAGCAGAAGTGACTCTGTTGGCAGTAAACACAAGAGAACAAACTGCGCCCCACTAAGTGTAGCAGAAGATAAAAATAAAGTATTTATTAAAAATGCACTTACAAGAGTTAAGTGATATCAGGCATGCAAATGTCCAGGCATCCCAGTATGGGTAGTCCGAGCGCTGCGGTCCCGCCGTCACATGTGTTCGGTCGCTCCGGTGGGTTCAGGCCTGATGGAGGAGCACGGATTGCTCCGAACGCACGCCTGGTACAGCCATGTACCCACACTCCAGCAACCCATTGGACCCGTGATGCTGGACCTACATCTCTCCCACCTGCCTGGAGCCTTGGAACCCCCCGGAGCGACCAGACACATGTGATGGCGGGACCCCAGCACTTGGACTACCCATACTGGGATGCCTGGACATTTACATGCCTGATATCACTCTTGTAAGTGCATTTTTAATAAATGCTTTGTTTTTATCTTCTGCTACACTTAGTGGGGCGCCGCTTGTTCTCTTGTGGTCCTGATGACACCACCTGTGAGACACACAGCCCTACCCTGAGCCACTCCCAGCCCAGAATCAAAACAATCAGGCCTGACTAAATTTGCCTCACCTACCTGAGGTAGAGGGCGCTACAGCTGATTCTCTGCCACCTATACTGACCCTGGCTTGTGACCTAATGCTAATTTTCTGCCACCTGTCCTGACCATGGCCTGTGACCTGATGCTAATCTCTGCCACCTGTTCTGACCTTGGCTTGTAACCCCAATGCTGATTCTCTGCCACCTGTAGTGACCCTAGCTTGTGACCCGATGCTAATCCTCTGCTGCCTCCATAGGCCTTGGATTGTGACCCCAACACTGAATCTCTGCTACCTGCACTGGCCCACACTTGTGACCAAAAGCTAATTCTCTGCAACCCTGATTTGTGACTTCATGTGTATTCTCTGCCACCATACTGTTCCTGACTTGTGACCCAATGCTGATTCTCTGCTACTTGTACTGATCCTAGTCTGTGACCTAATGCTGATTCTCTGCCACCTGTTCTGACCATGGCCTGTGACCTAATGCTGATTCTCTGCCACCTATACTGGCCCTGGCCTGTGACCTAATGCTAATTTCTGCCACCTGTTCTGACTATGGCCTGTGACTTGATGCTAATTCTCTGACATCTATACTGACCCTGGCTTGTGACCCCAATGCTCATTCTCTGCAAACGTTTCTGACCATGGCCTGTGACCTGATTCTCTGTCACCTGTACTTACACTGGCTTCTGATCCAATGCTGATTCTTCGCTGCCTGCACTGGCTCTGGCATGTGGCTCTGGCCCTGATTCTGTGTTGCCTGCCCTGACCCTGGATAATGATCTGGAATACTTGATCTCTTCTTAATCCACTGAGAACTGTGCCTAGCCTGACGTTTATAGCTTCTGGTCTCCATTCTCTGCAGGAACATTCCCAACAAGCATTTAATTATACAATAAATCAACCACATACTGTGTCTCTGTCTACTGTAGCAGAGAACTCCGTAACAGGGTAGAAGCACATGGTCCTTAAGGATGTTAGTATCCAGTTATGTTTTGTGTATTTAGGAAGGCATGTTAAAGCAATCCACCGAGCTGGCCAAAACTAGTTCTTGAGGAAGCCTATTTCACATTTTCGCAGCTCTTACGGTGAATAAGCCTTTCCATACGTGAAGGATAAATCTCATCACCAAGTTCACTAAATGGACCACTTATGTATTTGTATCACTACCCTCGTGAGGGCCGCTGGTTGAATCCCTGCCCAGGGCTGGCCCAAGACATAGTGCTGCCTGGGTCCAAGAATGAAATGCTGACCCCCCCAAAATAAAAAATCACGCCCACCAAAAGGCCCCCACATCAATTATTTTATATCATGAGAATTAAAACTAAATTTATCAGGAAGTCAGATTAGCATGCAACAGCACCTTGTCTACATGCAAAATGATATGACATACCATTATGTTCAATTTCAAGGGGCGGGCTAGGACAGTGTTGGGGCACGCTAGGGTAGTATATGGACACAGCTAGGGTAGTATATGGACAGGCTAGGGTAGTATATGGACAGGCTAGGGTAGTAAATTGACAGGCTAGGGTAGTAAATAGACAGGCTAGGGTAGTATATGGACAGGCTAGGGTAGTATATGGACAGGCTAGGGTAGTATATGGACAGGCTGGGCAGTATAGGGGCAGGCTAGGTTAATATAATTGCAAGCAAGGGCTGTATAGTGATTTTTGAGCATGACAGGTTATGCAAAATTTGGCCATCTAGCAGATCAGCAGCCACTACTTTGTGGCCTGTCATTCAGAACTAACATATTACTTCTCTGTTGCTCTCTCCCAGTGTTCCCACAGTCTTCAATGCTTAGCCTCACACATGCACCAGGGCAGAAGAAGGTGGGCTGGGCACGAGGCCGGCTGCACCCCCTCCTCCAGTTCCACCCAATAGAACTGCAAGCCTTGCCCAAACATTGGCTGCTGGCAGAGCCTGTGGGCAAGAGATCTTTCATTGCTCTCTGTCTCCTATGGGCACCCCGCCCCCAGCAGCACATACACCTGAGCTCTTCATGTGTGCTCGGGTGTTTAACAGCCGATGTTAGACTGTGTGAGTACCCTCCTGCCCAGCGACTATGAAGATGCATGTTGAGAGCAGCAGGGCAGCCTTTTTATGGGGCAACGGAGTGGCCCAGGGGCCAGTTGTCCCCCTGCCCCTGGCCCAGTCCGCCCCTGGATAACACACTTTTGGCTGGAGACTGGCGGCGCTTCTTATCTGAATGATCTGTTGTCAAGTGATATCTGTATCGCTGCATCTTCGGACTTGTAGGCGCCCCCCTTTGAATCCTTTATAAATCCACTTCCAACTTGGACTCTGTGCGCCTTCTGTGGCTGCATGGTGCTCTCCATTCGGGTGGTGTCTCTGTTGGTGCTCACGGAGTAGTCCCCTTCAGGTTAATACGGCAGTTTCTGAATCCCCCGAGGAAGCCATTCTAATGGCGAAACATGTTGGGAGAATGTGAAATTCTATTACCACCAACTTATCTGTAAACCACCTAATGAAGATGTATCTAGACTACTCTCTTATATGTATTCAGGATTTTAATTATATAAAAATGTGTGTTTTAAATCTACTACCTATTCAATGCATTGTCTGCTGGCACTGATGCAGTCCCAATGTGAACCCTATCTTTGTTTGTCTCATGGTTCCTCTATAGTTTCCTGGGTCATTGGAGAAGTTATCTGATTGGATGCTGCTGCCTTGTGTGACTCTGGTGGCCATCTTGGGTCAGGCAGAGCCAATTTAAAGTCCGGGCTCCCAGGCTTGGCACATATTTCCCGTATGGGTATAGTGTAGAGACAGGTCACCCATCTGTCAGAGACAGTTATTAGCAGCAGGGAGAGGTTCCACACAAATGGGGAAAGGACAGGGACATGCCATTCTTCCTGGAAAGGTCCCTCAAGACAGATGCTATCGGCACAACCGAGACCTGCTCTGCTGCACATATTTGTTCTGTGAGTGTTCCTGGTCAGGTACCTTCCCACCGGGATTGTTGTGAATTGCTGAACTACTAACATTAATACAAGTATTTTTTTAAGTGTTAAGTGTTTACCCCCGCCGCACCATGCTGCATCTCCCCACACACCTGAAGGAGGTCTCCTTATTGTCTATGTGACAACAAATGGACTAAAAGGGTATCAAAAATATCCCTTTGGCGTGCATTTATTCATGAATAGTTAAATGTTATGTTTTTGTATGCCAAAAAAAAGGGAGCTGCTATTGATTAAAAGTAGAACCTAAAAATACACGTTGGTTTTATACTCATTGGCCTGGCCAAACCACATATATGCATGATACATTCACAATTATGTTTTGTAACACTTTAGTAATTTGGCAACATAAAAAGTGTACTTTGGAATAAATTGTTGCATAACACAGCCAAGTGGGTGATTTTTTGACCGTGGGAAGGGAGCTAGATCTGGGGTTCAACTTGTATATTGGACTTCAACCATGAAAGTGTCTGAAGGGTAACCTGCTGTATTGTATGCAGCACCGACTTTCTTTTCAATAAGTCTTTATTGAGATTTTATAAGAAAATACAAATACTTTCATATAGAAAGGCATCAATATTTGAACAGACATGGAAAGTACAATAGAAGACACCTACAAAAATTAGTGCAGATCTATTAGAACCACAAATTAAAATGTAGCCTCAGAAGTAGAAAACAATCAAACAGGTGAAGAAACACAGTCAAGGCTCAATGCATAACAGAGCATAAAGGTAACAAATACGTATGCTTTAACCACACTTTATGAAGATTATCAATCAGGTATGTAAAAACTTAAGTTACCACTCTAACCAAGGTTTCAAAAGATTGAGGGCTACATGGTATTTCCCATTGGATGATGCAAAAAGTATTTTGTAGCACTGACTTTCAATATTCTCTCATCCATGTTTCAAAAGGATGAAGCCAAGAATTTCCCCACAAGCATCACGTTGTTGCAGTGCAGACACTTTCCTACATGAGTTTCATATTTTGGAGTGGTCTGCTGTACTTCTAAAATAATATACACAAGGAGCTCTATTGGATTGAGATCTGGTAAATGTGAAGGCCAATGGAGTACAGTGACCTCATTGTCATGTTCAAGGAACCAGTTTGAGCTTTGTGACATGATGCATTATCCTGCTGGAAGTAGCCATCAGAAGATATCTCTGTGGGAATTTGTGCCCATTCAACCAGTATTTGTGAGGTCAGGTACTGATATTGGATGCAAAGGTGTTCAGTAGGGTTGAGGTCAAGTCTCTGTGAAGGCCATTCAAATTCTTCAACACCAACTAGCGGTGGAACATTCAGGTAATTTGCCTTGATGATGATGATATACATTACACACTGTTGTCCACCTAGAACGATATTGCATGCGCATGCGGGGTCGCACAGGAATCTTCCTGACTGATCACCGTTGCGTCGTGTGCGCTAATGTGCTTCGGCACCCATTGGTCTTTAAAGGGACAGCAGCTGCACTAGTGCAGTGCTGTCTGATCTGCAGCTTTACCCCGTGTTACTCTGAACCTGCTGATACCTGATTACTTGAAGTGACCCAGCCTGTCTGACTATCCTGCCTTCTCCTATCCTGACCCGGCTTACCTTTACCTTGATTATAGACTTTGCCTGATTGATACCTGTTGCCAAACTCAGCTTGTTTACTGACTACTCTTTGCCTGACGTCTTTGCCAGTTTATGCCTGCATGTGTTTGACCCAGCTTGTCTGACCCTGCTTCAGTCTGCCTCTGCATCCAGCTCCTGGGGTCGCTGACCTGCCCCTGCTTCATCTACCTCATCTGCCTTCTGCTGTCTTCTACCAAGTAATCCAGAGTCAGCCTACATTCATCCAGTCTGCTGCTGCATTACAGAGGCACCCCTGCCTTGCTGCGCTCTCAAAACCACTCTCCTCACTCCAGTGGGTTCAGAGCCAGAGCTGTATGAGAGGTCTCCTCCTACAAAAGGAAGAAGGAGGGAGGTTTAGGGGGAATGGGACTTTATATGAGGCCATGATTTGGTGAGTGTCGCAGCCCCCGGACATATCAGCCCGGGCGGAAGTGCACCCCAGCGGCGGGAGGCCGCTACGCATGGACATAGGAAAATGGAGTCTTAAAATTGGATATGAAATTAATAAATGGTGAGACATAATGAGAGAAAACTGTTGATTATATAGACATTATCCCAGGGACAGGACCCTGACTGTAAAAAGGGACACTGATACATATGGGCCAGGACAGTGAACCTTAAAGTAACCACCACGTGTGTCCATCCCCGGAACTTTGGAAGAAGGAGGGAGGTTTAGGGGGAATGGGACTTTATTTGAGGCCATGATTTGGTAGAGTCATGCGCCTCCATCCCTTATTCTAGATAAATTGTATAATGGGTTTGGGACTTTAAATGACACACGTGGTGGGAAGCAAATACAAGATGGTACAAAAAGATTTATTAAAAGCTAAAAGTAACATTGTCATAATAGGGTATAAATTGTATATAGGTAATCAAAAACAGGAAAAAACCACAGCATGATTGGTACGGTAAATTGATAACAGTATAGGTAATTTCATATATGTACAGAAACATATGAATTGATAAAAATATAGGTAAATTCATATATGTACACAAACAAAGATTCCCCGATCCATTGATTGAACATATAAACAATTTTGCTACACAAATAGTAATGTGCATGATCCATGGCCTCTCAGTGCCCCCTAAAGCGGGGAATACCCCGGTTGTATTGGTAAAATTGGTAATGTTTAGGTAGTTGTTGGTAGATAATTGACAGCTCTACGCGTTTCGTGATATTTTCATCACTCATCAGGAGCAAGCAAGGGTTAATCTATAATAAATGAAAATTAGTTACTGGTAAATATTGTAGGGGTCAAACAAAATTTGAGAGTCCCAAAGTCCCAAACCCATTATACAATTTATCTCCTCCTACAAAAGACAGGCTCTACTGCAAGGTATGTGACAGTATCAGACAGCCATGGCTGAGCCTGCAGAAGGAACCACACCAATGGAGGAGATTTGTCAACATCTCGCTGCCCTCACTCAAGCTGTCCAGTCCTTGCAGGAGGGCTATACCAAGCTGGAAGAGTGGGTACAGACTGTTTCAGCATCAACTGGCCTGGCCCCGACATCACTGTCCTCTGCTGCCTCCGCACAAGTGATCTCTGGCCCTTCTGGGGTCATGCTACCTCCCGAGCCTAGAGTTCCTACTCCAGAGAGGTTCTCAAGGGACCGAAGCAAGTTTCGGGCCTTCCGCAATGCTGGCCAGCTACACTTTGCCCTACAACCCCAGACTTTTTTGCTGGAAGCCACCAAGGTGGTGTTTGCCATCTCTCTACTCCACGGGGGACCTCAGACTTGGGCCCACCGGCTGCTGGAAGAGAACAGTGTACAGATACAAATTTTGCAAACCTTCTTTGATGCTATGGCCCAGCTTTATGATGACCTGCAGCCGACCGCCACAGCAGAAGCTACCCTGCATGCACTCCAGCAAGGCCACAGAGTGGCTGAGGACTATGTCATGGACTTCAGACGCTGGAGCGCAGACACCCAATGGTCTCAGTCAGAGAGGTCTACCCAGTCTTGGGTTGATGCCAAAGGCTCCAGTTCATGCATCCCCTAATCCATTGCCTACCATGCCTGTTCCTGCAAGCTCTACATTCGATGCACCTGAACCTATGCAGTTGGTGGTTGCTCCGACACGCACTGACACCTGAAGAGCGACTGCGTCACCAGAAGAACAATTTATGCATATATTGCGGAGAAGGGGGTCATTACATATGCAAATGTCCTGCAAAGACTCGTAAATCTGTCAACCCTATCTGCCAATGCCACTCGCCTTGCTTTACCTCTCTAGTTCCAGTTGCAAGGAAGAACAGTTCAAGTCAAGGCTATTATTGACTCTGGAGAATGCAGTTGCTATATTGACTCAACCTTTGTCAACCAGCAACATATTCCTCTGCAACCAAAGACACGTGACCTTTCCGTATACTTAGCCGATGGCTCGCATATCAAATCTGGACTGGTCACACAAGAAACCCCCCTACTTCCTGTTAAGTCTGCCCATCATAAAGAACTGTTGAGTCTTGACGCCATCACCTCTCCATTCTTTCCCATTATCTTGAGTCTTCCCTGGCTCCAGGCCCACAATCCTCTCATCAATTCGACAACTGGAGAAGTGAAATTCTCATCCCAATACTGTCAAAGACATTGCTTGTCCAGACTTGCTGATACACCCCCGGCACTGTTATGCCGGAATGTGGACTTGGAGGCTCAACAGTCAGTGCCCGAACAACACCACCAGTTTCTGGATGTTTTCAGCAAACAGGGAGCAGACACACTTCCTCCTCATTGCCCATATGACTGCCCCATTGAAATCCTTCCCGGGGCCAAAATTCCATTTGGGCGTATCTTTCCACTATCTGAACGGGAACAGGAGGCCCTAAAGGTTTATATTGATGAAAATATTAAGGATTTATTCGCCTCCCCAAGTCTCCTACCGGAGCAGGGATCTTCTTTGTAACCAAGAAGGACCAGTCTCTACGCCCATGCGTGGTTTACCGGGAATTAAATACAATTACGGTAAAGAACCGTTATTCTCTCCCCTTGATGACTGAGTTGTTCCAGAGATTGAGATTTGCCATATCTTTACCAAACTGGACTTGAGGGGGCCTACAATCTGGTACATATCAGAGAAGCGGAGGAGTGGAGAACCGCTTTTTGTACTAGATTTGGACATTTTGAGTACCTGGTGATACTTTTCGGTCTCTGCAATGCCCCTGCCACATTTCAGCACTTTATCAATGATGTGTTTAGAGACTTTCTGGACATATTTGTAATTGTCTCTTTAGACGATATCCTAATTTTTGTGAACATGTCAACTGTGTGCTAGGTAGGCTTCGCCAGCACAAATTGTACACAAAACCAGAGAAATATGAATTTGAGCAGAGGAGCATCCAGTTTTTGGGCTTAATCATTTCTCCAACAGGGATTAAGATGGATCCCCAGAAAGTATATACTGTTTTGGATTGGCCAGTACCCACGGACAAGAAAGGGATCCAGCTTTTTGTGGGGTTTGCAAACTTTTATAGGAAGTTTATTAGAGGATTCTCCACCATAATCACCCCATCACGCAGCTGACTAAGCAAAATCTACATTTCTGCTGGAACCCTGAGGCCCAAAGAGCCTTCGAAACACTAAAAGGACTTTTTACTTCTGCCCTTACGATGTTGGAGACCGAGAATAATTGGCAATCAAAGTGGCCTTGGAGGAATGGAGGTATCTGTTAGAAGGCGCAACCCATCCTATTCTAATATATACTGATAATAAAAATCTTGAGTATTTAAGAGCTGCTAAGTTACTTAAACCTCGGCAAGCTAGATCTAGATAGGCCTTGTTCTTCTCACATTTCTCCTTCCACATTACGTACCGACCGGGATCAAAGAACACAAAACCGGATGCCCTATCCCGTATGTATGATGATGCCAAGGGTTTATCCACTCCTTACCGGCAAGTCATTTTCTTCTTTTACAAATGAATCTCCTTTCACAAATCAAACAGTCTTCTATGAACATTCCTAGTTCCGCTGGAGTTTCCCTCATATCCAGAGATAACTTGCTAAGGAAAGGAGACCAAGTCTTTGTCCCAGAAAATTTGCAGGTGCAAGTCTTGAGGCTGTTGCATGATCATCCACTGGCAGGCTACTTCAGTATCCATAAAACCTCTGAGTAGGTACGGCGCACATTCTGGGCGCCCGACTTAGAAGAATTTTGCAAAAGGTACGTAAATTCCTGTCCTGTTTTGTACCCAAAGTAAGACAGCAAGAAGCAGAGCTGGGGGCTTACTAAAACCATTACCCGTTCCGGATAGGCCTTGGAGAATGATCTCTATGGATTTTGTCATAGAACTCCCATCTTCTGAAGGATGCATGGCAATTTTTGTTGTGGTAGTTTGTATGTCTAAGATGGCCCATTTTTTG
>BLSH010459703.1:2346913-2368666 GCA_018402905.1 Glandirana rugosa | reverse complement strand
AATATCACACTTAAACTGTATACATCGAAGGTAATTGACTTTAAATCAGCTCAACTGTCTCTCTCAGCCCCTCTCTCAATCAATCCAAATCACCAGTGCTGCAAAAGCAAAGAATTGTGCAAATATACAAATAAATAAACAAACTAATTTTATATATAATCAATAGAAAGTTAATTTATAGCCATGTTTTTTGGATGCTTTTTATTGATTGTGATAGAAATGCGTTTGTTTATTTATATATTTGCACAATTGTGTGTTCTTGCAGCACTGGTGATTTGGATTCACTACCCAGTAGGTCTATCTTAGAATTATTTTATTTGATGAATTGTTATATGAAAATGTCTGTAATTTATTTATTTGCACAATGAGGTTGAGGTCTCTTGCAGAACCGGTGTTTGGGACTCACTACCTAGTAGGCTTATTTTATAAAATTTCAGTTAATGGAAGCTACATATGTCAAATTCACACTATAATACTTGTTGCAACACTGTGCAGTTGGAATCAATACCCAGTAGAGTTTTGTATTTACATTTTTAGATTTTTATATATATATAAAAATGTAACTACAAAACCCTACTGGGTATTGATTCCAACTGCACAGTGTTGCAACAAGTATTATAGTGTGAATTTGACATATGTAGCTTCCATTAACTGAAATTTTATAAAATCCCCACTCCTAACGCCTATGATGGCTAACCTATGTATAAAAGATGCAACACTCATTTTCAGGCTGTCCGGTCATGTCAACCCCTGTGTGAGCCAGTGGTGTATGCAGGGGAGAGGAAGGAGCACCAACAACAGATGGGACATAGGAACCCATGCATGATGTCACCACTCCAGACTTTAGCAGCCATTGTCAAGCACGCTCTCCTCTCCCCTTCAGCCACAGCTGACTAACACAGGGGATCATGTAACCAGACCGGAGCTTGCTGAAAATAGGCAAGTCCGCGAGTTGGGGGGCGCAAATTAGTTACCTCGCCCCAGGCGCTGACAACCCACGCTACGCCACTGCTGAGATGATAAGGTGCAACCTTTGCCAGCGCCTTGGTCACCCCTACAGCCGATGTCCTGATGCCTGGCACAATATGGAGAAGGAGGTAATAGAGGAACTGTTGAGGCTGGATAGGATAGAGGGTGAGGCCCCTGGTGTACCATCCTCCTCTGCGGTGACCGGCTCCCCTGGTCCTGGTCAGGGTCCCTCCTCAGTTCCTGTGGCCACCCCTCCTGTGTCTGTAAGTTTACCTTCTGTGTCTGTCTCTGTGCCCCCCCAGCCTACTGTGCCCCCCCAGCCTACTGTTCCCGCTCCTCTTGTGTCAGAACCTTCCATGTCTGAGCCCCCTGAGTCAGTTATCCCCCATGAGTCTCCCCCTCCTAAGTCTGACTTAAAAGAAGGTCCTCCTCCACCAGGAGTGGTAGAGAGTGCCAAAAAGGGTACCGCTTCTTCCTCTGTAAAGAAGTCTTCTGTGAAGTCTTCCAAGAAAAAGGCAAGAGATGAGAGCGTCTCTGAATCGGACCTGCAGTACCTGGAGGAGAGAAGGAAGGTTGGGAGGCGGAAGAGGCAGGTGGTGAGGATGGCACAGGGACGGGAAGCTCCAGTGCCTCTCTCCAACTGTCATAGGGCCCCTAAGTTAGATATTTCTTCATCTGGGGCTTCTTCTGAGCCAAGTTCAGATTCTGAGATGGAGTTGCAGGAGGCCTCAAGAAAGAGAGAGGCTTCTGGTGATGAGCAGCAGAGGGGAGCTAAAAAACAATCCACCCAATGACCCAAACGGCAGTTCCCCCTCCGCTAAGAGTGGTGACAATAAATGTCAGTAGGAGCTCGTTCTATGGCCTTCTTTTATGTAAATAGTTTTCTAAGAATTTTTTTAAGTGATCTATGTATATATTGTATAAATTCTGATTGATTTCTGTTGAAGAAATGTAATATGGTTTTGTTTTTTACTTTTGTATAAAATGGTTGCTTGATTCTTTTCAATAAAAGATCAATAGTGCCCTATCATTGGTATCACTGGGAGGAATAGTGCCCTATCATTGCTGTCAGTGGGAGGAATAGTGCCCCATCATTGGTATCAGTAAGATGAATTGTGCCCCATCTTTGGTATCAGTAGGCGAAATAGTGTCCCATTATTGGTATCAGTGGAAGGAATAGTGCCCCATCATTGGTATCACTGGGAGGAATAGTGCCTCATCATTGGTGTCAGTGGGAGGAATAGTGCCCCATCATTCCTGTCAGTGGGAGGAATAGTGCCCCATCAGTGTTATCAGTGGGAGTAATAGTGCCCCATCATTGGTATCAGTGGAAGGAATAGTGCCTCATCATTGGTATCAGTACGAGGAATAGAGCCCCATCATGTGTGTCAGTGGGAGGATACGTGCCCTATCATTGGTATCACTGGGACGAATAGTGCCCTATCACAGTGGGGAATTGTAAGAGGAATTGTGCCCCATCTTTAGTATCAGTAGGCGAAATAGTGTTCCATCATTGGTATCAGTGGAAGGAATAGTGCCCCATGATTGTTATTTCTGGAAGGAATAGTGCCCCTTCATTGGTATCAGTGGAAGGAATAGTTCCCCATCATAGGTATCAGTGCAAATAATAGTGCCCATCATTGGTGTCAGTGGGAGGAAGAGTGCCCCATCATTGGTGTCAGTGTGAGGAATAGTGCCCCATCATTGGTATCAGTGGAAGGTATAGTGCCCCATCATTGGTATCACTGCAAGGAATAGTGCCCCATCATTCCTGTCAGTGGAAGAAATAGTGCCCCATCAATGTTATCAGTGGGAGTAATAGTGCCCCATCATTGGTGTCAGTGGTAGGAAGAGTGCCCCATCATTGGTGTCAGTGGGAGGAAGAGTGCCCCATCATTGGTATCAGTGGAAGGAATGGTGCCTCATCATTGGTATCAGTGGGAGGAATAGTGCCTCATCATTGGTATCAGTAGGAGGAATAGAGCCCCATCATGTGTGTCAGTGGGAGGAATAGTGCCCTATCATTGGTATCACTGGGATGAACAGTGCCCTATCATTGCTGTCAGTGGGAGGAATAGTGCCCCATCATTGGTATCAGTGGGAGGAATAGTGCCTCATCATTGGTATCAGTAGGAGGAATAGAGCCCCATCATTGGTGTCAGTGGGAGGAATAGAGCCCCATCATGCGTGTCAGTGGGAGGAATAGTGCCCTATCATTGCTGTCAGTGGGAGGAATAGTGCCCCATCATTGGTATCAGTAAGATGAATTGTGCCCCATCTTTGGTATCAGTAGGCGAAATAGTGTCCCATCATTGGTATCAGTGGAAGGAACAGTGTCCCATCATTGGTATCACTGGGAGGAATAGTGCCTCATCATTGGTGTCAGTGGGAGGAATAGTGCCCCATCATTCCTGTCAGTGGGAGGAATAGTGCCCCATCAGTGTTATCAGTCGGAGTAATAGTGCCCCATCATTGGTGTCAGTGGGAGGAAGAGTGTCCCATCATTGGTATCAGTGGAGGGAATAGTGCCTCATCATTGGTATCAGTAGGAGGAATAGAGCCCCATCATGTGTGTCAGTGGGAGGATAAGTGCCCTATCATTGGTATCACTGGGACGAATAGTGCCCTATCACAGTGGGGAATTGTAAGAGGAATTGTGCCCCATCTTTAGTATCAGTAGGCGAAATAGTGTCCCATCATTGGTATCAGTGGAAGGAATAGTGCCCCATCATTGTTATTTCTGGAAGGAATAGTGCCCCTTCATTGGTATTAGTGGAAGGAATAGTGCCCCATCGTTATCATTTGGAGGAATAGTGACCCACCATTGGTATCAGTGGAAGGAATAGGGCCCCATCATTGGTATCACTGGGAGCAATAGTGCCCCCCATCATTGGTATCAGTGGGAGGAATAGTTCCCCATCATAGGTATCAGTGGAAATAATAGTGCCCATCTTTGGTGTCAGTGGGAGAAAGAGTGCCCCATCATTGGTGTCAGTGTGAGGAATAGTGCCCCATCATTGATATCAGTGGAAGGTATAGTGCCCCATCATTGGTATCACTGCAAGGAATAGTGCCCCATCATTCCTGTCAGTGGGAGAAATAGTGCCCCATCAATGTTATCAGTGGGAGTAATAGTGCCCCATCATTGGTGTCAGTGGGAGGAAGAGTGCCCCATCATTGGTGTCAGTGGGAGGAAGAGTGCCCCATTATTGGTATCAGTGGAAGGAATGGTGCCTCATCATTGGTATCAGTGGGAGGAATAGTGCCTCATCATTGGTATCAGTAGGAGGAATAGAGCCCCATCATTGGTGTCAGTGGGAGGAATAGTGCCCCATCATTGGTGTCAGTGGGAGGAATAGTGCCTCATCATTCGTATCAGTGGAAGGAATAGTGCCTCATCATTGGTATCAATAGGAGGAATAGAGCGCCATCATTGGTGTCAGTAGGAGGAATAGTGCCCCATGGTTGGTGTCAGTGGGAGGAATAGTGCCCCATCATTGATCACAGTTGTCAGGAGGGAGGAGTTTCTCCTGCTGCTGTCTGCTGGTGGAGCTGCTCCAGGTCCTCTGTGTGAGAGGGGAGTTTGGTGAAATCTCTCCCCGCCCTTGTGCCTCCCTCCTTTGGAGGCCTCTACTGCTGGAAGTTCACAGCCATCCCCTGGACTGTCTGGTGACATGTCTGTACCCATGCAAGCCATGGCTGGTGATCTCTCTGGTCCTGGTGAGGATGAAAGCTCGGAAGCCATTCGGGAGCGAGTGGTGGCCGAGATTAAAGTCCTGAATAGGGAGAGAGACAAGCTCTACAAGCTTAGAGTGGAATTGAAGCGTCTGCGAAGGCAGTGTGAAGGCTTGCACAGCCGCATCTGTAGATCCATGGATGCAGAGATCCAATTGGCTAAGGTCCGGGTGGAACACCAGGAAACCATTCTGTCCATGATGGAAAACAGAGATGGGCCCTTCAAGGAGAAGTTTTCCAATGACCGTAGGTTTGCAAGAGTGGCAAAGATGGAGGTGGAGGAAGAGATCCCCAGTTCTGACCCCCTGCCCCCTCAGGGAGAGGTATACAGAACTATGCCATCCCAGGACTCAGGAGGCATGCTAAGGGTCATCCAGGCAATGGAGTCCCCTATGTGGGGGGATCAGCTGGCGTTTCATGATGAGGACATAATGGATGATGTGTCTGACAAGGTAAAGACTGTCAAGCCCCATGTGGTGGATAAAACTGTCTTTGTTCCATTCAACACAGTGAGTAATGCTGAGAGTATGCCCAGTGACAATTAGGCTGCCAATCCTGTGTGCAGTAATGTTCTGCCTGCTGATGATGCTGTTCAGCAAAAGTTATATTTAAAAAATGTCATTCCTGCAGAGGGACTGCAAGCAGAGCCTATTAACCCCCCTGTAGCTTAGTCCAAAGCTACTCGCCCTGTCACAGCTGTTGACTCTACAGTGCAGCATCAGGTGACCACCGGTATTGCAGCTGAAACTGTGACTTTACCTGATGGGAGATTGAATGTATGTGTGACTGATAATCATCCCAGTACAGGTGATGTGGACAATCATCCCTGTACAGGTGTGATGGACAACCCTACCACTAAATGTGTGATGAACAATTCTGCCAGCCCAGTTCAAGTAGTTGCTAATAGTAATGTACAGACTAATGTTACGTCAGTGTGGGGCCTTGGCCATGATAAGCCTACATTTGCTCAGGTGGTGCGCTATGCGCCTGGTAACTCCGCTTCCAAGGGGGTCTTCCCCCTACAAGCTACCACTGTGAGCACCTCATGATCTGGTCTTGGGTCTCTGGCTTCTGCTGGAGGTCCAAGGAGAAATGTAGTCATTCTTAAATGGGAAGGTGGTGCAATCCCTCCGACATGATTTTGGAGATGGGTTTTGGGGCAAATGACCTGTATGCCCTAATACCATTAGCTTCACCAGGCCAGAGGGTCTTGACCTGTTCTGGGAGCGATATGAGGCTTGGTGCAGGACAAGACCCGAATGGGAAAGTCTGGCACCTGTTGCAGTCTCACAAAGGTCAACAGTAAAAAAAATAACCATCATACTCACTAATGAGAGTGTTTCTGCTCGAGATTTAGAGGTCTGGCTAAGGAATTATTGTGAGGTTTTGACAAAGCCAGATAAAATCCTTGATGAGCGTAGCATTTGGACTGGTGGTTGGTCAGTAACAGTCAGGCTGGCAAGGGATGGGAATGTTGTCCGTCACCTGCCCTCTTCAGCTTTTATAGGGAGGGATAGGATGACTATTTTCTACCCTGGTCAGCCGAAATTGTGTCACCGCTGTGGAGAAAAGGGACATTTTAGCTCCTCCTGTTCAGCCTTCAAATGTTCAGTGTGTCGGGGTCGGGGTCATATGGCTAAGGACTGCACCGAGATGATAAGGTGCAACCTTTGCCAGAGCCTTGGTCACCCCTACAGCCGATGTCCTGAGGCCTGGCACAATATGGAGAAGAAGGTAATAGAGGACCTGTTGTGGCTGGATGGGACGGAGGGTGAGGCCCCTGGTGTATCATCCTCCTCTGCGGTGACCGGCTCCCCTGGTCCAGTTCAGGATCCCTCCTCAGTTCCTGTGGCCACCCCTCCTGTGTCTGTAAGTATTCCTTCTATGTCTGTCTCTGTGCCCCCCCCAGCCTACTGTACCCACTCCTCTTGTGTCAGAACATTCCAAGTCTGTGCCCCCTGAGTCAGTTATCCTCCATGGGTCTCCCCCTCCTAAGTCTGACTTAAAGGAAGGTCCTCCCCCACCAGGAGTGGTAGAGAGTACCAAAAAGGGTACCGCTTCTTCCTCTGTAAAGAAGTCTACTGTGAAGACTTCAAAGAAAAAAGCAAGAAATGAGAGCGTCTCTGAATCAGACCTGCAGTACCTGGAGGAGAGAAGGAAGGTTGGGAGGTGGAAGAGGCAGGCGGTGAGGACGGAACAGGGACGGGAAGTTCCAGTGTCTGTCTCCAACCGTTCTAGGGCCTCCAAGTTAGATATTTCCTCATCTGAGGCTTCTTTGGAGCCAAGTTCAGATTCTGAAATGGAGTTGCAGGAGGCCTCAAGAAAGAGAGGCTTCTGGTGATGAGCAGCAGAGGGGAGCTAAGAAGCAATCCATCCGATAATCCAAATGGCAGTTCTCCCTCCGTTAAAAGTGGCGATAATAAAAGTCGCCAGCATTAAGTCAGTAAGAGCTCGCTCTATGGCCTTCTTTTTGTTCAGCCAATTAGATGCTGACATTTTATTTTTACAAGAGATTAGGCTCACCTCCTTGGCAGATATTCATATGGCCAAGAGAGAGTGAAGGTATGGCCCATCTTACTTGTTTCTTGCGGCCGAGCCTTACGGTGGTGTGGCAGTGTTTACAACTGGCATGGTAACTATCTGGCGGGTTGTTGAGGTGGAGATTGGGAGATGTATGGTCTTAGACGTCCTTGTGGGTGGACCTGTGCCTAATTAATGTTTATGGGCCGCACACAAAGTGGGACAGGAAATGCCTTTTTACAAGGATCAAGCCATTTCTTTTTACATCCCGGCAAGTGGCCTTTGGAGGTGACTTTAATACAAAAAAGAGGCCCAAGCATAGGAAGGACTTCAGGGACAAGCTGCGATATGATGGCGTTTTTTTAAATAGTATGATTAGGGATGCTGGTCTTGTGGATGTGCACATTAAGCACCTCCCGAATGACACTGGGTTCACCTTTCATCGGGGTAGTAGTTAGAGTAGGATAGATCTTTTTTTTTTTTTTAAGGAGACCTCTGCTTTCTCGCCCCCAGTGGTACAGGCAGTAGAGTTCTCTGATCACTGTATGCTATCTGTGGTCTTGAATGCTTCAGACGCCCCTCAGAGGGGCAAGGGCATCTGGAGATTGAATTTGACTCTCCTTGAGGAAGAAAATGTTAGACAATCCTTTGAGGAATTCTTTCAGGCACAGGTGACCATCCTGGACTTTTGTAGCAGCAAGGCTGAGTGGTGGGAGCTGACCAAAAAGAGGATTGCTGGATTCTTCAGGGGTCTAGCCAATAGAAAACAGTTTGATAAATACATGACTTACCAACGTTTACGGAGGAAGCTGGATATTCTTGTCTCGAGAGGAGGAGATCCTGGGGCAATCTCCGAAGTGAAACTCCTTCTCAGGAAGTGTCAATATGACCGGCATGCCACTTTGGTTCTGGAGAGGGACTATGGGAAGTACCACTCGCCTGATCCTTACCAGAACTGCAAACAAGGTGTAGCTGTTAAAGTGGTCGTTGGCCTTAAGGATAGTAGAGGTTCCTTGACAAAGTCCAGGTCAGGGATTACTGGAGGCCGTGAGGTCCTTTTATGCTGACCTTCTTGGGAGGAAAGAGCTTGACCGTGACAAGATGGAAAGCTTTTTGGACTCTACTCCAGGTCTAAATGCTGGAGATGTTCAATTGAATTTGACAAAGGAGATCACAGTTGAAGAGGTGATGAGGGCAATTGAACAGCTTGCAATTAAAAAGTCACCTGGCCCAGATGGCTTGATGGCTGAGTTTTACAAAGCCTTTAAGTCTATTCTGGCCCTACATTTGATAGAGGTTTTTAACAATTGCCTTGCTGAGGGGATGCTTCCCCCTTCAATGAGACACTCAGCTGTGATTCTTCTTTCAAAAGGTAAAGATCCTTTGATGATTGAGAACTGGTGCCCCGTCAGCCTTCTCAATGTCGAGAGAAAGGTACTGGCAAAGATATTTTTCTGGCGCCTATCATCAGTAGCAGAATCTTTGCTTTCTAGCCATCAGCACTGTTCGGTCCAGGGTAGGAGCACCTTCACAGCGGTTTTAGCTGTCCAGGAGGCCTTGGAGCAGTGCAGGCCTGCAGGCTGGGGAAAGTATTTGCTGGCATTGGATCAGGCAAAGGCCTTTGATCATGTTAACCATGAGTACCTGTGGTTGCTCCTTAGTAAGTACGGTCTGCCGGGTGTTTTTGTCGATTGGTTGAAAGTCTTGTAAAAGGGGGCAGAAAGCTTTCCACTTGTTAATGGTTGGGTTGGGCAGTCCTTTGAGGTTGGCTCCGGGGTGCGCCAAGGTTGTCCCCTGAGTCTCCTGCTCTATGTGTTTGCAATCGACCCCTTCATCAGGAGGCTAGAGAGCGGCATGTTGTTTGGGGTACCAGTGGGGCTCCTGCGTGAGCCGCCTTTGAGGGTTGTTGCCTATGCGGACGATGTGTCAGTGATCTTCACCGGGACAGATGAAGCAGAGGAGGTGGTCTCGCTGACATCACGGTACTCTGAAGCATCAGGCTCCAAGATCAATTAGGAAAAGAGTGAAGTTTTCTGGATGGGAAAGGAAGGTGAGGGGTTTGATCTCCCGGAAACCTCTCCAGTGCACCAGGAAAAAATTAAGATATTAGGCATTGATTTTGGACCTGGGGATTATGGCCTCAAAAACTGGGAATGCAGGTTGGAAATTGTCAATACTAAGGTGGTCAGCTGGAAGAGATGGAAGTTCTCTCTGAGGGAAAGGGTTGATCTGATTAAGACTTACCTGATTCCGATTTTCTTGTCTGCACCTTGCCAGTGTCTCTCCATGCTAGGATCTATAGTGTGTTCTTCCAGATGCTGTGGGGGAACAGACTGAACCCCATCAAGAGGAATGTCACCTATCTATCCAGGAGGGAGGGTGGCTTAGGTATGGTCAACCCAGTTCTTTTCTTTTCACTGCTATTTCTCAAGTTTAACATTGGTAATATGCTTGCAGCAGAACCTCCTGGATGGGCAGGCATGTTTAGATCTTGGTTTAGGCCTTTTCTATGACTTTGGGAAGAAGGTGGCCAAGTGAAGAATCTCAGGGGTCATCATGGTCGGCTACCAGCCTATGTCGCTCCATGCCTGAAGTTACTGCGGCAGTGGCGATTGTCGGCTGAAGATCTCAGATTGGTTCAGAGGAAAGTCCTTATGACCCGAGTCTTTCATGACCCACTGGCCTTAAGGGATTGCCCAGGCCCAATTTTGAGGGCAGGTTTAAGGCTGATTAATTTGGATAGAGTCCCCCTTAAATTTAGGGATCTGGCCTGATTATGCTTCCACGGGAGGCTCTATGTTCGGGGAAATTTGAAATTCTGCAGTGAGATGGATCGTAGCTGTCCTTGGGAGGAGTGTGCAGGTGAGGAGGGAGACTATGGACCATTTTCTGCTTCATTGCCCTTTTAACATAGAAGTATACAAACAGGTGGGGCGGGCCCCTCTGTGTTTCTTTCCTCTCCAGGCTGAGTTATGCTGAGTGGGTGTATGGAGCATTCAATACTGGTGGGGTTTTTTGTTTGTACACACTTTTTTTAGTTAGACTAGTAGTCCGTTATTTCACCTGAAACGCACGGTGTCAGGTCAAAACTCGGCATAAAATCCTTCCTGTTCAGGTGGTGGTAAGTGACATTTTGCATGAGGTGGGGAAGATTCGGGTGCTTGAGAGAGACAAGCTGAGTCAGGGGGCTTGGTTGAAGGCATGGAGGGGTTTTGAGCCTCCCTGACTGCCAGGAGTCTCCTTCCCGGGTGTGGCTTTCTGTCTCGTATCACCCTAGATTTTATTGAGTAGGTTTTGATAAATGGATGCATACATAGGTGATGGGTTGTGCTTCTTAGGCCCTTTCTGCTGCTTTATGTAAATCGTTTTCTAAGATTTTTTTGGAAGTGAACTATGTATATATTATAATTGATTTCTGTTGAAGTAATGTAATATGGTTTTGTTTTTTACTTTTGCATAAAATGGTTGCTTGATTCTTTTTAATAAAAGATCAATAGTGCCCTATCATTGGTATCACTGGGAGGAATGGTGCCCTATCATTGCTGTCAGTGGGAGGAATAGTGCCCTATCATTGCTGTCAGTGGGAGGAATAGTGCCCCATCATTGGTATCAGTAAGAGGAATTGTGCCCCATCTTTGGTATCAGTAGGCGAAATAGTGTCCCATCATTGGTATCAGTGGAAGGAATAGTGCCCCATCATTGTTATTTCTGGAAGGAATAGTGTCCCATCATTGTTTTTTCTGAAAGGAATAGTGCCCCTTCATTAGTGTTTGGTGGGAGGAATAATGCCCCATCATTGGTATTAGTGGAAGGAATAGTGCCCCATCGTTGTTATCAGTTGGAGGAATAGTGCCCCACCATTGGTATCAGTGGAAGGCATAGTGCCCCATTATTGGTATCACTGGGAGCAATAGTGCCCCCGTCATTGGTATCAGTGGGAGGAATAGTTTCCCATCATTGGTATCAGTGGAAATAATAGTGCCCCATCATTGGTGTCAGTGGGAGGAAGAGTGCCCTATCACTGGTATCAACGGGAGTAATAGTGCCCCACCATTGATATCAGTGGGAAGAATAGTGCCCCATCATTGGTATCAGTAGGAGGAATAGAGCCCCATCATTGGTGTCAGTGGGGGGGGGAGATTGTGCTCCATCATTGGTACCAGTGGAAGGAGTAGTGCCCCATCATTGGTATCATTAGGAGGAATACTGCCCCAATGTTGGTGTCAATGAGAGGAATAGTGCCCCATCATTGATGTCAGTGGAAGGAATAGTGCCCCATCATTGGTGTCAGTGGGAGGAATAGTGCCCTTTCATTAGCGTCAGTTGGAGGAATAGTGCCCCATCATTGGTATCATTGGGAGGAATAGTGCCCCATCAATGGTATCAGTGGGAGTAATAGTGCCCCATCATTGGTGTCAGTGGGGGGAAGAGTGCCCCATCATTGGTATCAGTGGGAGGAATAGTTCCCCACCATTAGTATCAGTAAGAGAAATAGTGCCCCAATGTTGGTGTCAGTGAGAGGAATAGTGCCCCATCATTGGATCATTGGTATTAGTGGAAGGAATAATGCCCCATCATTGGTATCAGTGGGAGGAATAGAGCCCCATCATTGATGTCCGTGGGAGTAATAGGGTCCCATCATTGGTATCAGTAAGAGAAAAAGTGCCCCATCATTGGTGTCAGTGTGGGGGGGGGGTAGTGCTCCATCATTGGCACCAGTGGAAAGAGTAGTGCCCCATCATTGGCATCAGTAGGAGGAATACTGCCCCAATGTTGGTGTCAGTGAGAGGAATAGCGCCCCATCATTGATGTCAGTGGAAGCAATAGTGCCCTACTATTGGTGTCAGTGGGAGGAATAGTGCCCTTTCATTAGCGTCACTGGGAGGAATAGTGCCCCATCATTGGTGTCAGTGGGAGGAATAGTGCCCCATCAATGGTATCAGTGGGAGTAATAGTGCCCCATCATTGGTGTCAGTGGGAGGAAGAGTGCCCCATCATTGTTATCAGTGGGAGGAATAGTACCCCATCATTGGTATCAGTGGGAGGAATAGTGCCTCATCATTGGTGTCAGTGGGAAGAATAGTGCCCTTTCATTAGCGTCAATGGGAGGAATAGTGCCCCATCATTGGTATCAATGGGAGGAATAGTGTCCCATCAATGGTATCAGTGGGAGTAATTGTGCCCCATCATTGGTATCAGTGGGAGGAATAGTACCCCATAATTGGTATCAGTAAGAGAAATAGTGCCCCAATGTTGGTGTCAGTGAGAGGAAAAGCGCCCCATCATTGATGTCAGTGGAAGGAATAGTGCCTCATCATTGATGTCAGTGGGAGGAATAGTGCCCTTTCATTAGTGTCAGTGGGAGGAAAAGTACCCCATCATTAGTGTCAGTGTGAGGAATAGTGCCCCATTATTGTTATTTCTGGAAGGAATAGTTCCCCATCATTTGGTCAGTGGGAGGAATAGTGCTCCATCATTGGTATTAGTGGAAGGAATAGTGCCCCATCATTGGTATCAGTGGGAGGAAAAGTGCTTCATCATTGTTCTCAGTGGGAGTAATAGTGCCCCATCATTGGCATCAGTATCGGTAGGAGGAATAGTGCCCCAATGTTGGTGTCAGTGAGAGAAATAGCTCTCCGTCATTGATGTCAGCGGAAGGAATAGTGCCCCATCATTGGCGTCAGTAGGAGGAATAGTGTCCCATCATTGATATCAGTGGGAAGAATAGTGCCCCATCATTGGTATCAGTGGGAGGAATAGTGCCCCATCATTAGTATCAGTGGGAGAAATGGTGCCCCATCATTTATGTCAGTGGGAGGAATAGTGCCCCATCATTGGTATCAGTGGAGGGAATAGTGTCCCATCAATAGCGTCCCATCCTTGTTAATTCTGTAAGGAATAGTGCCCCAGCATTGGTATCAGTGGGGGGGGGGTTAAAGTGCCCCATCATTGGTGTCAGTGGGAGGAATAGTGCCCCATCATTGGTATCAGGTGGAAGAATCGTGCCCCATCATTGGTATCAGTAGGAGGAATAATGCCCCAATATCGGTGTCAGTGGGAGTTTTAGTGCCCCATCATTGGTGTCAGGAGAGGAATAGCACTCAATAATTTATGCCAGTATTAGGAATAGTGCCCCATTGTTGGTGTCAGTGAAATGATTAGTGCCCCATTGTTGGTGTCAGTGGAAGGAATAGTGCCCCATTGTTGGTGTCAGTGAAATGAATAGTGCCCCATCGTTGGTGTCAGTGGAAGGAATAGTGCCCCATTGTTGGTGTCAGTGGAAGGAATAGTGCCACATCATTTGTATTAGTGGGAGGAATAGTGTCCCATCGTTGGTGTCAGTGAAAGGAATAGTGCACCATTGTTGGTGTTAGTGAATTGGGGTTAGATGGGAGGGCCCGGTAAAGGCAACAGGGAAGGACCCTGTTCCGCCTTCTGTAAAAGTGATCCATTGTCTGTATAGCCACTGGGATCACTTTTACATAAAACAAAATTGCCTCCTTTAAAACAATAATATCGGGATCATGATTGTATCCTCAACCATGATCCTGATATAACCACTTGAATTCAATAACTACTTCATTTATAAGTGGCCTAAGGATGGGAAGTGGTTAAAAAAATGGCAGTTATTTGTGATACATGGTACTTTAGCATGTTAACTGACAATGTGTTTTACAAGTTTTACATCTCCTTTAATCTTGCCTTAGGGAGGTCATTATATGTGGCATGATTCTGGTAGTAGAAATAAGAAGTTTAACTCGATGTACTTGTACTGCATTTTTCCCCAAAAACATAATAAAAGCAGAAATGCAAAATAGAAGTTTGGAATCCCAGCAGGTAACATGAGGAATATTATGAGTTTAACATTATATCGCAAATAAAATAACTTAGACATTTTGTATGGCGGTTTTGAGAGTTATATTATGCGGCTCGGCGTGTTCAACTTGAAAGAACAACGTGATAACTTATTTACATAGTTATTATTTTAGCTGCACCATGAAGTCTTCTTGAATTTGTGTTTTGGTTAAAAAACAATTTGCATTGACTATTTTTATAAAATATAAGGTGCAGGAATAGAGCGGTCGAGGTTCTTCTCAGTCATATTTGTTACCAGTTTCTTAGCAGTTATACTGGAAACATTCATGGAATGTAGCGGATGATACTTCTCTGCCTTATCAGTGTCCTGTAGAGGGAGCTCCACCATCATTCTGGCCTCAAGGCTGGGATGGCCGCCAGTATAATATCCATGCTGGTATGATGGGGCCCTGAGGGATCTTTCTGGGGGGAAGAATTCTGAATCGAGTCTCCACCTTGTAAGGTGAGGGTTGATGGTACTTCCTCAGTGTGGAGGTCTCCGATGGGCCCAGTGCCTCCTAATTCGAGTGGTGCTACCTTATCTGACCATGGGTCAGGGAGACAGAACACTGTTAAACACTATAGGCAGATGTAGTTTAGTCTCCTTGCAAGGGTGGAGCTGTTCAGTGGCCACCATGCAGGGAGGGTGCAGGACAAGGGGGAAACCAGGTTCCTCTGATGCCTCTGTGGGTGTCATCAGAGGAGTAGCTGTCCGAATGGATGCTGCCCTGACTGATATGGTGGCCATCTATGGTGTGGACAGTGCTTATAAAAAGCACTGTCCTTTTTGCATTGGCATGCATTCTGCCTAGTGGGTAGGTCAAGGACAAATCTCCCGCTGGCTAAAGACAGATGGATTAGCATAATGTCAGGTTTCATTGGAGGAGGGACAGAGTAGGGAATGTATCTTGGACAGTAGCCTTCCTGATTAAAAGGCCCTTTTGCCGGTCTGCCTCTGTTGGATGCTGTCAGTTGTCTACAGAGTGCACCATTACACCTTTCCTGGTTCATTGTAAGTGTTTCAGTCCGGTGTGGCCGTATCTGTGAAGTTTGCTGTTTTCTCTCTACATGACCACCAGTGGCGCTCCATAATGCAGGGCGCAGGGGCGCCGCCCCCCGGTCCATGTGTCCGGCCCCCTAATATACATGTGGAGCGCACAAGGGCATGGTTATGTGACAATAACAAATTAGCATTCACTATTGTCTTCCTGATTCTCCTCCTGGCCAATTAGAGAGCGGGTCCTGAGACCTGAGTGATCCTATTGGCCGCCAAGGAGGAGGAGGGAGGAAATGCAGGGGAAGCCACTGTGAAGCACCAGGAGGAGGAGACGCTGCCCAGAGTAAGCGCTGCCCGTGACCTAGGTGGGGTAAGTGTGGGGCTGGTGACCGATTGACCGGGGGGTTGCCTGAGACTCGATCGATCAACTGACCAAGGGGGGTGGTGGCTTATTAAATGTTTGCCGTCCCCCCAAAGAATATACCACCAGCCGCCACTGATTACCACATTAATTACATTGCTGCATCAATCAGCCTCCATTTGAGTTCTCTCATTTCGGGCAGTTAGCACAGGTCACACCTACATGGTACCTGGAGGTGCTCTGATTATCACTAGGGATGGGCCCGCGGTTCGAGTCAAACATTAGTTAGTCTCGGACATCGGGCGTTCGCCCATTCATCGAATTGAGAACATTATGGGGAGTTCGCAGAGACTTCGCCGTGACTTCATGTGACATCAGAGGGGCGGGTCACTCAATTACGTCACTGGGTGGCCCTGTCCTTCTCTATAATAAAACATCAAAGCAAAAAGAGCTCAGTCGGCAGGAGCCCTCCCATGGAGGAGGAGCTGTTAGTTTTTTTTTTTGTTGTTTTTTCGGGTCCGTCTCTCGCCATGATTGACGATGGATTACAACAGGGGACACTTATTTTTCTTTGTTCTTTTTTAATAAAGGACTTGTCCCTATTTGTGTCCTGTGTTTCTTTTCTTTTTTGACACTTTTGGTGAAGTAGTAGGGGTACGATGTACCCAATACTAATTCACATGGGGGGGTCGGGATCTGGGGGCCCCCTTATTAAAGGGGGCTTCCAGATTCCGATACGCTCCCCACCCACACACCCCCACAACCACAGCCCAGGGTTGTGGGGAAGAGGCTCTTGTCCCCATCATGGGGACAAGGTGCTTTGGGGTGGGGGCCACAGAGTCCCCCCTGCCCCAGAGCACCTATACTCCCCATATTGAGGGCATGTAGCCTGGTACAGTTCAGGAGGGGGGGGGCGCTTGCATGCCCCCCCCCCCCCATCCTGGCTCGCCAGGTTGCATGCTCAGATAAGGGTCTGGTCTGGATCTTGGGGGGAACTCCAAGTCAATTTTTCTTTAAATTTTGGCACGGGGTTCCCCTTGAAATTCAAACCAGACCCAAAGGGCCTGAGAAAACACACTCGCTCACAAAACCACAGCTTTTTCCGTACAATGCCTCATAGGCTAGGCCTTTTGGCTGAGGCTGGGGCAATTTTTGCTACCTTAAGGCCTAGCCACTGTCTTGCACATTGGCACTTTTATTTATTTTATCTCGCTTTGTAGGTCACTGCACTTATTTTTGTGTCACCTTTCACTCAAGATGGTAGGGTGTGGGTCTTGGGGCCTACCCTGAAGTCTAGGGGGAGGATGTGTGGCCCCTAGGCTCCTCTTTCCCCTGCCTTGAGGGGTCTCTCTTTGGGAGTGGCCCCCACCCAGTATTTGTTGGTCAGCTTTAGCTGATTGTCGGCAGGTTGAAATGTGTTGCTGTTAGTGAGATAGCACCTGGCCCAGTCCAGGGTAAGGGTTAACTGTTGTAAGCTCAGTTCCTGGGTTTTTTGGTCCTAGCTAGCCCACCTGTGCTATAAAAAGTGGGGAATCCGAGGTCCAGGGGCTTGGTTGATTCTGTTCTGTTTGTGGTATTGAGGCTGCTGCACCTTGCAGCCGGTGAAGACTCTGGGACAATGCCACAATGGACTCTCACGACACAGAGGTATGCCTGGGCAGCCAAGCTACAGTAATTTGAGTTAGGGGAAAAACATTGTTCTTATTGAACTGTTATGTTGCACTTCTTTAGTAAAGTTACATTAACCTTTATGAGCCTGATCTGAAGTTATTCAAAGGGGTGCATGTTGGTTCTGATGTATTTAAAGATCCTGGGTCTGTAAGGCACAATGGGGTATGAAGTAACATGATTATAAAAGGATTAACTCTGCAAGATGAGAAGAGGAGTACAGTTGCTAGAGTAACCAAATTGAAGACACAAAGCAACCAGTCATTAGGCGTGGTACCTGGTAAAGGTGACAGGTCCTCTGGTAGTGAGGGGGTCGATGTCTGGCTCCCTCTGTAGCATTCAGTATCCAATAGCAACCAGATCCGAACATGCATTATGGAGATCTCTGGACTAGCCATAAGGTACGGGAAGTGAAGTGTTAATAAGTGCAAGCATGAGGTCTGGGAGTGAGGTAGCAGAAGTACACTGGACTGGTGGAGTAGGCACAGGCTCAGTCCCTCCTAATGCAAACATACTGTACAAGTTACAATGTGTAGTGACATGGGACAGCACTTTGTCAGAGGAACTCTGCATTTTTACTGTGCACAGTGAAGGTTCATCTCTAAGCTGGGGAAGTGCCGTAGCATTAGACTTTTCTCATGACAGCAATTTCCAAAACCAAACAAAAAAAGCAAGAACCACTAGAGTTCCCAATCCATCTTCACCATCAGGAGCTCTGGGGAGACCACCTGCCACTTTTTTTCATTACGGTTATGTTTTTTGGGTTTATTTTAAGATGCGTGTTGCACATACCTATGACCGGTGCCATTGATTTGTCCCATGTTCTTTTCCCTTCTGGGTCCCCAGGCAGCCAGGCACATGACACTTGAACAGTCTCTCTCTCACAATAACCAGGCAGTATATGTCTTCTTAAGCTTTATAGCTGGTTAAACTTGGATGGGGTGCAAGGAAAACTTGGGATACTCCAGAATTTAGTGCACAAAATGTTTGGATGACTCTTTCTATTCTGCCTATTCTCTTCAGGGACATTCCCTTCTTTGCAGACACTAGAGACACAAGCACTTCTGGGACTCCCAGCAGGACACATCCAAATTTGGTAGCACTAACACAGTCACACAAGGGGTTAAACAGAAGAAAATCACTAGGTTCCCACTTCCAGGCCTCTACTCACTGTGTCTTTAGATACTTGGACTGATTCTGTCCAATATTGGCTAGATACTATACAGTGAGTCTCCAGGGTGGATCCTCAATGTACCCCCTTAACTTGGCTCTGACCCACTTCCAGAAAAATAGGGCCCCCATCACCTCCTGAGCTGGGACCTTGATGATCTCTCCGTAGGCTCTGTCACGTACCTGTTGGACGAGTCTGACTTATGCAGGGGACAACCTCTCTTGCGGCCCTGGTTCAAGAACCCCTGGTAGTGCAGACAGGGAGTTCTGGAGCACAAGGGAGCACGAGGGCTGGACTGGGTCACTGGTGGTAGGTGAGTGTCCACTGAAGCTCGTGCTTGGCAGAGAAGTGGTGGTGCGATTCGGGTCGGTAACAGGCTGGCGATGCGGTACAGATGGAGCAGGCAGGTGGATAGTTAGGTACAAGCAAGGTCGGCAACGTGTGGGCAGCCGAGGCACACAGGAGCAGGCAAGAAGAGTAGTGGTAGACAGGCCGGGGGTCAGGGCAGGCAGAGAGCAACAAAGTCCAAGTAAAGCCGGGGTCACAGGTACAGGAAGGTCTCTTCACAGTAAACGCTGGGGTCGCAGGTTACAGGAATGCTGTAGAATGGACAGCACTGGCCGCAGGATGCTGTCTGATTAAATGGCCATTCTGGGGCCATTGCCGGCGCATACGCATGTGCAAACGAGCACAGGCGCGCGCACAAATGTGCGCAAGCGCGCACGGATGCACACAAACGTGCACGGATGCAAGCACACACTACGTGCGCCCGCGCATAGGCATTCCAGTGGCCAAAGGTGGTTCCTTACATTGCCCCCCCCCCCAAAGGGACAGCCTCCGGATGTCCAGAATGCCCTAAGTCTCCGGTATGCAAGTTGCTTTCTGGCTCCCAAGAATTTTCTTCAGGCCCATTGCCCTTCCACTTCACCAGAAACGGAACAATGCCCCCTCTTTTCCTGCAGTTGAGGATGGTTTCCACCATTCCTTTTCTATATCCACTAAGACCGGTTCTGGTGGGGCTGTACTGCGCCCAGGGAAGAGGTCTTTGACCACTGGTTTAAGCAAGTTCACATGAAAAACCAGGTGGATGTGAAGTGAAGGAGGTAGCTCCAGCTCATATACCACCTTGTTAATCCTCCTTTTCACTGGGAAGGGCCCTAGCTTTTTAGAGGGGCAAGATAGCCTCAGGTTTTTCGTTGACAACCAGGCCCGTTGACCGGGTCAGAGTTCCAATTCTTCTTGTCTCCCCCTGTCAAAGTTCCTTTTGTTGTGTTCCTGCGTTTGTGAAAGAGTCTCTTGTAGGAGCATATTATTTTTTTCTAAGAACTGGGTGACTTCCTGTACAGCCGGCATCACACTCTCTGTCAGCAGGTTGGGTAAGAATGTGGGATGGTAGCCGAGATTCGCCCAGAACGGAGACTGCTTAGTGGCGGAATGAACTGAGTTGTTATAGGCAAACTCGGCTACTGGTAGCAGGGAGACCCAGTCATCTTGGGAGAATGAGGAGTAGCAATGGAGGTACAGCTCGAGGGTCTGATTGGTCCTCTGTTTGGCCGTTTGACTGAGGATGGTAGGCCGATGAGAAGGCTAGGTCAATTCTCAGAATAGAGCACAAGGACCTCCAGAACCGAGATGTAAATTGCACCCCTCAATCCAACACTATACTGGTGGGGATTCCATGGAGACAGACCACCTCCTTAATAAAGGTTTCCGCCGTCTCAGTTGATGAGGGGGTGCCCTTCATGGGCACAAAGTGAGCCATCTTTGTGAGACGATCGACCACCACAAAGATGGTGTTGAAGCTTGCGGATGGGGGGCAATTTGACTATAAAGTCCATAGAAATTTGGGACCATGGCCGTTCCGGAATAGGCAGTGGGTTCAACAAACCCCAAGCTTTGGACCTTTCTGTTTTGTTTCTGGCGCAAGTGGGGCTGGCGCCAACATACTTTTTGCGATCTTTGCCCATGAGGCCACCAGAATGAGCATGCTAGCAGCTCCGCGGGCTTGCAGCTGCCGAAATGCCCAGCCAATTTGAGATCATGGCATAGTTCCAGGACAGTTAAGCGCAGCTCCTCAGGGACAAAGATTTGAGTACCCAACCACCACAGCCCGTCTTTTATGGTAAGTCTGGAATCTGTCGGTAAAGTGGCTCCAGCTAGAGATCGCCTGATCTGAGTTAAAAGAATTAGGCAAGTATATAGGCGCAAGGCCAGGCTCTGAGTCTTGATAGCATGAGGGGTTAATACCCAGAATCTGCAGTTGGGCAGCACTCCTATGGAGAAGCCATATCCGGAAAGACTGTGAAGACACAAACAAGAAGGCGCCTCTAGGTGCAGATGTACAGGATTTTATTAAGAACAATGCAGTATAGCAACTCACATTTAGTTAAAAGCAGGTAGGCGTATCAGTAGGGGATGGTATCCCAGGCAGCAAGAGTCCATGGTTGGCGTAGGATCCACAGTGCTAAGTCTGCAGATGTAATGCAATCCGGAGGGGAGCCGAGATGCTGACCGGCCGTGTCAGCATCGGCTAGTCCTTAGGAGTCCGGAGCGCGGAGAGACAGTGTGGAGCGGGCCTACGTCACCCCCACTTGGGTTCTCTTCTACCTGAACGCCCCATGGTTACATATAGAAGAGCACCCAACCTCAAAAACAAGATTGCTCCAAGTAAAATCAGACCATTATGACCACACCCTAATCTTTTAGTTCTCATTCTGCTGGTAGGCATGTAGCAATGCCGAAAGGCCCTCTGTAAAACTTTCCAATTCGTCCAACATGGACGGAAGTCCTTCTGTTATAAAGGCAAAACATATCAGCTGGAAGGCTTCTTTAAATGCTCATCGGATTATGTGGTATATGCACTTACCTGCCCTTGTGGCCTCATCTATGTTGGTCGAACCATTCGCCCATTGCGACAACGTTTCGGCAAACATAGAAGACTAGTTGAGGAGGGCAAAGATATACATAGCGTCTATTCTGACTCCTAACTGTTGTAATGGCGACTTATCCCTTGTTGAGACCTCTATGCCTGGCCTGTATAACAGATATGATCACCGCAGACAGTTCTTATCAGATAGTGACTCACCAATTACCCATTTCTTCCATGAGCGTTTATTCATTGGAATAGCAGGTACAGCATACAACAAATGTGACAGATGGTCGAAAGATGGTAACTGCAGGTCAAACATAGTAATGTGTCCTAGGATGCGAGTAGATTGAGAGAGGCCTTCTAGCATGTGGCCATATTCTTTACCTCATGAGAGAGAGGACACAGGAAGAGGAAGTAGTATAGCAGAGTGCACCAGGAACAGGAAGTTACAAGTAGAGTGAACTAGGAAGAGGAAGTTAGCTCACAGAGGATGGGAGGTACACACTTAGAAAATACAATAGAAAGGTGTAATATCCAAAAGAACCACAAGATGGCATTGTAATAACCAGTCCGTATCTCCAGAGTTGTTCCCTATTCAGCGGTAATGT
>BLSH010459703.1:2305235-2323521 GCA_018402905.1 Glandirana rugosa | reverse complement strand
ATGAGGGTGACTATAGTTACTACCCACGTTACCCACCCTAACCGGCGGAGGGTAAGGAGGGTGACTATAGTTACTACACCGTGATAAGGAGGGTGACTATGGTTACTTCCCCGTGATAAGGAGGGTGACTATCGTTACTACCCCGTAAACAAGAGGGTGTTTATAGTTACTACCCCGTGATAAGGAGGGTAATTATGGTTACTACCTCGTCATAAGGAGGGTGACAGTGGTTGTTACCCAGTGATATGGAGGGTTTCTTGTTCTTTCCACGCGGAGATTCACGTCATCACATATTTTGTTTAAATAATTTGTTCTAATTTTGATGAGTGTTACCATCACACGTCCACGCGTAACGTCACAGTCGGTGACGACCGATATCAACAGGAACCAGACAGACCTTACTCCAGGACCAGACGGTGACACTGCAATGCGCACCTGCACACTACCATTGTGAGTAGTTTTAATCTTGTTTAATAAATTTGTTTTATACACTACTGCACTTAGAGGCGCACCTTTCTTGTTCTTTGGGAGGTATAGTGACCCATTGTTGGTGACAGTGGGAGGAATACTGCTCCATCATTGGTATTAATGGGAGGAATAGTGCCCCATCATTGATATTTGTGGGAGAACAAATGCCCCATCATTGCTATCAGTGGGAGGAATAGTGCCCCTTCATTGGTATCAGTGGGAGGAATAGTGCCACATCATTGATATCAGTGGGAGGAATGGGAGGCGGCCAATCCCACCCATTGCACCCATCATTGATATCAGTGGGAGTAATAGTGCCCTATTGTTGGTGTCAGTGGGAGGGATAGTGGCTGGTATAAGTGGGAGGATAAGTTCCATAGGGTCAAAAAAGGCTAGAAAAGGGCCAAATCCAGCCCTTTAAAAGGGTGGAATTGCAGAACTATATGAGAACAGGTGATAGCTGGGCAGAGTAACATCAAGAGGATCCAGAGCAGCAGGGTCAGCTGCAGATACCAGCACAGTTTGAGTCTGGGGAGACCTCCATTGGTGTGCAGCCACGACTTACAGCAAGAAAATATGTTTCACTGTAGCAGCTATTTGGGATACAAAGCACAGTAGAGTAGAGTGACGCATCGTCTGACTCCCCTACAGTAGCATTACCTAGCATTAAATCTTTTGATTTCAAGGTTGCCTTTGAGTGGCAACATGATGGGATATGCTCCTTGAGACTAAAACACGCTGCTTACAATTCTATACTTTAATTCCAAAAACAATTTTGAAAGGTAATTGTCGAAAGAAAGGACATGCTGTGTATTGATATTGGGAATAATTCCAAACTCCAAGCTTTCAAACATTAATTAAAAAGGCCCATCGGTAATATAAAGCATTTGTACAATAACCTTTTCTGCTCACCTTATCGATTTAAGGCTATAAAACCAGTCAGTAGTTGGTCTTACACATGAAAGATTTCGAGTTCAGGTGATTACTGCTAACAGCCTTTATGCACTGAAATATAATGTTCTAGTATATAGAACAACTCATTGGTGTGTTGGCTGGAAGCATCGGTAAACCCTAAAACAGAAGTTAACTTGAGCAAATTAAGTTATAGAAAAGTTAATAAAACTTGGTGATGGGTAAGCGAAGGGAAAATGCTTCCCACCTTGACGGTATTGAATTGACCTTATTTATAAATATTTATTGAATGTAATAAATTATCAAAGCCCAACTTTGGGTTCCATGCCCCCCCACCCCAGTGGCCCTCTCGTCATTTTTTATCTTACCTTTTTTCAAATATTTTCTGACTGGACAAAAGACACCCAGGGTCCTTTTAAAGTAGAACTATAGGCCAAACTATTTTTTTTTTTCATTTTGGATAGAGTAAGGATAGCCATACACAATACAATTTCCTTATTTATTTTTCCTTCAGCTATGTAGTGCAAGGGCTTGCCTGGTTGCATACAAATTGAAAGTGTTTAAGCTTGAGCCCATATTATATGGTTTTGGTAAATCTAAAGGAAGATTGAATAAGTGAATTGTATAATGTATGGCCAGTCTTAGGGAGGATTATTGCCCCTATCAGATTTTTTTTTTTTTGCGATGTGTCCCCCATTGGGGGGGGGGATTTCCCTTTACTTCCTGTCCCACAGCCAAACAGGAAGTGAGAGGAAATCTCTGCAAATTAAGGGAATTCCTTGGGGACCCCCTGGTCACCAGAACTAGTGTCCCCATTGGAAGATTTCCCCTCTATTACCTTTCTGGGGACTACCCAAAATGTGGGATTTTCTTTTACTTTCACTTTCAATGATAATGGTATATAGGGCAAATAGGGAGGGTGAATCTCCTTAACCACTTGCCAACCCACCGCAGTACATATACTGCAGTGGGGCAGGTGGTACAGGCACCGTAACGTACCTGTAACATCAGGGCTTTCTTCTTGGTCCGCTTGTGCATACGCACGCACACCCAGAAACCTGAGCTGTTATTCACTGCAGCACAAGCAGATCAGCAGGTCTTAACCACTTGCCGACCCACCGCAGTACATATACTGCAGTGGGGCAGGTGGTACAGGCACCGTAACGTACCTGTAACATCAGGGCTTTCTTCTTGGTCCGCTTGTGCATACGCACGCACACCCAGAAACCTGAGCTGTTATTCACTGCAGCACAAGCAGATCAGCAGGTCCCAGCCAATGATTTATCGGCTGAGCGACTGACAGAAGAGAGCTCTGTGTTAGTAAACAACACAGGGCTCTCTACAGACAGCAGCGATGTGCTGTTTTTTAAAAGCTGGCACATTGCTTAGTAAAAACAGCACACAGTATACAACGTAAAGATTGTTAGGTGCACAGTTAACCCCTTGATTGCCCCTAAATGTTAACCCCTTCCCAGCCAGTGTGAATGTACAGTGACAGTGTATAGTATTATCGCTGATCACTGAATTTGTGTCACTTGTCACTGTCAGTAATCCCCCCCCCCCCAGCGTCAGTTAGTGCCAGATTTTCATTCGCACTATCACAGTCCTATAATAAGTTGTTGATCACCACCATTACTAGTATAAAAAAAATAGGTAAATAAAAATTCCAGTATCTATACCATTGTTTGTAGATGCTATAACTTTCACGCAAATCAATTAATATATGCTTTTTGGGATTTTTTTTACCAAAGACATGTAGCAGAATACATTTTGGCCAAAATGTATGAATACATTTTTTTTATTGGATATGTTCTATCGCAGAAGTTGTTTTTTTTTTTTTCAAAACTTTCATTCTTTTTTCCTTTATATCTCAAAAAATAAAAAGCTCTATTTGTGTGAAAAAATGGTATACATTTTATTTGAGTACAGTGCTGCAAGACTGCACAATTTCCAGTTAAAATAGAGCAGTGCTAAATAGCAAAAAATGGCTTTGTCATGAAGGGGGTAAAACCTTCTGGGGTTCAAGAGGTTTACGGGAGCCCAGACAGCAATAAAAACTGACAAGCGGTCCAATCCCTCTCTAAGTTCCCTCTAAGTTTTGCATTTAGTTATACTTTTAGTTTTTTTTTTCTCCAGTGGAGTGCGGTTCTGACTGATGCATAAAGTGGCAGGACTGACGTCATGACATCAGCACTAGGTAAACTGAGCAAGGATAGGCCGAACAATTGAAAATATGCACAACTTATTATTATACAGGATTTACTGTATATTGTGACAACAGTTTGTGCAGTGCTTTACAGTGGAGGGGGACAGTACAATTACAGTACAGTTCAATATAAAAGGGACGCGAGGGCCTTATCACAAACAAACTAAATTTCCCAGCACACTTACAGTACCCGCTAAATAAACAAATATATCAAAAACAGCGCTTGCATTTAATTGGAAGAAATATGAATAACAAACGTTCAATGAAAGTCCTAATAAACAAATGTAGTGCATTGTATTCTTATACACCCATGTACTTTAATAGCATAAATGTGTGCTGTACTCCACCATCTCTAAAGCACATTCTCCTCACTCACCAGAACAATTTGAAACAAGAAAGCCAAATTGCTCCTGCTGATTTAAAAATGCACCACTAGACCAGGCATGGAAGCCAGGAACACAGCACAGGAGATTCCCCACGAGTACTGTTTTACAATATCTCTCCAACCAGTCCCACTTTGCTTCTACTTGGTCATCTAAGAGCCAATGGACACTCACAGAAGAAATATTAAAAGGGAAAACGAAGCCAGATGTCTTGCTCTACGCGTTTCAACATATTTGTGTGGATGTTCTCAGCTAGCCTGCAAACAACACTGTCTAAATCACATTAAAAAAAGGTTTTAGTTGCACACATTTGCAAATATATGTGGAAGCTGCAGCACCCACGTCAAGGCTTCTCTGTATACTGTGGCCCTAACTTTATATTTTTGACAGTCCCCAAGTTGTAGCACATATAGCAGTGGATAAATTAATAGCATGCTTGCCTGGAGGGAGCACACTCCATCTTTAAGGCACAGGGACACACTGGATGCCCAGCAAGAGCACAATGGCAGCTGAAGCCATCCAATATGTCCCCACATCAAATTCCATAAACGAGATATAAAAAAGATGCCAATCACCTCAATTTATAACTGGCCTTTGCGGTAAGCTGCACACGGAAGGGCAACACACATCACAAACAAACAAAAATTTCCCAGCCAGCCTGCAAACAAACTGAATTGTCCCTATGTAACAAGTTGTAAAAAACAGGGGGTTTTGTTGCACACATTTGCAAATATATGTGGAAGCTGCAGTGCATCACCAAGGCTCCTCTGTATACTGTGGTCCTAACTCTATATTTTTGAGAGTCTCCAAGTCCCTATGGAATATGGGAATGTTTGACCATTCTCCCAAAAGTGCACAATGCACTTTTGGAAGAATGGTCAAACATTCCCATAGACACACTCCTAAACCTTGTGGACAACCTTCCCAGAAGAGTTGAAGCTGTTATAGCTGCAAAGGATGGACCAACTCAATATTATACCCTACAGACTAAGACTGGGATGCCATTAAAGTTCATGTGCGTGTAAAGGCAGGCGTACTAATGCTTTTGGCAATATAGTGTATAGAGAGTAAGCGTTGTCACCCTAGGACAGGAAGTGTGTTACTGGCTGGATCAGCAAGGGAAAGTTAAGGAAAAATGAATTAAAAAAGGACAACGAATGCAGTCACCACATTTGAGGAATGGTAAGCTGCAATATATTACATTTTTATTCTTGGGTTTAGATAAACTTTAAAGGCCTCATTCTGTCTCTCATTATCAGGTTCATTATTTCTAAGCATATTTGGTAAATATACAAAAGAACCAAGAATTAGTATGAAACACAAGCTTTCGCTAATTATTGTAATATTCAGCACATGCCGGTGTAGCAAGCCAGAAGCATTTGGTGCGTTTTGATATTTCACATCAAAATGGGCTGGGGCCCTGGGATGAATTACATAAACATGTATGGCCCCGCTTATGTCCATGGCATTGGCTCAACCCTCTGCGTCATGGCCGTCATGGCTGATGGGTACATCGTCCCCTTCTGTTCATGCCAAGGAAGCGCTTCCTTTTCAAGCATAGAACAATGGGCAGTATGTCTATAAGAATGAAATGTAAGTTACCTAATACTTTCTTAGTTTTGGATAGTGGGAAAGGGGGGAAGGCTAGAAATTCTTTCTTGTTATTGCCGTGTCTCAGCTTGGTGATATTTATGCTCACCTCTGCTTCCCTCTTCTATAAATATATGAAAATACGGTCTATTAAGCAGAGCTCATGAAAGCGATCCTGATGCTCCAAGTGGAGATATATTTTTCAAATCTATCATGTAGCAAAGTCATCAGTTCCATTCATTGCAGGTGAGTAATTCAGGTGATCCATTCTTCATTCATTTAAGGGGGAAGGTTTGCCTTCCAATGTCTTGGGATCATAGTGCTGATGGCAAGGAGAAAGAAACGCAACAGGCTTTTTTTGGGGGGGAAGAGATAGAGCCTGGGGTCAGTAAGAAAATGGCAATTCTACAGTTGTTGGAATTTTGAGGCCCATGACTTGCTCGTATATTTTGTGGCCAGATAACCAAACCAAACGTAATCTTTATTTTACTTACTTTACTTTAAATACAAAATTATTTCCGGTGGCCATTTGTAAAATAATACAAGAAGAACGCATTCCAATGTTCAAATTTTATAATGTGCCACATTTTGGTTTCATTTACTGAAAAAGAAACTTGTAATGTTAGTCTGTCAAATATAAAACACACTTTATGTACAGCTACTGTATGTCCATAAGTTTACATACCCCTGGCAAAATTTGTAAAATGCTTGCCATTTTTTCCAAACCAACACCACAGAACAGCCCGCTTACAATACTCCAAACCTCACCTAGAGAAGCCCCAAAAGCTTCTGGAGCAAAATAATTTAGAGTGATGAGACCAAAATTGAAAAGACACAATTATATGTTATATTTAGAGAAGAGTTAACAAGGCCTATTAAGTGAAGCAAACCATCCCTACTGTGAATTATGGTGAGGGATTTCTGCTGTTTTGTGGGTGTGCAAGCTACAGTACAGTAGGACAGGTAATCAAAATTGATGGCCAGATAAAGCTAGCCTATTGTCAGACAATATTTGAGGAAAATTTGCTGCACATAGGGCTAACTTGGGCTTTCCAACATGACCATGATCTGAAGCCACTGTAGCAATAAAAAAGTGAAGGTTCTGGGGTGGTTACCACAATCTCTCGACCTCAAAATCGTTGAGCCACTTTGAGGAGGTATCAAACATGGTAGAGAACCAAAGAATTTACAGGATATGCGGACATGGGTTTTTCAATTTAAAAATTATTGGAAACGTAAAGCCAAGTTGACCCTTCAATGACTGCAGAAAAAAAGTTAGTGGTTGAAGCAGAAAATAGGTGAAGTTTCTGGAGAAGCCATCACAATCCCCTGACCTCGCCATCATTGAGTCACATTGGGGAAATCATAAATGTGTAGACTATCAAAGAATTGACAGTGCCTGAATGGAGATCCAACACATAAGGCCAAGTTGATCCTTTAGTTGTCTGCTGCTGAAAAAAGCTCTTTTATTGGTTGAAGCAGAAAAACATTCTGGAGAGGTCATCACAATCTCCTGACCTCAATGTCACTGAATCACTTTGGGGAGATCTCAAACATGAAGTTCATGCTGAAAAACCAAATCATTTACAGGACCGTTATATCTCAGGCATTCCATTGTCAAAAGTGGAATGGCAACCCAAATTTTCATTGTGGATGGCATGTTTCATTGTGGATGGATGCCAATCTTTTGTCATTCATTGTAAAAATAAAATGCCCTTCTCTGATAGCCAAGCGATTCGTCCTCGTTCAATGATATTTTTTTAAATTCCATTTCATGTTATTTCCCAGCTCGTGTGTTATGTCCTCTCACCATCTACTGACATAAAATACTAACTACAAGCACAAGACGAAGAAGCCTCCAGAAAACACTTCAATGGACCTGATTTACTAAAGCTCATGCATGTACACTGGCACATCCATCGCAACCATATCACCAGACCATAGTATTTATTATGTGCGATGATGCTCACAGGAAGCGTGTATAATTAAGTGGCCCAATTGCTCCTCCTTTGTGGCCCATGGTAGTTTGAAGTAGGGTTGTTACAAGTACATAGGCTTGAATGGGACTGCCCCTATAGAAAAAGCAATGCCTCGTTCAAGTCTATGGCATGATAGTGCTCACTGCTCAGGCGTGGGCAGCTTGGCACTATATTTTTTACGGGCTGTGCTACCTACATAAGGAGCCATAGCTATCAATAAAATGTAAGTATTTTTTTTCCCTTTTTTTGTTGTTGTGGACTGATTGTTTTACATTTATTTTGTAATTTGATTTGTTTTTGGTAATATATATAGTGGGGAAAATAATTATTTGATCCCCTGCAGATTTTGTAAGTTTGCCCACTTACAAAGAGATGAAGGGTCTATATTTTTTATCATAGGTGTATTTTAAATGATAGACACAGAATATCAACCAAAAATCCAGAAAAAACATGATACAAATGTTATACTTTGAGTTGCGGTTCAGTGAGTAAAATAAGTATTTGATCCCCAACCAACCAACAATAATTCTGGCTCCCACAAACTGACTACAGTATGTGCTCATGTGGTACACAGATTAGTCCTGCCAATTTTAGAAGGTGCTCCTAACAACAACTCGTTATTTGTATAATAGACACCTGACCACAGAATCTTTCTTCCAGTCAAACCTCACCATCATGGGCAAGACCAAAGAGCTGTCAAAGGACATCAGGGACAAGATTTCTCCTCATGTGGTAAGGATGATCATGAGCAGTGGTGGCTGGTGAAGTTTTAGGATGGGGGGGCGCCAGGCCCCGTTCTTCCTTTTTGACCCCTCCTACTTCTTAAAAGCCCCACCTCTTGTAGAATCCACCCACTGCGTCCCCTGTATTGCACATATTGTGTCAGGTGTACACAGCTCAGCATCACAGGACAGAGTATACAGCTCAGTGACACGGTATACAGCTCAGTGACACAGGACACAGTATACAGCTCAGCATCACAGGATACAGTATACAGCTCAGCATCACAGGACACAGTATACAGCTTAGCATGTAAATGGCAGCCAATAACACAGGTAGGGTAAATTTCAGCCAATAACACAGGTAGGGTAAATTGCAGCCAATAACACAGGTGGGGTAACATATCGGCGCTTCCTGATTGGCTGATAGTGGTTCCCAGGTAGAAAGGTAAATGTTCATTTGCCTTTCTAAGGGCTTGTGGTGGCACGCTTTGCGCCACAAGCCACACTTTAATGAAGTGAATTAGAGCCTACAGCTCTAATGAGATGCTTCATGGAACCCCCTGCCGCGGTAATTCATGTGGCCGGCCCCTTTGTGGGGGGTGGTCACGGGCGGCCATGCTATGAATGAATCTATCCATGACATAGAGGGGGTGACAGGAGAGAGGGGGCGGTGCCCATGCGCCCTGATGGACGGGCCGCCACTGATCATGAGAAAACTGAGGGATCAGCCCAGAACTACACAGGAGGAGCTTGTGAATGATCTCAAGGCAGTTCGAACCACATTTTTTTAAATATTTATTTTATGTGAAGCTTAATCCTTTGGCCTTTTTTACAATGTGATCAGCCGTGACCAATCATGGCTGGTCACAGTGTAAACAGGAAAAGCCATTTATCAGCTTTTCCACTACTCCCGTCTGCAGACGCAAGTAGTAGAGAGCTGATCAGCTGCTCTCCTGACGGGGGCATCTGTGCTGATTGTTTATCAGCACAGCCCCCCTAGGATCGCCACCCTAGACCACCAGGGAGTCTGCCCAGGGACCACCAGGGATGTGCCCACCCAGAACCACCAGGGAGCCGATCCTGACCACCAGGGAGCCCACCCTAGACCACCAGGTAAGGGGCACAGTGCCCAACATGGATGACACTCTAAACCTCCAGGGAATGGGCCCCTATTAGTGCATCTGTCATCTGCTGCCCACCAGTTACCCCTATCAGTGCTCACCAGTGCCACAATACCAGTGCCACCTATCAGTGCCCACCAATGCCACTTAGTGCCCAGTGCTTATCAGTGCCATCTATGAGTGTCCATCAGTGCCCGTCAGTGCTGCATATCAGTGCCTGTCAGTGCTGCAAATCAGTGACACCTATCAGTGCCCGTCAGTGCTCCTTATCAGTGCCCATCAGTGCTGCATATATGTGCCTTATCAGTGCCAATCAGTACTGCCTCATCAGTGCCCATCAGTGTAGTCTCATCAGTGCCCATCAGTGTTGGAGAAAATTTACATATTTACAAAGTTTTGTGACAGAAACAGAGAAGAACTTTTTTGTTTCAAAATTTTTTGTTTATAGCGCAATACAAAAATAAAAACCGTATAGGTGCTCAAATACTACCAAAAGAAAGCTCTATTTGTGGGAACAAAATGATAAAAATGTTGTTTGGGTACAGCGTCGCAATTGTCATTCAAAGCGCAACAGCACTGAAAGCTGAAAATTGGTCTGGTAGGGAAGTGTTCTAAGTGCATGGTATTGAAGTGGTTAATGGAATTTCAGTCCTGGTCCATAGAGCTCAATATTGCGTTGGCCCACCCTTTCCAGCTATAACAGTTTGATCTCTTCTGGGAGGGCTGTCCTCAAGGTTTAAGAGTGTGTCTATGGGAATGCTTGACCATTCTTCTGGAAGTGCATTTGTGAGGTCAGTCACTGATGTTGGACGAGAAGGCCTGGCTCGCAATCTATGCTTTAATTAATCCCAAAGGTGTTCTAGCGGGTTGAGGTCAGGACTTTGGGATGAATTAGAGCGGAGACTGCGAGCCAGGCCTTCTTGTCCAACATCAGTGCCTGACCTCACAAATGCGCTTCTGGAAGAATGGTCAAACATTCCCATAGACACTCCTAAACCTTGTAGACAACCTTCCCAGAGGAGTTGAAGCTGTTATAGCTGCAAAGGGTGGGCCAACTCAATATTGAACCCTACGGACTAAGTCTGGGATGCCATTAAAGTGAATGTGCGTGTAAAGGCAGGTTTCCCAATATTTTTGACAATATAGTCTGTGTGTATGTGTATATATATATATATATATATATATATATATATATACACACACAGTATCTCACAAAAGTGAGTACACCTCACATTTTTCTAAATATTTTATTATATCTTTTCATGTCACAACACTTAAGAAATTACACTTTGCTATAATATAAAGTAGTGAGTGCACAGCTTGTATGACAGTGTAAATTTGCTGTTCCCTCAAAATAACTCAACACACAGCCATTAATGTCTAAACCGCTGGCAACAAGTGAGTACATCGTTAAGTGAAAATGTCCAAATAGGGCCCAATTAGCAATTTTCCCTCCCCGGTGTCATGTGACTCGTTAGTGTTACAAAGTCTCAGGTGTGAATGGGGAGCAGGTGTGTTAAATTTGGTGTTATCGCAGTCACTCTCTCATACTGGTCACTGGAAGTTCAACATGGCACCTCATAGCAAAGAACTCTCAAAGAATTGTTGCTCTACATAAAGATGGCCTAGGTTTTAAGAAGATTGCCAAGACCTTGAAACTGAGCTAACGCACAGTGGCAAAGACCATACAGCAGTTTAACAAGACAGGTTCCACTCAGAACAGGCCTCGCCATGGTCAACCAAAGAGGTTGAGTGCACGTGCTCAGCATCATATCCAGAGGTTGTCTTTGGGAAACAGACATATGAGTGCTGCCAGCATTGCTGCAGAGGTTAAAGGTGTGGGGGGTCAGCCTGTCAGTGCTCAGACCATACGCCGCACATTGCATCAAATTGGTCTGCATGGCTGTCATCCCAGAAGGAAGCCTCTTCTAAAGATGATGCACAAGTAAGCCCACAAACAGTTTGCTGAAGACAAGCAGACAAAGGACATGGATTACTGGAACCATGCCCTGTGGTTTGATGAGACTAAGATAAACTTATTTGGTTCAGATGGTGTCAAGCGTGTGTGGCGGCAACCAGGTGAGGAGTACAAAGACAAGTGTGTCTTGCCTACAGTCCAGCATGGGGGTGAGAGTGTCATGGTCTGAGGCTGCATGAGTGCTGCCGGCACTGGGGAGCTACAGTTCATTGAGGGAACCATGAATGCCAACATGTACTATGACATACTGAAGCAGAGCATGATCCCCTCCCTTCGGAGACTGGACCACAGGGCAGTATTCCAACATAACAGCCCCAAACACACCTCCAAGACAACCACTGCCTTGCTAAAGAAGCTGAGGGTAAAGGTGATGGACTGGCCAAGCATGTCTGAAAACATAAACCCTATTGAGCATCTGTGGGGCATCCTCAAACAGAAGGTGGAGGAGTGCAAGGTCTCTAACATCCACCAGGTCCGTGATGTTATCATGGAGGAATGGAAGAGAACTCCAGTGGCCACCTGTGAAGCTCTGGTGAACTCCATGCCCAAGTGGGTTAAGCAGTGCTGGAAAATAATGATGGCCACACAAAATATTGACACTTTGGGCCCAATTTGGACATTTTCACTTAGGGGTGTACTCACTTTAGTTGCCAGCGGTTTAGACACTAATGGCTGTGTGTTGAGTTATTTTGAGGGAACAGCAAATTTACACTGTTATACAAGCTGTACACTCACTACTTTACGTTGTAGTAAAGTGTCTGTCACGATCAGGCCTCAGGCTCAAAGACCAGTTGCTATAGCAGTTGCAGGACGACCACTGATCAGCAGGATAGGTACACAGGTAGTCACCCTGGTAGATGACACAGGCTCACCTGAGGTGCAGAGTCTAAGTACTAACCGGTGTTACCCAGAGCGCCTGATGGTGGAGATGGATTCAACTGCGTGTTAGTACCAGGTCACGGTCCTCAGGATCGCCCAATCACGGTGTGAGCAAGCCCGGGGTCCAGTAGCTGATGAACAGATAAGGATCAAAGTTCATGGGAGGAGCAAGGGGTTCAAGGTTCAACAGCAATCGAGACATAAGGCAGGGTTGTCCAATGGATCCGGTAGGATTGTCCAATAGATCAGGCAGGGGGGCTGTCCCATATCCCAGATAGTTCAATGGGAAGAGTCAATACAAGACACCAAAGAGGTTGCAGGTTCGATCCCGGGTCCTGACAGTGTCATTTCTTCAGAGTTGTCACATGAAAAGATATAATAAAATATTTACAAAAATGTGAGGGGTGTACTCACTGTTGTGAGATGCTGTGTGTGTGTGTATATATATATATATATATATATATATACCTATATGATATTTTAGATGTATTGTTTAGAGTTCGAAGGGCTTATTCTTCTTGTTTGTTTTGACAGTAGAATAATCATTGTGTATAATTCCTGTGAGGTGCCACAAAGGTCCTCATAATGCTGTTTATGACATGAAATGCGTAGAGAAAACAGACCTCATTACATTGGCAATCTGACTCTTTGTATTTTATTGGTTTTATGGTGTTTTGATTTGCCTTTCTGGAGGTACAAGAAAAGTCTACTTTCTCTTTTTCACAATTTTGGCTGGCTGAATGTAATTCTTTTTTTTGTGAAGCTTAACACTTTTGCTGCTAGAGCTGTTTTTATATTTTTGCATGTTTATAAAAAAAAATCACCGTAGGCCTAAAGATTGATTAAAATCCCTAAACATGATATCTTTTCTGAAAGCAGAGACCCTGGAGAATGAAATGGTGGTCATTTTTTCATGCCACACGATATTAGTACAAAGATTTATCAAAATGTATAAAAAAAATGCATTGAAGTTCATTTTAGGGAACACAATCACAATTTATAGCCCAATTTTTAGGTAGTGTATAAAAGATGAGGTTGTGCCAAGCAATACCTGGCTGTTATTTTGGCAGCCGCTACTTGCCAGTAGTAGCAGCTGGAGAATCCTTAAGTGGTTAACTGCTAGCAGTGTAAGAACCTGAATCTGAATTGATATCAACCTATCGCAGTCCCTGTACAGCAGAGCTCAGACTGGGGGTGGGAGAATCAGCACAAGGAGCCAATCAGTTGCGCTGCTCTCCTCATGTGCTAACACTGGGCTTGTTGATAGGAGGAGAGACCAAGAGAGATGAGCTCATCAGTTTGCTGCTTTCCCTTTACTGTCCAGGCACAGGCTTGGGGGAGGGACAAGTCCTGTAAGTGTTATTAAACTGCAGCAGAGAAAAATCAGGCCAGGCAGGGCTGTTCTGTGTGGCAGAGCTGTGTAAACCTCAGGACTGGATTGATACAAATACAAATTCTTTTGTAAGGTAAAGCAGCACCCACATATGTATTTCATCAGTGTATTTAGCGGTTTGCTCAAAGGCTAGCTTAATAGTCTGCATTTATCTAAACGTTTTATGATTAATGTGCTTTTTAGAACAAGCCATATGTGCATTACCATTATTTTTATTTTTGGAATTGCTTTTAGATGCATCGTGCTTACATCTTGATTTTTACCTTTGTTGTGAATGCTACAAGCTGAAAGTAAAATTTGTATTTTAAAAAAGAAAAAGTTAAACTTATTTTATTTCAATAACGACAATCTGCCTTTTCTGATACATTTTGAAAGAAATGATATCCTGAGTCTTAAGTGGTGATATCTGCAGCTACAGGCATCATTCAGATATCTTATTTTTCTGCCAGCGATTCTCTCAAAAGTAAAAGCCTATTTACCATAGAGCTGACTGTGGACCAGATGGTCCCCGGCCATCTCTATGACCCTCGGAGGCCGGAAGCAACGTCATCAGATCCGGCACTGGTAGATGTAAACATGGTCCTTTTTTTTTGTTGTTACCTGAGATCCTTTTTTTTTTTTGTTTTTTTTTTAAACTCAGGCTTCCCAGCATAGAGGAGAGATGTGGGGACTTTTTAGACCCCAGATCTCTCCATAAAAAGCACCTGTCATGCCCTATTTCTAATAGCAATAGGACTAAATGTGGTACAAAGAAAAATTAAAGGGAAAGTGTAAAAACAAAAAAATGAAAATAAAATAAACTATAAAGCAAAATATTTTTTTTTTTAAAGTGACCCCGTTCGCTCGTGCTTGCACGCAGAAGCGAACGCATATGTTGGTCGCGCCAAATATGTAAATGGTGTTCAAACCACACATGTGAGGTATCCTGAGAACGTTAGAGCGAGAGCAATAATTCTAGCACAAGAACTCCTCTGTAACTTTAAACAGGTCACCTAGGGAGATTTTTAAGTATCATAGTTTGTTGCTTTTCACAAGCATGCGCAATTTTAAAGCGCAAAATGTTAGGTATCTATTTACTCAGCATAACATCATCTTTCACATTATACAAAAATGGGGGTCTTTATTATATTTTTGTTTGTTTTTTTTAATTCATGAAAAAAACACATTTGAAAAATTGCTTTGCAAATACCATGTTAGATTGCAATGACTGCCATTTTATTCCCTAGGGTCTCTACTAAAATCTATATATATATATGTGTATATATATATATATATATATATATATATGTAAAATGTTTGGGAGTTCTAAGTAATTTTCTAGCAAGAAAACACAGATTTTTACATGTAGGAGAGAAATGTCAGAATTGGCCTGGTTGGCAAGTGGTTAAAATAAAAATAAAATAAAAGTCCATTTTGTATTCCCAAGGTAATACTTTCCATTAGGCAAAATGCACCTTTACTATGAGCAACAAAGAAATTTGTCGCTGTTGATTTAAGCGAACTAGTAACAGAAAGATGAACCAATCACATCAGCATTATGTACAGAGAAAGGAATTTAAATGAGGACATAAACATAACTAACTGCATTGCAGAACTCTGCTGCCCTCTTCTGGAAATAAATGAGAATTGGCGTAAACCCAGTCAATAGTTCTCATATAAGCTTTAACACAATAATGTGATTTCCAAAGTCATTTAGTAGTTTTTTTCAAATCTGCAGCTTTTAATAAAATAATCCCTGGTGATCTTTCTATCAAGGTGTTAAGGTGAGGGTTTAGGTGGTCATACCAGGATGACTCCTGCAGCTACAGACATCATCCCGGTATCTTTGTTTTCCTGCAATAGACTTTTTTGTAAAAGTGATTCTAGTGCCGGCTGACCATAGAGATGGACGACAACAGGAACGTCTCCCAATCATCTCAATGATCTAAGAAATCAGAAGCGATGAGTGTTTAGTCACTTCCAGTTTTCTCTAGATATAAACAAGATATTACTGGCTCAGCCTATTGCATTAGGGTGTGCACCCCAAAACTCAAACACACATGGGTGAGTGTGTGTGCATAAAAAATGTATTAAAACATGGACGGTATCAGTAGAACAGTGTACATTCCAGTCGTTTTTTTATTATTTTTTTGTATTTTTTTTACAATTTTTTTTATTATGTTTTACAATTTTTTTTTTAATTTAAAAAGATGGTGTAACAATAAAAGAAAATAAATGATAAAATACCACGCCCCCATCCCCCCCCCCCCCTTCTCCTTCCACCCTGTGCTCATGCACAAAGGCAAACACACTCGTTGGTCCCGTATGCATACCTGAAAAGTGGTCGCACCATACATGTGAGAGCAACAATTCTAGCACTCTAGGCCTCCTGTGTAAATCTAAAGAGGTAACTTGTAAAGGCTTTTGAAGCGTTGCCTATGGATAATTTAATGTACTGTTGTTTTTTGCCTTACACTGGCATGTGCAATTTTAAAGCATGACATGTTTTGTATCTATTTACGCATAACATCATCTTTATATTTTAACAAAAAATTGGGTATTATATTGTGTTTGTGTTCAAGAAAATTCATTAATCACTTCAATACTGGGCACTTCTACCCCCCTTCCTGCCCAGGCCAAATTTCAGCTTTCAGCGCGGTCACACTTTGAGCGACAATTGTGCGGTCATGCAACACTGTACCCCTTTGAAATTATCTTTTTTTTTCACACAAATGGAGCTTTCTTTTGGTGGTATTTAATCACCACTGGGTATTTTATTTTTTGCTAAAGAAACAAAAAAGACCAAACATTTTGAAAAAAAAATCTATATTTTTTATAGTTTGTTATAAAATTTTGCAAACTGGTATTTTTATCCTTCACTGATGTGCGCTGATGAAGCTGCACTGATGGGCACTGATGAGGCAGCACTGGTGGGTAGTGATGAGGCTGCACTGATGGGTGGCACTGATGGTCACTCACTGGTGGCACTGAAGGGCACTGAGAGGTGGCATTGAAAGGCAGCACTGATAGGTGGCACTGATAGGCAGCATTGAAGGGCAATGAGAGGTGGCACTGATAGGCAGCACTGATAGGCACTGATAGGTGGCACTGATAGGTGACACTGATGATGAGACACTGATGGGCACTGATAGGTGGCACTGGTTGGCACTGATTAGCAACACTGATGGACACTGTGTGGGACCGATGTCCCTGTAACAAAAGCCGGTTACCGGCTTTCTACCTTCTGGCTTCTGTTTACTTCCATGATCCGCTGACATTGGCTGACAGCTGATCACGTGGTAAAGGGCTGCTGTGATTGGCCCTTTAACCTGTTCTGTGATCAGCCGAGTTCAAAGGACTCGACAATCACAGAGCATGCGAGCAGCGCGATCACAGGAGGATGTCTATTGACGCTCTTCCACCACTGGAAGCCCACACTGTAGCTGTCTTTTGGGTATAGCGTGGGCGGAAAGTGGCTAAAGTGTCTTTTTCTCAAAAAATTGTGTTCGAAAAACCGCTGCGCAAGTACCGCATGTCATAAAAATTGCAACACCCACCATTTTATTCTGTAGGGCCTTTTCTATATAATGTTTGGGGGTTCAAAATAATTTTTTTTTATATTTTTATAGTATGTGTCAGAATATACCTGGCCTTAAAGTGGTAAATGCTTTCGTAATGTATTAGCACCTCCCAACTATCCCTGTCCCTTTCCTTATATAGCTGATGAGAGCTTAATCTATTGTCTTTTGGCTAGGAGTACCGTTGGTTTGGTTGTGTGTTCTGGGTCATTGCACGTTTTTCCTTTTCTTTTTTTGAGTCAGCCGCAGGTGGCCTGCATTGTGATTAGCAATCGATTTCCAACTAGGGACTTTTCTTGAGATTATTTTTATGCTGGGCTCACACTAATGCAATGTGATTTCCAGTGTGACTACATAGTGCTACTTGCTTGCGACTTTTATCGGACTTTAATGCAACTTTACTTTTACTTTACTTTTTTTTTAACCCTCACCTCTCCTCCCAGGTAATCCTTGCTGCCTAAAAACTCCTCCCAAGCACATTCCATTCACATCTGAGTGTAGCAGAAATGCAAATCACTTGAAGGGGCTGCCCTGTGCATGACAAACACCCGAAAGGAGCTCATGAATGGTCATAGATAGTGTTGGGCAAATGGTTCGGGCAGGGCCGATCCTAGGTGGGTGTGCGGGGTGCACCACACCCAGGCTCTACAGAAGTGGGGGTGCCGTAGTGCCCCAGTGCTCCTCTCCTTCCTCCTCTCCTTGTCTGTGTCCACAGTACCGGCCCATGGACTGCCCCGTCGTCCATGAGATCGCAAGCACTCCCCTGCCCTCTGCTATTTTAATCACACAAGACGGGATTAACAGATCTGGATAAAGGGCGGGACGTTTGGAGTGAAGAAGCGGGTGACTGGCTATTAGGCAGTGGGCGGTCCCAGCAATCAATCTCCTTCCTGCCTTTCACTTGAAAAGTCCCGCCCTTTGTCCGGATCTGTCATGCTTCACGCTTGTGTGATTAAGCAGAGGGGAGGGGTGAGGGCTTGTGATCTCATGGACGGGCAGTATAATACCGCTGGAGGGCTTTGTGATTGGGGGGTTCTGTGATGGGGGTTCTGTGATTGGGGGGCGGGGGTTAGTGTTTCGGGAGGTCGCCATAATATA
>BLSH010459703.1:2263454-2292422 GCA_018402905.1 Glandirana rugosa | reverse complement strand
AATGACGGACGTTTGACGGGGTGGACACAATGACAGACGTTTGACGGGGTGGATACAGTGACGTACGTTTGACGGGGTGGACACAGAGTAACACAGGTGGGGCAGTTTGCAGGCAGTAACACAGGTGGGGGCAGTTTGCAGGCAGTGACACAGGTGAGGGCAGTTTGCAGGCAGTGACACAGGTGGGGCAGTTTGCAGGCAGTGACACAGGTGGGGTAGTTTGCAGGCAGTAACACAGGTGGGGCAGTTTGCAGCCAGTGACACAGGTGGGGCAGTTTGCAGGCAGTGACACAGGTGGGGCAGTTTGCAGCCAGGGACATAGGTGGGGCAGTTTGCAGGCAGTAACACAGGTGGGGCAGTTTGCAGCCAGGGACACAGGTGGGGCAGTTTGCAGCCAGGGACACAGGTGGGGCAGTTTGCAAGCAGTGACACAGGTGGGGTAGATTGAAGAGATCCTTCCCTCCCCCCGCACTTACCCCATCCAGCAGGCAGGATTGTTGCAGAGATTCGGCATACGGAGAGCGCACTGGAGTCTGCAGAGTTCGGCACGCGGAGAGCAGCTGTCCCCCCTCGTCGGTCCCCAGCGGTCATGGTCTCTGTGGGAGCGGAAGTCACGTCCGCTGCCACAGTGACCCGGCCCCGCATCCAATCACAATGAGCAGAGTCTCAGGGCAGCCAATCAAGCTATGCAGTGTGCGCCTGTTCAGCGCACACTCATAGCTTTTAATGGCCGACCAATTGGCTCACTACTTGGCTGTCATGTGACAGCCAAGGAGCCGAAAAAAAAAAAAGTCAATGCACCAGCGCCACCTGCAGGGGGCGGGGCTGACTTTTTTTTTCTTCTTCTTCTCTAGCCGGCGGGGAGGCGGCGCCCTAGCACCCCTCACACACCAGCAGCCACTGGTTCGGGGAAATCTGAACCAGTCTAGATGGGGTCCTATACCATCTGGAGAGGAACTTGTATGATGTTTCTTGGGTGTGTGAAGAGATTGAGGAAGAGTGGGTAAATTTGATCAAGCGCTGTACTTGGGTGGGAGTGAACTCCTGCCCCAAGTCCCTCTCCCACTCCCTGGTGTAGTATGGTGTCCCTGTCACCTGGGAGCCCAGAACCAAACGCTACATTTGTGACAACAGGTGCTTGGGTTCTAGGAGGTTCACACATAGAGACTCAAAAACCGTAAGGGAGTGGTAGGGCCTTAGGGCAGGTTCCATTGCATGAAGAAAGCTGTCCATCTGTCTGTGTCTCCAAGCTGCTAGTGGTATAGTCCCAAATTGTGATTGTAAGAAGGCTAGGGACAGCAGTTTGCCCCCCTGGGTGAACCTAGCACAGAGATTCCTCCCTTCCAGACGCCAAAAAAAATAAATACCCCCTCCTCACCGGGTGGGAACCAAGGGACTTCCCCCCCCCCCCTCAGTGGTGCAAGAGGAGAGGTCGGGGGTGTACTGACCGCCCCAGTTCAGTCTGTCCCAAGTAGTCAAAGTGGCCAGGGTCAGAGGGGAGGTCCAGTCTGACAGACCTCTAGAGGTACGGGGAATCCAGGGAGCTCCTGCCAAGTTTCTACCTGCCATGGATTTCTCCAAGTTGACCCAGAGCCTAGTCCTTCCATCATGGTGCCAGTTCAAAATTCTCACAAGGGACATGGCTTTATAGTACAGGGCCACATCTGGCAAGCCCACCCCACCATTCAGTTTGGTCCTACGTCAGGAGGTCATATGCCAGTCGGGGGTGCTTGTTCTGCCATACAACTATTAAGAATTCTCTACATAGTCTTTGAAAAAAGGTGCTTGGGATGGAGATGGAAACAGTATTCAGGAGGTAGATTATTCGCGGTAAAATGGTAATTTTGAGTGAACTTATCTGTCCAAACCAGGTGAATGGTAAGTCTTTCCAGGTGTGAAGGTCCTTCTCTATAGTTGTCAGTAATTTGCCATAATTAAGGTCATAGACTAAGGTCTGATCAGGGGAGATGTGGGTACCCAGATAGGGAAGAGAGTTCTTACACCATTTAAAAGGGAAGGATTGTCTTAAGGTGCTGGCCATGGCTGAAGGGTTTTTAATTGGTATGTGTTTGGATTTATCAAAATGTATTTTAAAATTTGACAGGTAGCCGATTTCCCACACCTCTGACATCAGTACTGGCAGAGTGACCTGGGGATTTGACAAATAAAACAATAGGTCGCCCGTGTAAGTGGACAACTTGTCTGATAACCCTATACCTAACCCCATGATATCTGGATTGGCTCTGACCCTGCTCAGGAAGGGTTCCAGCACCAGGGCGAATAGTAATGGCGAGAGCAGACACCCCTGCCTCGTCTCGTTACAGATAGGCAAAGGTTCGGAAAGTACTGCGTTCACCTTGACCCTCGTAGTATTGCTGGCGTATAGGGATCCCACCCAGCCCAGCATGCGGTCCCCCAGTCCCAGTTCACGTAATACAGCTATCATGTAGACCCAGTTAACCCTATCAAAGGCTTTCTCTGCGTCCATCGAGATCATAGCATATGGTCTCTGTTCAGGTCCGTGTTTAGCCCAATGTAGAATATGGAGAGTCCTGATGGTATTGTCCCTTGCCTCCCGGCCCACCATGAAGCTGGTCTGGTCTGGGTGGACCAGAGCCATTACATGATCCTGTAGGCGGAGAGCCAAGAGATTAGCCAAAAGTTTAATATCAGAATTCAACAGGAAAATGGGTCGATAACTAGAGCAGAGCTGGGGGTCCTTCCTGGGTTTGGGTATAACCGTCACATGGGCTAGCAAGGCCTCGGGTGGTAAAGGGTTGAGGGAGTTAAACTAGCTGCACAAGGGAGCCTCAAGTAGGGAGAGATATTTTTTGTAGTAAGTATTAGTGACGCCGTCCGGCCTTGGACTCTTCCCCAGTGGGAGGGTAGCAACAGCCACACCAAGCTCATCCACTGTGAATGGGCGCTCCAGGTCTTCCAGCACCTGGGAGGGCAAGGCGGGGAACCCTGAGTCTTGCAGGTAAGTCCTTACAGCCTGGTCAAGGGATATTGTCCCACCCTTCATTAGTGGAGGAGGGAGATTGTATAGCGATTCATAGTATCGCTGAAATTCCGCTGCAATATCGTGGGTATTGGCTAGTCGTCTACTTTGTGTCGTTAGACTATGAACATGTCTTAGTGCCTGTTGTTTTTTCAACTGTCTTGCCAACAGTCTCCCACACCTGTTCCCTTGTTCGTAGAAGCGGTGTGCGTAGAAGCACAATTTATCTTTGGCTTTACGGTCCAGGCAGTGGTTGAGTTCGGTCCGCAGGATGGTCAGTTGATTCGCGTCCTCTGGGGAAAAGGAGGCCTTATGTTTCACCTCAAGGTCTTGAAGGCGGTCTAATAGCCCTACTATTTCTTTCTGTTTGCTTTTCTTTATGCGAGCCCCCTGAGAGATCAGCTCTCCCCGTATGACCGCTTTATGAACTTCCCACACTGCCTGGTGGGACACTTCTCCTGGCTGATTGTGTTCAAAGTATGAGGTCAAGGAACGTACCACTGCTTCCTGGACCCCCGGATCATCTAAGAGCGCCTCGTTCCACCGCCAAGTACTGTCGCCTCTGTGAATGTCAACCCACCGAAGGTTCAGGAAGATCGGAGTGTGGTCAGATATGGTAATACTTCCTATAGACGAGTCGGTCACAGATTCAAGGTAGAATTGGTCAACGAAAAACATGTCCAGTCGCGAGTACATGTTCTAGGTCTTAGAGTAATAGCTATAGTCCCTGTCGCTTGGATGCATAGTGCGTCAGCTGTCTACCAGGTGTAGTGAAGGTAGGGATTGCCTGATGTGTCTAAGGGGCTTTAAAGGAGAGAGCTGATCTCCCAGATGAGGTGTTCAGGGCAGGATCCAGCGGAAGATTGAAGTCTCCCCCAAGTATAAGTACACCCTCCCTAACCTCCTCCACTTTGTTAAGGGTAGAGGAGACAAAGTGAGTCGTGTGTGAATTAAGGGCGTATATGTTAGCAAAGGTATACACTCTGCCCTCAATTGTGCCCTTAATAATCAAGAAGCGGCCTTCAGGGTCAGTCAGACTGGAAGTCAGGGAGAAGGGATAGGATTTTTTGATGGCAATGGAAACTCCCCTAGGCTTAGGTATTGGGGATGAACTATGGTACCATTGATTATAGGTGGCGAGAGGTAGACAGAGAGTGGACTGGACTGTGAAGTGTGTCTCCTGAAGATAAAGGATCTCAGGAGACCAATGGCGCATTTCCTGCCAAAGCCTTCCTCTCTTAGCAGTTTCAATGTATTAGGCATAGTTGTAATAAAAGTTCACAGCTAGCAGCAGCATGATAATTGCATACATCTCGTGCACATCCCATAACATTGTGAAAACAAGCATAGTACTAGCACCACAAACCCCACCTCCCCTCCCTCCGCTATCACCGGGGGAAATACCTTCAGTTTGCATAAATGAACTCATGGTGAAAGATTGAAAGGATAAAGATAAAGGAACATAAAACATAACACAAAAACCTTGTTGCCTTCCTAAGCGTAAGACAAACCTAGTGGTGGGGGGGATTGTCCCTGAAAGGGGGTGAGCCCTTCCAGGGGCAAGCAACCCCCTGACTGCAAACGTGCAGTTTACCGTACCCCAATATTGGGATTCTACTGACAGGGGAGTAAGTGACTGTCCACATGGTGGAAGCCCACAGGGACAGCCTGGGCTGAACAAAAGCATGAACAGTATGAACTTAACCGGTGGGATCATAGGCTGATTCAGGTAACTGGCATCCAATCCTGCATTGTCATATTTCTAATGCCCGTGGGCCTGGGAAGGATTCTAAGTCCCTCAGACTGTAGAAAATAAAAAACATAAATAGGGGGACAAACATGAATGCTCAGGGAAATAGACCCACTCCTCAGTCATAAGTTCTCTTGGGAGGAAGTGACAAAATTTACTGGTTGTAAATCCGGCGGCTTTAGACAGAAATGAAGAAGACAAAAAGATTGTTGGAGGAAACCAAACGGTAGACTTGCATGGTGGCTAGATAACTTCTCTGCTGCGTTTGCGCCTACATAGTCAATTCCACAAAATACATTAGGTCATCCTTGGTGCAGTGGGATACCATCTTCCCATTCCTCATGGCCCTCAGGCGGAACGGGAAGCCCCATTGGTAGGTCACTCCGGCTGTGCATAGAGCCCCCAGCATGGGTCTAACCACCCTACGCTGCATCAGAGTGCGCTTGGACAGGTCAGGGAACAGTGAGATTTGTGCGCCATCGAAATCGATCGTTGGGGTGCTCCGTGTGGCCTTCATAATAGCCTCTTTCAGGGGGTATTTGTGTAGCTTACAAATAACGTCCCTCCGTTTGTCAGCTACTTGGGGGATGGGCAGTAAAACATGGTGGACCCTATCTATCTTAATGGTATCTGGGGCACTGGTACCCAGGATTTGGCAAAAGCGTTCGACTACGGAGGGGAGCAGGTCAGCAGCGCGAGTGGCCTCTGGTAGGCCGCATATTCGAATGTTCTGACATCTGCTCCTGTTCTCCTGGTCATCAAGCTGATCCAGCAGTGCATTTAGGGCTTCTTCATGTTGCCGAGAGGTACCCCTCATGGCTGACATTGTATGCAGCACCCCGTCCTGGCTAGTCTCTAGGGCCTCCACTCTATGGCCCAATGCCACAGTTTCCTCTCTAAGCCCCTCCATGACCTGCTTCCAAGAGAGCTCCACTGCAGCTATTAGTTGCTGGATATCAGCCTTAGTGGGGAGGGCTCTGATGTGTTCCCTGAAGTCCCAGTCTCTCTCCAGGCCTTCTAGCTCAGATGCATGGGAGACTTGGCCCGCTGAGTGAGTGGATGTGGTCGGACTAATACTCCTCAACTGGGGTGTAGCTGAAGGTCCCGGGGAGTTGCCGCCTTGAGACTGTGGAGGTAGCTGAGCTGGAATTGCCGGGGACGAAGCTGTGTTAAGTCGCCACTGGTGTTTTAGCCCAGTTTTTGTCCCGTGCGTCTTCACTCCATGCCGGTCAGGCTATGCCCCCCTCCCCTGTGTTTACTCTTTTTATATCATAATGACAACAGAAACTACCCAAATGACCCTGATCAAACGTTTACATACCCCAGTTCTTAATACCATGTATTGTCCCCTTTCATATCAATGACAGCTTGAAGTCTTTTGTGGTATTTGTGGATGAAGCTCTTTATCTTCTCAGATGGTAAAGCTGCCCATTCCTCTTGGCAAAAAGCCCCCAGTTCCTGGAAATTCTTGGGCTGTCTTGCATGAACTGCATGTTTGAGATCTCCGCAGAGTGGCTCAATGATATTGAGGCCAGGAGACTGAGATGGTCACTCCAGAACTTTCACTTTATTCTGCTGTAGCCAATGGCAGGTCGACTTGGCCTTGTGTTTTGGATCATTGTCATGTTGGAATATCCAAGTACGTCCCATGCGCTGCTTCCTGGGTGATGAATGTAAATGTTCCTCCAGTATTTTTTGATAACATACTGCATTCATCTTGCCATCAATTATGACCAAATTTCCTGTGCCTTTGTAGCTCACACATCCCCAAAACTTCAGCGATCCACCTCCGTGTTTCACAGGCCTTGTTGACTCATCTCCAAATGTATTGTTTATGGTTGTGGCCAAAAGCTCAATTTTGGTCTCATGACTCCAAATTACTTTGTGCCAGAAGGTTTGAGGCTTGTCTCTGTGCTGTTTGGCATATTGTAAGTGGGATACTTTGTGGCATTTGTGTAGTAATGGCTTTCTTCTGGCGACTCGACCATGCAGCCCATCTTTCTTCAAGTGCCTCCTTATTGTCCATTTTGAAACAGCCACACCACATGTTTTCAGAGAGTCCTGGAGTTATTTGTGGGGTTTTCTTTGCATCCCAAACAATTTTCCTGGCAGTTGTGGCTGAAATATTAGTTGGTCTACCTGGTCGTGGTTTGGTTTCAACAGAACCCCTCATTTTCCACTTCTTGATTAGAGTTTGAATACTGCTGATTGGCGTTCTCAATTCCTTGGATATTTTTTTATATCCCTTTCCTGTTTTATACAGTTTAACTAACTTAGCCCTCAGATCTTTTGACAATTATTTTGCTTTCCCCATGACTCAGAATCCAGAAACGTCAGTGCAGCACTTGGATGAAAGATGCAAGGGTCTGTCAGGAGTCCAGAAACTCATTGACTTTTTACACACACATTACAAGCAAACAAGATCACAGGTGAGGATGGTTACTTTTAATAGCCATTCAAACCCCTTAGTGTCAACTTGTGTGCATGTTATCAGGCCAAAATCACAAGGGTATGTAAACTTTTTATCAGGGTCATTTGGGTAGTTTCTGTTGTCATTATGATTTGCAAAGAATCACACAGTTGATTTATAATAACTGGCTTCAGACAAACACTAACCATGAGTGAAAGAAATGTTTTTGTGTTCTCATTCATATTCTTTGAAAAATGGCCAAGAAATCTTAAATTATGCCAGGGTATGTAAATTTATGAGCACAACTGTATATGCAGTGTCTCACAAAAGTGAGTACACCCCTTACATTTTTTGTAAATATTTTATTCTGTCTTTTGATGTGACAACACTGAAGGAATCACACTTTGCTACAATGTCAAGTAGTGAGTGTACAGCTTGTATAACAGTGTAAATTTGCTGTCCACTCAAAATAACTCAACACACAGCCATTAATCTCTAAACTGCTGGCAACAAAAGTGAGTACACCCCTAAGTGAAAATGTCCAAAGTGGGCCCAATTAGCCACCCCCCCCCCCCAGTGTAATGTGACTTCTTAGTGCTACAAGGTCTCAGGTATGAATGGGGAGCAGGTGTGTTATATTTGGTGTTATCACTCTCGCTCTCTCATACTGGTCACTGGAAGTTCAACATGGCACCTCATGGCAAAGAACTATCTGAGGATCTGAAAAAAATATTTTGTGCTCTACATAAAGATGGCCTAGGTTATAAGAAGATTGCCAAGACCCTGAAACTGAGCTGCAGCACGGTGGCCAAGACCATACAGCGGTTTAACAGGACAGGTTCCACTCAGAACAGGCCTTGCCATGATCGACCATAGAAGTTGAATGCACATGTGTAACGTCATATCTAGAGGTTGTCTTTGGGAAATAGATGTATGAGTGCTGCCAGCATGGCTGCAGATGTTGAAGGGGTGGGGGGTCAGCCTGTCAGTGCTCAGACCATACGCCGCACACTGCATCAAATTGGTCTGCATGGCCGTCGTCCCAGAAGGAAGCCTCTTCTAAAGATGTTGCACAAGAAAGCCTGCAAACAGTTTGCTGAAGACAAGCAGACTAAGCACATGGATTACTGGAACCATGTCCTGTGGTCAGATGAGACCAAGATAAACTTATTTGGTTCAGATGGTGTCAAGCGTGTGTGGCGGCAACCAGGTGAGGAGTACAAAGACAAGTGTGTCTTGCCTACAGTCGAGCATGGTGGTGGGAGTGTAATGGTCTGGGGCTTCATGAGTGTTGCCGGCACTGGGGAGCTACAGTTAATTGAGGGAACCATGAATGCCAACATTCTGAAGCAGAGCATGATACTCTCCCTTCGAAAACTGGACACAGGGCAGTATTCCAACATAACGACCCCAAACATACCTCCAAGATGACCACTGCCTTGCTAAAGAAGGTGATGGACTGGCCAAGCATATCTCCAGATCTAAACCCTATTGTGCATCTGTGGGGCATCCTCAAACAGAAGGTGGAGGAGCGCAAGGTCTCTAACATCCACCAGCTCCGTGAAATCATCATGGAGGAGTGGAAGAGGACTCCAGTGGCAACCTGTGAAGCTCTGGTGAACTCCATGCCCAAGAGGGTTAGGGCAGTGCTGGAAAATAACGGTGGCCATGCAAAATATTGACACTTTGGGCCCAATTTGGACATTTTCACTTAGGGGTGTACTTACTTTGGTTGTCAGTGGACATTAATGGCTGTGTGTTGAGTTATTTTGAGGGGACAGTAAATTTACACTGTTATACAAGCTGTACTCTCACTACTTTACATTGTAGCAAAGTGTCATTTCTTCAGTGTTTTCACATGAAAAGATATAATAAAATATTTACAAAAATGTAAGGGCTGTTCTCACTTTGTGAGATACTGTATATACATACACACTCACCGGTTACTTTATTAGGTACACCTTGCTAGTACTGAATTCGACCCCCTTTTGCTTTCAGAACTGCCTTAATTATTCATGGCATAGATTCAACAAAGTGTTGGAAACATTCCTCAGAGATTTTGGTCCATAGTGACATGATAGCATCACACAGTTGCTGCAGATTTGTCGGCTGCACATCCATGATGCGAATCTCCCATTCCACCACATCCCAAAGGTGTTCTATTGGATTGAGATCTGGTGATTGTGGAGGCCATTGGAGTACAGTGACCTCATTGTCATGTTCAAGAAACCAGTAGAGAGATGATTGGAGCTTTGTGATATGGTACATTATCCTGCTGGAAGTATCCATCAGAAGAACAATGAATGATGTCAGAAGGGGGTGGGGTCACTCGTTTGTCACTGGGTGGCCCCGCCCTTACCTATAAAATAAATGTCAGACTGCATACTGCCCATTCTGGGAGACACCTCCGGACAGCACGACTGCGGCAGCGGGAGCAGGGACGGTGAAAGAAGAAGGAAGAAGATGAAGAGAGGAAGGAAGAAAACCGAAAGAAGAAGCAGAAGGCCAGGAGAAGATGGAGGAAGAAAGAAGAGCTATTTTACACAATAAAGGACTTGTCAAAAACTGCCTCTTGTTTTTTGTACCACTTTACTCCTATTTTGGTGAATGGGTAGGGGTACCCATACCTATTCACATACGGGGGTCAGGACCTGGGGGCCCCCTTATTAAAGGGGGCTTCCAGATTCCGATAAGCCGCCCGCCCGCAGACCCCCACAACCACCAGCAAGGGTTGTGGGGATAAGGCCCTTCTCCCCATCAACATGGGGACAAGGTGCTTTGGGGGTGACCTCATAACATCCTCCCCATGTTGAGGGCATGTGGCCTGGTATGGTTCGGAGGGGGGGTCTAAAGGGCCTGGCTTAGATTTTGGGGGTAGAGCCCCATGTCATTTTTTATTTTTAAATTTTGGCACGGGGTTCCCCTTAAATTCCATACCAGACCTGAAGGGCCTGGTTCGGACCCCCACGTCATTTTTTAAAAAAAAATTGGCGCAGGGTTCCCCTTAAAATCCATACTAGACCTGAAGGGCCTGGTATGGACTTTGGGGGGGAACCCTACGCAATTTTTTTTTTTTTGGTGCCGGCCCCGCTGTTATAAATTTGTTTAAAAATTGTTTTGACATGCCCCAGTCAAACAGGTGCCAAAAAATTGGGCCTTGGGTGTTGGCAGTGCCAGAACACTGTAACCCCTTGCAGTTACTCTTGTTGGGTGCAGGAACGGGCCCTGCTGTTGTGAATTAGTTTAAAAATTGTGATGACATGCCCCAGTCAAACAGGTGCTGAAAAATTGGACCTTGAGTGTTGGCCGTGCCAGAAAACTATAACTCCTTGCAGTTACTCTTGTTGGGCACAGGAATGGACCCTGCTGTTGTAAACTAGTTTAAAAATTGTTATGACATGCCCCTGTAAACTAGGTGCAGAAAAATTGGGCCTTATTTGTTGGTGGTGCCCTAAATACAAAATATAATTCTGGATTATGGACAGAAGGTAAGGGAGCAATGGCAGTCTTAAAGGGATCCCAGATCCCTAGAAAATTTAATCACTTGCATCAGCATCAGGGGCTTGATAGCTGCTGATCCAGGACTGATTCTTTTTTACAACAGTGAGCCTATCAACCAAGTCTGTGGACAGGCGCGCTCTTTGATCAGTTACGAACCCTCCAGCAGCACTGATTGTCCGTTCAGAAAGCACGCTGGATGCAGGACAGGCCAGTAACTCAATTGCATATTCAGCAAGTTCCGGATGCTCAGTTGGAAAGGTCTCCAAGTCTGCTCTTGCCCCTATATATTCCTGCACCATATAATGCAGACGCTGACAATGTTTGCTTGAACCTATCTGGCCTGGGCGCTGAGGACTGAAATTTTTTTTAAAGGCATCGGTAAGGCGGCCACCTTCTCTACTGCTCTGCCTCTGAACGACCGAAGCTTCAGAAACACGTTGTCTAGCACCAGGACATGGTAGCCTCCCAGGGTCTGGAAAGGCGTTGCACAAACTTTTCTTCAAGGTATCGTGAAGATGTTTCATCTGCTCTGCTCCCTCTGCACAGGCAGGATGAGCTCTACAACTTTACCCTTGTAGCGTGGATCAAGAAGGGTTGCCAGGCAGTAATGATCCCTCTCCTTGATACTACAAATCCTAGGGTCTTTTCGCAGGCTTTTCCATGCAGCGTAAGTTTGAGGAGGCACAAGAGTCCTCTGGGTCACTGAGGATGACATTATCAGGAACTACCTCCTCCCAGCCACGGTACAACTCCTTGGGTTTCTGGGAACTGAAAACCATGATCCCTTGAAGACTGCTGGGTGTTATATTCCACATTCATGCTGACACAATCCTCCTCCTCCTGTGTGTTTGGCAGCTCTGCAGGAATGCTATCTGCATAAAGGGGGCCTTGGGTGGAAAGGAAGTCCTCCTATTCTTCCCGCTGTTCTGCCTCAAGTGCCCTGTCCATGATTCCACGAAGTGTGTGCTCCAGAAGGAATATTAGAGGGACAGTGTCACTGATACATGCATTGTCTCTGCTCACTATCCTTGTGGTCTCCTAAAATGGTGACAGGACAGTGCATGCATCCTTGATCAGTAGCCACTGACATGGCGAAAAGAAGCCAAGCTCCCCTGAGCCTGTCCTGGTGCCATGCTCACAGAGGTACTCATTGATGGCCCTCTGGTCTGCATGCAGCCACTGCAGCATTGCCAATGGTGAGTTCCAAAAGGGGAAAACGGGGGTGGGAGAACTGGACACGGACCTCCAAACCAGTATATAAGGTTGAGGTCAGCCTAGAATGGCTGTCACACCTAATTGAAAGGTGGGGTTCACCTATACGAGGACCAGTGGAATAAGCAAAAGCAAGGGTATAGCTCCCTGCAAAAAAGATTAGTCCTTACCTCCCAGTGGGAGGAAATAAGGGATAACCCAGCGGCATACACACTTTATTCTGGTACTCAAAACCTAAAATCAACAACATTTGGCAAAACCTGGAGGACAACGTTGTCTTTAAAAACACCCCGGGGTCACATTCATGCTGTACCCATGCCAAAGTATATCACATACATGACCTAGGTTAGTGCATGCATCCCAGGTAATCCTCTTGACAGTCTGCCGCTCAATAAAGTGCGGCCAGCTGTATGGGGAACATCTAGGCGTCTGTACTACCCAGGGATTACTGTAAATACACCAATGCTAGGCACATATATGGAAATGTGTATAACCACCAGAACAATTGATGGACAGTGTTCAGGGAGAGGTGGAGGGGCACCAAGATCCAGGGTAACTAGTGCCAGTCTCCAAAAATTTGTGAGAATCCTAGGTCAACCACCCTTCATGGATAATAAGTCACAATGTCTGGTGTAGGCTCCTGATTCACTGAGGTGAGCATAAGTGAAGGGTATGATACACTGACAGGGACCGATGCAGGAGAGTCTTTATTCCCGATGCTCCTGGATATCAGTATGGCACTGAGCGATATTGGCCCATGTATGGCCGACAGATAGATCGTGATGGCGGAGCTGAAATCTCCTAGTGGTGACCCATGCTGATAGTACGTAACTCACAGTTAGAAGGACCGAATCACGGTCGGTCACGTTCAGGGTCGTGGATCCACCCGATCAGCTGCAGATGGCTGGTCACGCTCAGATTTGGCGTCTTCAGCATCAGCAGACCGTCAAATAAGGGCACAAACACCTCCAGGGTCAGCAGGTGGAAGCCAGTCCTCCGAGCTGGATGTGTGGGATGAGCTCCGAAATGCCGTGTTCCAGTCCCAGTGAAGTAGAACGCTCACTCATACACAGGAGCCGGGATTGAATGTACAGAGCTGCTGGTCCGGGTCTGTCAGCTGATCTCGGTCAGAGTGAAAGTCTGGAGCGAATGGTGCTCAAGCTGCGGCTGTAGGTGCGGTATGGAATGTGGGCAGCAAACCCCCTAGATCAGGGGGGTGCCCGAGGGGTGCAGGGGGGGCAGAAACCGACGCGTTTCATCCGCTTCTATGTGGTTTTCATCAGGGTGAGGGGTGCCCTGGTGCAAACATTTCCTTTATAGACTTTGTGACATGTCTCATCAATTCCACCAGTGGGCCAAATTCCGCCCAAAACGTTGTCAGTAAAAATGTTGAGTTCCACCTGGTGGGCATGTCACAAATGAAGCTGTTGGTGGGCAGGTTGAATTCAAGCTGAATGTCAGCCAGCCGGGCACTGGCATTGTATGAACACTGGAAATGACCACAGATTTTTCTCGCCTGCCTCAGGATATCTGGTAAGCCTGGGTACCTGGTGAAGAAACGATGCACCACCAAATTCAAGACGTGTGCCAGGCATGGAACATGTGTCAAGTGTCCCTGTTGGAGGGCAGAGAGAAGGTTGGTTCCATTGTCGCATACAACCATTCCTGGCTTAAGCTGCCGTGGTGTCAACTACCTCTGAGCCTGCCCCCGCAGAGCTGACAGAATCTCTGCCCCAGTGTGGCTCCTGTCCCCAAGACAGACTAATTCAAGCACTGCATGGCATCTTTTAGCCTGACTGCTTGCCTGGCCCCTTGAACGCTTAGGGAGCACTGCAGGTTCAGAGGACAATTCTGCAGAAAAGGCCCAGAGGTAGAAGAAGAGGAGGGTGTGGAGGAGACAGATGTGGCAAAATCACCACCAGCTTTTTGGAGGCGTGGTGGCTGAACTAGCTCCAACACTGAACCCTGTCCTGCATCCTTCCCAGCTGCCAGTAGAGTTACTCAGTGTGCTGTGAAGTAAAGGTAACGTCCCTGACCATGCCTGCTGGACCATGAGTCATCAGTAATATGAACCCTGCTGCTGACCACCCTGTCCAACGAGGCCAAAACATTGCCTTCCACATGACGGTAGAGAGCTGGAATGGCCTTACGTGAAAAGAAATTTCTTTGGGAACCTGTCACTATGGGACAGCACATTCCACAAATTCACAAAAGGGGGCAGAGTCTAGCAGCTGAAAAGGCAGCAGTTGGAGTGCTAGCAAATTGGCCAAGCTAGCATTAAGACGCTGAGCATGTGGATGGCTGGGACAGTATTTTTTTTTATGGTTCAGCAACTGGGGTAGGGATATTTGCCTGCTGAATTCACCTTGTGGTATACTGCTAGCAGATTATCTGCAAGTACTTGTGGCACGCATTGCTAGACCTTCATTCGTCAAAGTGCAGGTTTTGAGAGGACTGGAGGTATAGAAGGGGCTGAGATCCCAGTTAAGGAGCAAGGAGAAGTCCACCTTGTTTTCTGGTGTGGGTTTTTCAGGTGCTGTTGCCAACGGACTGCATGACTGGTCGTCATATGTCTTGTCAAGACATTAGTGCCCAAGGGGCTGGAGTTCTGGCTGCGCTTGACCCACTTCAGACATAGATTGCAAATGGCAATGGTGCGCTCTACTGCATATGTGCTGAAAAATGCCCACACCAAAGAACTTTTGAAAGTCAGCGGGGAGCCAGCAGTGCCCTGCACCTGTGGAGCTTTGTGGTCTGATGCAATTGGGTAGCTGCCCTTAAGCTGGCCCCTGGAGGACATCCTGCCTCATTGGAGTTGTCCCTCCTCCTCCTCACTTTCCTCCTCTCTTCTCTCAGGTACCCAAGTACAGTCTGTGTCCTCATCATCCCCTCCCTCCTCATCACTGGAGCAAACTTGGCAGTATGCTGCAGCTGGGGGAACATGACTGCTAGTTTATTGTGCTTCTGCGGCACCCCCTGTCTCTGGGCTCACGCTACTCCCTTCCTCAACCAGGGAACCAACATCGGAGCCTTCAAATTGCTGTGCATCTTCCATCAGCATGTAACTCACTCTATGGTCGAATAATTCTGGTGACCCCCCACGTGCATGTTGGTGGGGCTACAGAAGGACTAACTGTGGACAAGGATCCGGTGGAATAGGCCGCTTTGCCAGCTGCATTGGAAGGCAAACTTGTATGAGCCTGGGTGACAGAGGATGAGGAGGATGAGGATGGCTTAGTTATCCACTCCACCAACTCTTCTGCATGTTGTGGCTGAATAGCACGGCCAACAGCAGAAAAAAATAAGGACAAGTGTGACCCGCCTGCAGAGAATGCACCATGTCTGCCACCACCACTTTTCACTGAAGACACAGAGGCTTGTTGGCCTCTTTTAGTGGCCTGGGAGCATCTACCTCTCCTTTGTGGCATTCCTGACATGATGGGGATTTTTTTTAACACCGCACTACACTGTATTATATACTGTACACCCCTGAATGCACTGATATATAGAGTACACTCAATACACTCTGTGTGTGTGTGTGTGTGTGTGTGTATATATATATATATATATATATATATTAGACTGTATATATTTTAATACACCATGTCAAGTTTACTATATACCGTACGTACACCCCCGAATGCACTGATATATAGTGTACACTCAATACACTGTGTATATATACTAGACTGTATATATTTTAATACACCACGTTAGGTTTACTATATACCGTACGTACATCCCTGAATGCACTGATATATAGAGTACACTCAATACACTGTGTGTGTGTGTGTGTGTGTGTGTATATATATATATATATTAGACTGTATTTATTTTAATACACCACGTCAAGTGTACTATATACCTTACGTACACCCCCGAATGCACTATAATGCACTGATATATAGTGTACACTCAATACGCTGTGTGTGTATATATATATATATATATATATATATATATACACACACACACACTAGACTGTGTGTATATGTATATATATATTGTAAGGGGGTTAGCTCAGCAACGGGTGTGTGTGTGACCCCCTGGATGGGTTCACTACACAAAATAGGCACAGCGAGACAGCAGTTGCAGGTGAATGTGAAAAACAGCAAAACAAAAACAAACAACAAAATAAATCCTAGGCCACTTGGCCATTGACTGCACGATAGGTTTCCCTGTCTGTCAGCTGGGTACAGCCTACAGCTGTACCTAGCTCCTACCTTTCACTGCAGGACACTCAGGTACACAGGCTTTACCGTGTATAGGATGTGTGTTACGCTCCAAGGTCACAGAAACTGGTTCCAGGGTGGAGTGTCCACCTAGGCCTGCTGGGAGCTCTTGTAGAGGCATTAATGAGCCAGCTCCACTCAGCTGGGCTCATTACTCCTGCAAGACTCCCAGTACTCTCCTTAATGGTAGCCATCCGCATAGAGTATGAACCTGGGGCAAATGTATCTACCATCTTGAACACATCCAAGTGATTATTTTACCTGCCAGCTGTATATATATATATATATATATATGTATCTATATACACTAGGAAGATATATATATATATATATATATATATATATTCTTGCACTGCCTGCACTAACTGTCTATCTATCTATCTATCTATCTATCTATCTATCTATCTATCTATCTATCTATCTATCTATCTATCTATCTGTCTGTCTATCTATCTATCTATCTATCTATCTATCTATCTATCTATCTATCTAATATGTTTGTCACAATAATCACTAGCCTGAACTGCTTGTCGCCGCTAGCTAAGCTCACTGTCTTTCTCTCCACATTATTCACACACTACATAGGGCCGCTGTACAAGCGGCTTTATATAGTGTGGGGCGTGGATTGCGGCTGCTGAGCAGTGATTGACTAAAGGCACCCTGCCTTTAGCTAATCATATCTCTCACAGCAGAGCGCTCTGTGATTGGCCAAAGCATGCAGGTCATGTGCATGCCTTGGCCAATCAGTGGGTAGCATTTCCCCCGCCATTGGAATGCATTATATGGGGTGCTCAAAGTTCCTGCAAGTGCCCTATAATGTTCTAATTGTGGCGAACGCCCGTTGTTTGAGTCAAACTTAAGTTTGACTCAAACAGCTGGCCCATCCCTATCTTTTATGCAGGTAACAAGCTGAGATAAGGAGAACTCCCTTTAACTCCACTTTCACACTAAGGCGGTATTCAGGTGTTGTAGTGCTAGAAATAGCCTCTAAACAACACCTGAAAACTGTCTCAAATCTCCTGCCCATTCTTCTCAGTGTGTCTCTTAACACTGGGGTGGGGTGCTTGCGGGACATTACACAGAACTCCTGCAAGCAGCATCTTTGGGGTGGTGCGGGAGTGGTGCATACGCCATTCCTAAACCGCCCTGCCCATTGGAATGAAAGGGCACCACTGCTGAAGCGCCGGCAAAGCACTTCGGCAGCAGCATTACACTGGCACTTTTAACCCATTTTTAACCTCCTCGCTGTAGCGGTGGTAAAGCGCCGTTAAACAAGCTGCGCTTGACCACGACCGTGCTGCAGTGTGAACGTGGCCTTAGAGAGTGCACCTAATTTCAGTTTGTTACCTGTATAGAAGACACCAGGGAGCTAGAAATCTTGCTGATTGATAGGGGATCAAATACTTTAAACGTTATCACTCTTTAACCATTAACCATTATCACTCACCTAACCATTTCTCACGTTAGGACCAGAGCACTTTTTGTGATTCGGCACTGCGTCGCCTTAACTGACAATTGCGCGGTCGTGCGATGTTGTACCCAAATTAAATTGACGTCTCTTTTCCCCCACGAATAGAGCTTTCTTTTGGTGGTATTTGATCACCTCTGCGTCATTTCTGATCACCGCTATAAACAAAAAAGGGCGACAATTTTGCAAAAAAAAAAAACAACATTTCTTACTTTTTGCTAAAATTCATATCCAAAAAAAATATATAAAAAAACAAATTTATTCATTGGTTTTGGCCGATTTATATTCTTCCTCATATTTTTGGTAAAAAAATTGCAATCAGCGTTTATTGATTGGTTTGCGCAAAAGTTGCTGCATTTACAAACCATGTGAATTCATTTCTGGTGTTTTTTACAATTTTTTTATACTAGTAATGGGGATCTGCGATTTCTATTGGGATTGGGATATTGCAGCAGACATGTTGGACATTTTTGACACTTTTTTGGGGCAATGCCATTTATACAGCTATCAGAAATTTAAATATCCACTGATTACTGTATAAATGTCATTGGCAGTGAAGGGGTTAACCTGCAGGGGGTGATCTAGGGGTTAACTGTGTTCCCTAGGTGTGTTCTAACTGTGAGGGGGCTGAGCTGGCAGTGGCAAAGGAGATCTAACTGATCGCAGTGACAGGGATCAGTAGATCTCTTACATGCCCACTGACAGAGTGGGGAACCGCCGTGTTTACATTGGCGGTTTCCCGTTCTTTCTCTCTGTTAGGCAATCGCGGCTCGCCGGCGGAGATTGAGTCCGCCCAAGCCGTGGCCACTCTCCTGCAGAGTGCGGCGGGCACAAGAGTGCGCCGCCAGTGGCGTGCTCCCGCCTGCTACAGCACTCGAGCTGCCGTTTATAAACAGTGATTCGCAGGACAGCACCACATTGCAGCAGTAAATGAACGCGAGTCAGTCGGGTACCAGTTAAAATGCAAATCAATCTATCATTTTTTTTAAAATGTGTTTTTCTGATTTTTTTTTTGTTATTCTGTCTCTCACTGGTAAAAATAAACCTACCATTAAAATTATAGACTGATCATTTCTTTGTTAGTGGGCAAACGTACAAAATCAGCAGGGGATCAATTACTTTTTCCCCTCACTGTATGTAGAATATATGTGTTTTGCCGATAGATAATAACTTACAAAGCTACAAGTGAAAGTTCTCTGTCCTTTCTCCTGCTGGGAAGACACATTCACACATTTCTTTGTTTACAATCTCTCCCCCATTCAGCAGCACAGCCCTACCCCGCCCACTCTAGCCCTTCCTTCCAATCACAGCACAGAGGGGGCGGATCCTCCTGTCATCCCAGCTCACTGTACTCTGAACATTACCAGCGATTTCATCAACTTATTACTCATCAGTGTGATCCCCCATAGAGGAGCCCAGGTAAGATGGGGGTCCCATCCATTGTATGGGGGGTCACCAGGGGAGAGGGAGCACAGAGATCCCTACAGGACATGCCCGGACTCATCCCCAGCACATGGGTGAGTGTGGCATTGTGCCCTCCATGGAGATCCTCACACCTGGGATGGTTACATTGCTACCCAGCCGGATTTATAACTTCTTACATTGTTGTGCTGCCAGGATCAGAGGTTGTTACATTGTTGTGTTGTAGGATTTGTAAACATTTATATTATTGGATTGTCGGATTTATTATAACTTCTTACATTGTTTATAACTGATGAATTACTTGTTACATTGTTGTACCTTCGGATGTATAAATAATCCTATTGCTGTGTTGTAGGATTGGATGTGTAATGCCCCTGTATTGGGTGAGTTTTGTTCCATTGTTGTATTGTCGGGTGGATGACTTGTTGCACAGTAGGGATGAGGAGGGTCCCTCCCCTCTATGGGTCACCCTGTGCTGTATTTTTAGGCAGTGTGGGCGGAGGGGACGGGCGGAGGGCACATGTGCTGTGCTGTGAACAAGTCGGGACTTGTAGGACCGTCCCCTCCACTCCGGGATATTAATACTGGGAGCCCGGGGGTGGATGGACAGGAGATTTGTGACCACTGCGGGGGCTCCATACACAGAGACATTCCCTTCACATCTCACCCTCTATAGATGAAGATGAAGGTGACCAGGGCTGGGGATGGATTCTGCTCATGTCTCCTTCTTATAATACTGATCCAATTGGATTCACTCACTGGAAGTGACCATACACTATACAATCTGATCGTACAATCTCTTTTAGATCCACTATCAACTATTTAGTACAGGGGCTCCACACTTTTCAGTATTATTCAGGAGCCAACAAAAAATCTGATTCCATCTCATCAATCAGAGCCCCCACCCCCACAGGACCGGTGCAAGGATTTTTGACACCCTAGGCGAAACCTCATTTTGCCGCCCCCCTTGGCTCCAACCCTGACTCCACCCCCTTTTCCCTACCCAGCGCCAATGAATTTCAGCTTGATAAGCGCCAATCAAATGCAGCCTCACCAGTGCCCATCAAATAAAGCTTCACCAGCACCAATCATTACAGCCTCACCTGTGCCCATATTATACAGCTTCACCAGCACCAATCATTACAGCCTCACCTGTGCCCATATTATACAGCTTCACCAGCACCAATCATTACAGCCTCACCTGTGCCCATAATATACAGCTTCACCAGCACCAATCATTACAGCCTCACCTGTGCCCATCAAATACAGCTTCACCAGCACCAATCAATACAGCCTCACCAGTGCCCATCAAATACAGCTTCACCAGCACCAATCAATACAGCCTCACCTGTGCCCATCAAATACAGCTTCACCTGTTCCCTTCAAATACAGCCTCATGGGTGGTGAGGGCAGAGGGGGGTATTTGGCAGATCAGTCACTATTTTTATATACATTTGCAAATGGCATGTGATAATATAATCTTATTATCTCAGTCAGTCAGTGTCAGTTTTTACATGAATCAATGCAGAGCAGCCAGTGACAGATCAACAGTGGCCAGGCGCCCCTAGGCGGCAGTGCGCCCTAAGCGGCCGCCTACTCCACCTAGTGGTAGAGCCGGCCCTGCACCCCCATCAAAACCCCCTTACATCAGGGTCTTCATCAGAGCCCCCCATACATCAGGGTCCCCATCAGAGCCCCCCATACATCAGGGTCCAAATCAGAGCCCACCCTTACATCAGAGTCTTCATCAGTGCCCTTCCATTACATCAGGGCCCCCATTAGAGCCCCCATTACATCTGGGTCCACATCAGGGCCCCCCTTACATCAGGGTCCCCATCAGAGCCCCCTTGCATCGGGGTCCCCATCAGAGCCCCCATACATCAGGGTTCAAATAAGAGCCCACCTTTTACATCAATTTCTCCATCAGTGCCCTCCCATTACACGAAGGCCCCCGTCAGAGCACCCCCCCTTACATCAGGGTCCCCATCAGAGCCCCCTTGCACCGGGGTCCCCATCAGAGCCCCCATACATTAGGGTCCCCATCAGAGCCCCCATATATCAGGATCCACATCAGAGCCCACTTTACATCAGTTTCTTGATCAGTGCCCTCCCATTACATCAGTGCCCCCATCAGTGTATATTACGGTCCCTATCAGAGCCCCTCGTACATCAGGATCCCCATCAGAGCCCCCCTTATATTGCGGTCCCCATCAGAGCCCCCTTACATCAGAGTCTCCATCAGTTATCTCCCGTTACATCAGGGCCCCCATTAGAGTCCCCCATTACATATGGGTCCATATCAGATCCCTCCTTACATCAGGGTCGCCATCAGAGCCCCCTTGCATCAGGGTCTTCATCAGAGCTCCCCGTACATCAGGGTCCCCATCAGAGCCCACCCTTACATCAGGGTCTCCATCAGAGCCCAACATACATCAGGGTCCCCATCAGAGCCCACCCTTACATCAGGGTCTCCATCAGAGCCCACCCTTACATCAGGGTCTCCATCAGAGTCCACCATACATCAGGGTCCCCATCAGAGCCCCCATACATCAGGGTCCACATCAGACCCCACCCTTACATCAGGGTCTCCATCAGTGCCCTTCCCATTACATCAGGGTCTCCATCAGTGCCCTCCCATTACATCAGGGTCTCCATCAGTGCCCTTCCCATTACATCAGGGTCTCCATCAGTGCCCTTCCCATTACATCAGGGTCTCCATCAGTGACCTCCCATTACATCAGGGTCTCTGTAAGAGCCCCCATACAACAAGGTCCACATCAGACCCCACCCTTACATCAGGGTCTCATCAAGGAGTTGCAGTCGGCTGCCCACAGTTGGGATGCCTGCACTCAAAGACCGGCAAAGAGGCACACCTGACACACCCTATGCTAAACCCATTCGATTTTAGACAACTAAAATCCATTTTAGTTGACCAAAATGATTTTAGTCGACTAAAATGTACTGGAGAGTTAGTTGACTAAATATGACTAAAACTAAAACAATTGCAAAAGACTAAAATTGGACTAAAACTAAAATGCCATTTTAGTCCTAATACTAAAACGAAATCAAAATTTGCTGGCAAAATGAACACTGTCATAGCAATAAACGCAGTTGTGATACATGTGCACAGGATGAAGTGCAGGTGCTGGCTTCACTTTCTAAAGCAAGGCTATGTGGTAGGGCGGCACATTAAAGATCGCTGGATAGAGGACAGAGTTAAGAATACAGTGCCTTGAAAAAGTATTCATACCCCTTGAAAGTTGCCACATTTTGTCATGTTACAACCAAAAATGTAAATGTATTTTATTGGGATTTTATGTGATAGAGCAACACAAAGTGGCACATAATTGTGAAGTGGAAGGAAAATGATAAATGGTTTTCACATTTTTTACAAATATCTGAAAAATGTGGGGTGCATTTGTATTCAGCCCCCTTTACTTTGATACCCCTCACTAAAATCTAGTGGAACCAATTGCCTACAGAACTCACCTAATTAGTAAATGGAGTCCACCTGTGTGTAATTTAACCCCCGTTCACATTGGCACAATTTGACATTGGCAGAAAAGGAGCGTGCCAATCGGTGCTGCGCGGCATCGATTTCCAAAAGTAGTTCCTGAACTACTTTTGGCAACTTCAGGAGCGATTTCAATAGAGATCTGTGCATGAACCCGCATAGATGTCTTTCAAGTCGTCCCTGAAGTCGGACTGAAATGCTGCTTGTGAACTCAAAGCTGTGCTTAGTGTAAAGAGGTTGTCAAGTCTCCTCCCACCCCCCACCCCCCAAAAAAACCTGCAAAACAAAGGCATAATGAGCTAGTATGCATTGCATACTAGCTCATTATGAAATACTTACCTTGGAACCAGTGGCGGTTGGTAAAGTTTTAGGATGGGGGGATGCCAAGCCCCACCCTTCCTTTTTGACCCCTCCTACTTCTAATAAGCCCCACCCCTTGAAAATCCACCCACTCCGTCCCCTGTATTCCATATATTGTGTCAGAAGTATACAGCTCAGCATCACAGGACACAGTATACAGCTCAGCATCACAGGACACAGTATATAGCTCAGCATCACAGGACACAGTATACAGCTCAGCATCACTGGACACACTATACAGCTCAGCATCACAGGACACAGTATACAGCTCAGCATCACAGGATACAGTATACAGCTCAGCATCACAGGACACAGTATACAGCTCAGCATCACAGGACACGGTATACAGCTCAGCATCACAGGGCACAGCATACAGCTCAGCATCACAGGACACAGTATACAGCTCAGCATCACTGGACACACTATACAGCTCAGCATCACAGGACACAGTATACAGCTCAGCATCACAGGATACAGTATACAGCTCAGCATCACTGGACACAGTATACAGCTCAGCATCACAGGACACAGTATACAGCTCAGCATCACAGGACACAGTATACAGCTCAGCAACACAGGACACAGTATACAGCTCAGCATCCCAGGACACAGTATACAGGTGGTGTATATATAGCAGCCAGTAACACAGGTGGGGTATTAGCATCACTGACAGACCCCCCCCCGGACATCAAAGTCCCGCACTTACCCCATCTATGAGCGGGCAGCGTGCTGTCCACGCTCCGGCGACATCCTCCACGAGAAAGGCATCCAATAGGATCGCCTGTCTTCTCAGGAGCTTCCTGATTGGTGGAGAGTGTTTCCGTATTAGAAAGGCAAATGTTAATTTGCCTTTCTATTTGCTTGTGGCACCACAATCTGTGCCACAAGCCACACTGTAATGAAGCCTATTAGAGCTTACGGTGCTAATGAGATGCTTCATGGAAACCCCCCGCAGCTGTAATTCATTCGGTCGGCGCCTCATAGAGGCTGGTCACGGATGGCCATGGATAGTGTTACGTACCTGGGAGGTGAGCCAGACGGTAGAGGGAGACCTCTCCTACAACTCCGGCTCGCGGGCTGCTGGGAGTGATACAGCAGCCGCAGGAGCGCGGCGGGGTAAGAGTGCCTAGTCAGTCTGGGAACAGCAGAGCAAGATGCTGGAGCAGATTGGCTGGACAGTGGAGCAGGGTGCTGGAACAGACCAGCTGGACAGTGGAGCAGGATGTTGGAACAGACTGGCTGGACAGCAGAGCAGGATGCTGGTACAGACTGGCTGGACAGCAGAGCAGACTGGCTGGACAGCAGAGCAGGATGCTGGTATAGACTGGCTGGACAGCAGAGCAGGATGCTGGTACAGACCAGCTGGACAGTGGAGCAGGATACTGGAACAGACTGGCTGGACAGCAGAGCAGGATGCTGGTACAGACTGGCTGGACAGCAGAGCAGGATGCTGGTACAGACTGGCTGGACAGCAGAGCAGGATGCTGGTACAGACTGGCTGGACAGCAGAGCAGGATGCTGGTATAGACTGGCTGGACAGCAGAGCAGAATGCTGGAACAGACTGGCTGGACAGCAGCGCAGGATCAGGCATGCCAGGTCAACAACAAGCGAGCAAGCAGAAGGAGCAGGCAAAGACGGGTCACAAGGCAGGCTGGGATCGAGGCAGGCAGCAATCAGACAAAGGTGAGGGACAAGCCGGGTCAAGGTTACAGAGAACAGGTAACAAGGTCACAGATTCCAGGAACGCAGAAGCTGCAGACCAAAGAGCAATGTGCCAGTGCAGAAGCCTAATTTAAATAGTCCTTCTGGCGCCAACGTTCGTATCAGCCGCGCGCTTTGATGCGCGTGTGGCGGGACGAGCGGATTGTTCCGTGCGCTTCCTGACAGATAGATTCATGCTATGCATGAATCTATCCATGGCATAGCGGGGGTGACTAGGACAGAGGGGGCGGTGCCCGTGCGCCCTAATGGACGAGCTGCCCCTGCTGTCCAGATACACCAATAGATATTGGCTAATTTGTTTTATTATAGATTATGATCACATCTACCCCTGATGAGTGGGTGTCACCCCACGAAACGTGCCGGGTTTACACGGATGCTACACTTCTACCTAAGCAACATTTACATGGTTTTATTGATATTCTATATTGCAACCAGTCTTTCATCTCATGCTGTGGAAGAGGTTCCACATCAACATTATGCAGAGTGCTTTAAAGTTTTACATGGATGCATGTCCTATTTACGCATTTACCATTTGTTTACATGCTGTCTTTTATTATTTTTATTTAGGTATATTCTGTACATTCATCAATGGTACTTACCATGTCCTTCATGACTTGGAAGGATAATAAATATATTTAGTACAGTTGCTTTGATTGTTGGTGTCCGATTACATTCCTCATTTAAAGTTTCAATTCCCCCTTTTCAAGTCAGGGATAAAGTTTTGGAGAAGTTTAAAGCAGGGCTAGGTTTAAAAAAATATCTCAAGCTTTGAACCTCTCACAGAGCACTGTTCAATCCATTATCCGAAAATGGAAAGAGAATGGCACAACTGCAAACCTACCAAGACATGGCCGTCCACCTAAACTGACAGGCCGAGCAAGGAGAGCATTAATCAGAGAAGCAGCCGAGAGGTCCATGGTAACTCTGGAGGAGCTGCAGAGGTCCACAGCTCAGGTGGGAGACTCTGTCCACAGGACAACTATTAGTCATGCTCTCCACAAATCTGACCTTTATTGAAGAGTGGTAAGAAGAAAGCCATTGTTGAAAGGAAGACATAAGAAGTTCCATTTGCAGTTTGCAAGACGCCTTGTGGGGGACACAGCAAACATATGGAAGAAGGTGTTCTGGTCAGATGAGACCAAAATTGAACTTTTTGGCCTAAAAGTAAAATGCTGTGTGTGGAGGAAAACTAACACTGCACATCACCTGAACAAACCATCCCCACCGTGAAACATAGTGGTGGTAGCATTGTGTTGTGGGGATGCTATTCTTCAGCAGGGACAGGGAAGCTGATCAGAGTTGATAGGAAGATGGATGGAGCCAAATACAGGGCAATCTAAAGCCCCATACACACTATACAATTTTTTGTAGACTTTTGTTTTCAGATTTACCAAAACCATATAATATGAGGTCAAACCTTAAGATTTTCAATTTGCATGCAATCAGGCAGGCCCTTGCACTACATGTTTTTGGTAAATCTGAAGACAAAAGTCTACAGAAAATTGTATAGTGTGTATGGGGGCTTTAGAAAGAAACCTGTTAGAGTCTACAGAAGACTTGAGACTGGGGGGAGGTTCACATTCCAGCAGGACAACGACCCTAAACATACAGCCAGAGCTACAATGGAATGGTTTAGATCAAAGCATATTCATGTGTTAGAATGGCCCAGTCAAAATTCAGACCTAAATCCAATAGAGAATCTGTGGCAAGACTTGAAAATTGCTAACCACAGACGCTCTCCATCCATTCTGACAGAGCTTGGGGGATTTTGTAAAGAAGAATGGGCAAAAATGTCACTCTCTAGATGTGCAAAGCTGGTAGAGACATCCCCAAAAAGACTTGCAGCTGTAATTGCAGTGAAACTCGGTTCTACAAAGTATTGACTCAGGGGGGCTGAATACAAATGCACGCCACATTTTTCACATATTTATTTGTAAAAAAAATGTTGAAAACCATTTATCATTTTCCTTCCACTGCACAATTAGGTGCCATTTTGTGTTGGTCTATCACATAAAATCTCAATAAAATACATTTATGTTTTTGTTTGAAGGTGGACTGCAGTTAGAGGTATGCCTTAAAAAAAAAAAAAGTACTGCTGTTCTTTAACCTCTTTCTACCTAAGTAACGCATATGTGCAGCGGCAAAAAAGTTGGACTTTAACCCCCACACGCCCCACATATGCTTCCATGGATGGCCAGGGTGTCATAGACAGCTTTCGGTGTCTCTAGTCGTGATCAGGAGCTGGCGGGATGGAATCCCAATCACATGACCACCGTGACGGCCAATCACAGTAGTCACGTGATCAGGGAGTCTATGTCATCTCCTGGACATCAGGACTTGTTTAACCACCTCCCACCCGGCCACTGTGTATATATGGCAGGGTGGGAGCTTCCCCGTTCTGACAGGACGTGCATATACGTCCTGCAGAACGGGTACTCGCAGCGTATCATTATGATCACAGGATCCAGCCGAGCAGAGATCGGGATATGGGCGCTGTGACTGGCCCTCCCGATCATGTGACGGCTGTGTCCAATCACAGCCGTCACATTTTAAACAAAGACGAACGTCTCTGTGACAGTTCTCCCCCCCCCCCCCCGAGCTCAGTGAGAGCTTAGTGCAGGGGGGGGGGGGGGAATCTGCAGCAATATGACAGCTCTCTGCATGATGAGGGTTTTATGCAGAAAGCTCTCACAGATCGGCCCCCCCCCACACAGTGCACTGATACCCCTGTCCCCATACACATAAGTGTCCCCATAAAACAGTCCCCAAAACATCTGTATGTCCCCATCACATCTGTCTCCATACACAAAACATCTGTCACAGTCCCCAAACATCTGTATGTCCCGTCACATCTGTCTGTCCCGTCACATCTGTTACCATACACAAAACATCTGTCTGTCCCCGTCACATCTGTCACCATACACAAAACATCTGTCTGTCCCCGTCACATCTGTCAGTCCCCGTCACATCTGTCAGTCCCGTCACATCTGTCACCATACACAAAACATCTGTCTGTCCCGTCACATCTGTCAAAGTCACCAAACATCTGTCTGTCCCCGTCACATCTGTCACCATACACAAAACATCTGTCTGTCCCCATCACATCTGTCAGTCCCCATCACATCTGTCTGTCCTGTCACATCTGTCACCATACACAAAACATCTGTCTGTCCCGTCACATCTGTCAAAGTCCCCAAACATCTGTATGTCCCCGTCACATTTGTCACAGTCCCCAAACATCTGTATGTCCCCGTCACATCTGTCACAGTCCCCGTCACATCTGTCTGTCCACCAACACCAAATAAACTCCGATTTGGGTTATTTTTACCAAAGAAATGTAGCAGTATAATTTTTGGTCAAAATTTATGAAGAGAAATTACTTATTTGCAAAATTTTATAACAGAAATGAAGAAAAATGCATTGTTTTTGAAAATTTTCAGTCTTTTTTAATTTATAGAGCAAAAAATAAAAAAACCAGGGGTGATTAAATACCACCAAAAGAAAGCTCTATTTGTGTGAAAAAAAAAAAAAAAAAATTTATTTGGGTACAACGTTGCACGACCACGCAATTGACATTCAAACTGCAACAGCGCTGAAAGCTGAAAACTGGTCCGGGAAGGAAGGGTGTTTAAGTGCCCAGTATTGAAATTGTTAAAGGAATGCTGCGCTGGTCAGGAAGGGGTTAAAGTGCTTGCATCATCTAAATTTGATTTTTACCTACAGGTAAGCCTATAATTTGTCTTACCTGTAGGTAAAAAAATATCTCCTAAACCTGTACAGTTTAGGAGATATTCTTACTGCAAGCGCCGCTGACGGCAGGCGCATGCACAGTGATGTGCCGGCGAAGGCCCGGCACATAGCGCCAGACCCTGCCGGAAAGTCCGCTGTAAAGACGGGCTCCCGCGCGCATGGCGGAGCCGCATACCCGGAACATGTCAGCTTCCTCTGTGAGGACCGGGCAGACCAGTAGGAGCTTCGTTCTGAGGTAAGTATCACATAATGAGCTAGTATGTGGTGCATATTAGTTCATTATGCCTTTGTCTTGCAGGTGTGTTTTTTTTTTTTTTTTTTTTTTAACGGGGATTCAACCTCTTTAAAGAAGATGTAAAGCCACCAACTAAAATCTCATAAAAGATTTAACACATTAGCCTAGGTTCACGCTTGATGCGGTGAGATTTTCATGCAGTTTAGAGTGCACATTTGCGGTGTGATTTGTGCCATGGAGGCAGGGCTTGGTGATCTTGCCATGGAGGCAGGGACAAGACAAGGGGTGGGCAGGAGGGTCGGCTGCCCTGGGCTCGGTGGGGATTATGGGGGGTTGTGCTAGAAGTGGTGATTTGGACGGGGGATTTGTACTAGGAGGGTGGATTTCTGT
>BLSH010459703.1:2240741-2251388 GCA_018402905.1 Glandirana rugosa | reverse complement strand
GTACAAGACACCAGACTACTCTGGTTCTATTTAAATACGGTTGTACATGACACTGTATCACTTCATCTCGTACTAGGGGAGGGAAGTCTCTGACCCGGTGTTCCGTCATAAGGTTGTACTATTACTGGGGTTTGTGTGGAGGTTCTGCTGGTGGCGGAATGATTTCTTCGACTCCCATTTCCACTACCTGACCGGTCTGGATTTGCGATAACTCGTAGACACCCCGTAGGAGTTTACCTTCCACCTCCTCGCGTTCCAGAGATTGTAGGGGGTCGAGACACTACAGCAGTACCTCCTCACCCCTCTTGGGCATGGAGTTCACCAGAGCTTCACAGGTTGCCACTGGAGTCCTCTTCCACTCCTCCATGACGACATCACAGAGCTGGGGGATGTTAGAGACCTTGCGCTCCTCCACCTTCCATTTGAGGATGCCCCACAGATGCTCAATAGCGTTTAGGTCTGGCCAGTCCATCACCTTTACCCTCAGCTTCTTTAGTAAGGCGGTGGTCGTCTTGGAGGTGTGTTTGGGGTCATTATCATGTTGGAATACTGCCTTGTGGCCCAGTCTCTGAAGGGAGGGGATCATGCTCTACTTCACTATGTCACAGTACATGTTGGCATAAATTTATCTTGGTCTCATCAGACCACAGAACATGGTTCCAGTAATCCATGTCCGTAGTCTGCTTGTCTTCAGCAAACTGTTTGCGGGCTTTCTTGTGCATCATCTTTAGAAGAGGCTTCCTTCTGGGATGACAGTCATGCAGACCAATTTGATGCAGTGTGCGGTGTATGGTCTGAGCACTGACAGGCTGACCCCCACCCCTTCAACCTCTGAGCAATGCTGGCAGCACTCATAGGTCTATTTCTCAAAGACAACCTCTGTATATGACGCTGAGCACGTGCACTCAACTTCTTTGGTCGACCATGGCGAGGCCTGTTCTGAGTGGAACCTGTCCTGTTAAATCACTGTATGGTCTTGGCCACCGTGCTGCAGCTCGGTTTCAGGGTCTTGGCAATCTTCTTATAGCCTAGGCCATCTTTATGTAGAGCAACAATTCTTTTTTTCAGATCCTCAGTGAGTTCTTTGCCATGAGGTGCCATGTTGACCTTCCAGTGACCAGTATGACAGAGTGAGAGTGATAACACCAAATTTAACACACCTGCTCCCCAGTCACACCTGAGACCTTGTAACACTAACGAGTCACATGACACCAGGGTGGGAAAATGGCTAATTGGGCCCAATTTGGACATTTTCACTTAGGGGTGTACTCACTTTTGTTGCCAACGTTTAGACAGTAATGGCTGTGTGTTGAGTTATTTTGAGGGAACAGCAAATTTACACTGTTATATAAGCTGTACACTCACTACTTTACATTGTAGCAAAGTGTCATTTCTTCAGTGTCACATGAAAAGATAGAATAAAATATTTACAAAAATGTGAGGGGTTTACTCACTTGTGAGATACTGTGTATATATATAGTTCTCTCAAAATTACACCAACAGATGACCAAAGGAGCCATATCTGAAATATATGTGATATCTAACTGCATGTGTCCTAAGCAACAAATGCTGCAATCATAAAACTGCATTCTGATCGTTCCTTTCCTCTGATCCTGGCACAAATAAAGGTTACATACCTCTCACCTCCTACCAATACACTGTACGCTGTATAGATACATATTGGTGACACACTATTATTGTACATTTGACCTATCCCATTCCTTACTATTATCCAAGAATACCTATAAACCCGAATTATGTTCATTCACAATTGCCTTTTTTGCAATCCACAAAAATCCAATTTTTAGTCTTTTTTGGAGGGTAGTGGAGACATATCTCATTAAAGAGAGCCTGTCACCATAAAATGTATAACATAGGAGACTTTTTGTCCAGTATGTGATGAAAAAAAAAGTTTAATAATATATTTTTTTTTTTTAAAGTTTAAAAAATGAAAGTTTTACCCACACACTTTAATTAACCCCCCCCCCCATCCCCCGGCGCCCCAATTTTTGAGCTGCTGTCCCAGCCCCTACATACAAATGTAAATGCATGTGTTGGTAGTAACTATGCACAAAAACTTTGATTGTGCGACACATGTTCTATATCGCCGTGCACACCAGAGTGAGAGCAATAATTCTAGGCCCATTATTCATGGTTAACGCTAAACTGATGACCTGTAGTCGCTGCCTATGCAAAATACAGGGTACTGAAGTTTGTTACCATTTTATGGCCACACGCAGTTTTGAGGCTTATTTTGTTGGGTAATATATTGCTTTTTGTCTACCCTAAAATTAATTTAAGTGTATTCTGCATTTCATAAACCGTGCGTTAATATCATGCGACATAAAAAAATTGGAACTATCACTATTTTATTCTCTAGGGTGTCTGCTTTCAGAAAATATCTAATGGGCAGATGCGACCACTTCATTAGGGGCATAGGGGCGCCGCCCCCTATCCATGCATCCGGCCCCCTGATCTACTTGCGGGGCGTATGGGACTCATTGATTCCAGTGGCTTTTTGTTTTTTTTTTGAAGCACATGATTAGAGCCTTGAGGCTCTAATAGGCTTTAAAAAAGGAGTGGGCTCTGGGCCAGAGCCCACCCAGTTGTGTGACGATAGTGAAAGAATATTCGCTATTATCACACTGATTCTCCTCCCAGCCGGTCTTGAGACCCGTTTTCTGATTGCCTGAAATGAGAAGCGTTCCTATTGGCCTAGGAGGAGGAGGGAGGAGACGTCATGCATGGGAAGCCACGCCGCCGGCAACTGAGGAAGGGCGATGCAGTGTGAAGCCATCTCCCGGAGGAAGCCATATATGGGGTTAGTGCTTGGCTGCTGGCCAGCCAACTGGGGGGGGCCCAACTGACCGGGGGGTGCAGGAAACCCGAGTGGCCGGCGAAAAAAAACCACCAGCTGCCACTGCTAAAGGGGTCTATTTACTAAAGGCAAACGGTGCGCTCTGCAAGTGCAGTTGCTCCAGAGCTTAGTAAATGAGGGGAAGCTTTGCTAACTTCCATCATCCAATCATGTGAGAACAAAAATGCTGTTTTTTATATTTTCTTTATTTTTTTTTGATTGCACATGATTGGGTATTCTTTGCAAAGTGAAGCTTTACCTCATTTACTAAGCTCCCGAGCAATTGCATTTGCAAAGTATACAGTCTTATTTGCTTTTAGTCAATCAACTCCAATGTTTTGTGGGTTTTACATAATCTTTAGGCCTAAAATCATATTTAACCACTCCAGATCCGCGCTATTGCTATAGTACGGCTCCAGCGCGGATCTGAAATGCCGGGACGACGTCCATGGACGTCGTCCCCTGTGCACGCTCCTCGCGCGCCCCCTGGCGGGAGCTGCGCCGCGCGCCGCACGCTGCGCAAGCGTGCCCATGGCTCGGGCGGACTCGATGTTGCCCGAGACCCGCCGATCACTTTTAGGAGCCTCAGAACGGGGAACTGCCGTTGTAAACACGGCGGTTCCCTGTTCTGTGACAGGGGACATGACAGATCTACTGATCCCTGTCACTGGGATAAGTTAGATCTGTTATGTCCCGGCCAGCCCTGCCCCCCCCCCAGTTAGAACACACCCAGGGAACATATTTAACCCCTTCACTGCCCCCTGCAGGTTAACCCCTTCAATGCCAATGACATTTACACAGTAATCAGTGGATATTTAAATTTCTGATCGCTGTATAAATGTCATTGGTATCAAAAATGTGTAAAAAATGTCCGACATTTCTGCGGCAATATCGCAGTCCCGGTAAAAATCGCAGATCGCCGCCATTACTAGTAGAAAAAAAAAAAATAATAAAAACGCCATAAATCAATTCCCAGTTTGTAGACGCGATAACTTTTGCGCAAACCAATCAATATACGCCGATTGCGATTTTATTTTAACCTAAAATATGTAGAAGAATATATATCGGCCAAAACTGATGAATAATTTTTTTTAATGGATTTGTACTTTAGCAAAAAGTAAACAATATTGTTCTTTTTTGCAAAATTGTCGCTCATTTTTTGTTTATAGCGGCGATCAGAAATGACGCAGAGGTGATCAAATACCACCAAAAGAAAGCTCTATTTGTGGGAAAAAAAGGACGCAAATTTTATTTGGGTACAACGTCGCATGACCGCGCAATTGTCATTCAAAATGCGACAGTGCTGAAAGCCAAAAATTGGTCTGGGCAGGAGGGGGGTTTAAGTGCCCAGTAAGGAAGGGGTTAAACCGTGTGCAAAAAAAAAAACTATTGCAAAAACGGCTCCGACAGTGAAAGGGTTAAGGACATGAGAATAATTCTCTCAGCCAGATCTCCTTGGATGCAGGTGAAAATAACTGTCACTTTTTAAAAAATAGGGATCCTCATGCTGGTGTGCTGTTAAGCCTATACTATTGGCAGTATATTAGTTTGAAGTGTTTGACCTCCTGTTTTCTCCCACACAGTCCCTGAAAACGTATCCTCTACCACCCTCCTACATCTTGGCGCCGTGCTGCTGTCTCTTTCCATGCTGAGAGCCCAGGATTTTCAGGCTGAGCTTCCAGAGTGGGCTGGATGATAATACACGATAAGCACACTACCTCTATCAGTTGCAGATTAAGTTCAAGTTGGACTGATTACCTTGCAATAACTTCACAGTTTTCGGTTACAGTTTACTTGTTTACTAGAGTCCTCCAGGTGACGCTTATCTACCATTTGCGTTCAGGGGAAGTCATAGACAGAACAAAGATGAAATATGGTGGCCATGGGCGACAATGAAACCTTTCAAAGGAAACAAATATTATTTAGGTTGAAATAAATACAAAGTAGCCACTTAAAGACCAGGCCTTTTCTGGCCCTTTTTGTTTAAATCAGTATTTTTTGCTAGAAAATTACTTAGAATGGCGATTGTTGCAATGTTTTATGTCGCACGGTATTTGCACTGTGGTTTTTCAAAAAAATTACAATTGAATGAATTTAACTACTTCCGGACTACCCACCACATATATACTGAGGCTCGGCTGCCCGAAACAACGTACCTGTACGTTGTGCGTGCTTCCTGGTCTGGGGCGCACGCATGAGCCGCCGTGATTGGACACATCAGCGGGAGCTACCAACGATCGTTCGGGGGATGACAGAACGGCGGTCTGCCTATGTAAACAAGACAGAGAACGTTGTTCTTTCACAGAGGAGGAGGGAGCTCTGTGATTCCTATAAATCAGGAACACCCATCTCTCTCTTTGTCTAGTGTCAGCATCCCCCACACAGTTAGAAAGCACACATAGGGAACACATTTAACCCTTTCATTGCCTCTGATGTTGTCCCCTTCCCTGCCAGTGTCATTTATACAGTGACAGTGCATAATTTTTAGCACTGATCACTGTATTGGTGTCACTGGTCCCCAAAAAGTGTCACTCAGTGTCCAATTGGTCCGCCGCAATGTCGCAATCAAGCTAAAAATCTCTAATCGCTGCCCTAAATCTATCCCATAGTTTGTAGACGTGATAACTTTTGCGAAAGCCAATCAATATACACTAATTGGGATTTTTTTTTACCAAAAATAAGTAGCAGAATACAAATTGGCCTAAACTGATGAAGTTTTTTTTATATATTTTTATTGGATATGTTTTATAGCAGAAAGTAAAAAATATTGTTTTTTCTTTTCAAAATTGTTGCTTTTCTTTGTTTACAGTGCAAAAAATAAAAACCGCAGAGGTGATCAAATATCACCAAAAGAAAGCTCTATTTGTGGGAAAAAAAGGACATCAATTTTGTTTGGGTACAGCATTGCATGACCGCGCAATTGTCAGTTAAAATAATGCAAAAAATGGCCTGGTCATTAAGGGGGTAAATCCCTCCGGGGCTGAAGTGGTTTAAAAAAAAACAGGCAAAATATATACCACAGTACAATATAAAAGATGATGTTGCATGAGCAAATAGATACCTGACATGTCACACTTAAAAATTGCGCACACTCGTGGAATGGCGACAAACTACAGTGCTTAAACATCTCCATAGGCGACGCTTTAAAATTTTTTACAGGTTACCAGTTTGGAGTTACAGAAGAGGTCTAGCACTAGAATAATTGCCCTCAATCTAACGTTTGCGGCGATACCTCACATGGGTGGTGCAAACACAGTTTACATATGTGTATGTGACTTACTTCTGCGTGCAAGCAAGGAGGGATTGGGTACTTTTCATTTTTTTTTTATCACTTTTATTGTTATTACAAGGAATGTAAACATCCCTTGTAATAGAAACATGATGACAGGTCCTCTTTATGGAGAGATCTGGGGTCAAAAAAGACCCCAAATCTCTCCTTCACCTTTAAAAGCAAAAGATTGAACAAAAAAAAAATGTTTTTGATCTTTTGCTTTAAAAAAATAAATTATCTTCCACCCTGGATCACAAGTGACATCATGGCGTCGCTCCAGCCCTCCAAGGCCATAGAGGCGGTCAGAGATGATCTGGTCTTTGTTCGACTCTGTGACCATCCGACCACACCGTTAGATCGTTTCTCGGGCACGCCCGGCGAGAACGGTAAGCCTGAGAAAAACCCATGAGCAGCGGGAGTGGGGGGATGTCCCCTCCCCCCACTTCTGAAAGCAATCCAGGAGCAGCACACAGTTTACACAACACTGGTTAGGCACACAGTTAACCCTTTGATCACCCTAGCTATTTAACCCCTTCCCAGCCACTGTCATTTATACAGTGACAGTGCATATTTTTAGCACTGATCACTGTATTAGTGTCACTGGTTGCCATAAAGTGTCAGTTAGTGTCAGACTGTCCCCTGAAATATCACAGTCCTGTTATAAGTTGCTGACCGCCACCATTACTTGTATAAACAAATAAAAATTCCAGTATATATCCCATAGTTTGTAGACGCTATAACTTTTGTGAAAACCAATCAATATACTCTTATTGGGATTTTTTCACCAAAAACATGTAGCAGAATACATATTGGCCTAAATTTATGAAGAAGTGCGATTTTTTTTTTTTTTTTTTTTTTTTTTTTTTTTTTGGATGTGTTTTATAGCAGACAGTGAAAAATATATTATTTTTATTTATGGTGCAAAAAATGAAACAGTGGTGATCAAATACCAACAAAAGGAAACTCTTTTTGTTGGAAAAAAATTACATTTTATTTGTGTAAAGTGTCACACGATTGCGCAATTGTCAGTTAAAGTAACGCAGTGCTGTATCACAAAAAAATGGCCTGGTCGGGGGGAGGGGTAAATCTCCTATTCAAGTGGTTAAATACAACTATATAGATCAGACCAAAATGAGGGACAAATGAAGAGGAAAAAGGGACACAGCAACTCTGTTCCAAATCAGGAACAGTCTCTCGAAATCAGGGACAGTTGGGAGCTATGACTTGATATAGAGTTCTGTACAGGCCTGGACTGGCCATGGACACACTGGCCGGGGCCCTCGGGCTGCATATCCTAAGAAGACTCGCCAGTCGCATAGCGGGAGGTAAGCGGCACACGGCCAGTCTGGACAGGACTAATACAAACTGCGGCCGTCGCTCACCTCCCGCTGTGCGACCATGCCTAAAGCAGGGCCGGTGCCAGCAAACTTCGAGGTGCAGCAGGAGAGATGGCTTCTGTGACACACAGGAAGTGCCTGCAGGAGAGACACCTCACAGGCTGGCCGCTGGAGATGCAGCACTCAAGGGATGGCGGCCTCTCTCCTAACACCGGCTGGCACACCATGACAGCTGCACAGGGTGGAAGGTGAGCGCACTGAACCCTAAATTGATCCAGTCATGCTCTGTAGCAGCGGGGAATGGGGGTGGATTGAAGCTGTCTCATTGCTTGACAGGGGGCTGTCTCTTTGCTGGACTGAGACTGTCTCTTTACTGGACTGGGGGCTGTCTCTTTGCTGGACTGGGGGCTGCCTCTTTGCTGGACGGAGATTGTCTCTTTGCTGGACTGGGGGCTGCCTCTTTGCTGGACTGGGGGCAGTCTCTTTGCTGGACTGAAGCAGTCTCTTTGATGGACTGGGGAAAGTTTCTTTGCTGGACTGGAGCAGTCTCTTTGCTTGACTGGGGGCTGTCTCTTTGCTGGACTAAGACTGTGTCTTTGCTGGACTGAGTAGTCTCTTTGCTGGACTGGGGCAGTCTCTTTGCTGGTCTGGGGCTGCCTCTTTGCTGGACTGGGGGCAGTCTCTTTGCTGGACTGGAGCAGTCTCTGTTAAGGACTGGGGACAGTTTCTTTGCTGGACTGGAGCAGTCTCTTTGCTTGACTGGGGGCTGTCTCTTTGCTGGACTAAGACTGTCTCTTTGCTGGGCTGAGTAGTCTCTTTGCTGGACTGGGGCAGTCTCTTTGCTGGTCTGGGACTGTCTCTTTGCTGGACTGGGGCAGTCTTTTTGCTGGTCTGGGACTGTCTCTTTGCTGGACTGAGGCTGTCTCTTTGCTGGTCTGGGACTGTTTCTTTGCTGGTCTGGAGCAGACTCTTTGCTGGACTAGGGATGTCTGTTTGCTGGTCTGGGACTGTCTCTTTACTGGTCTGGGACTGTCTCTTTACTGGTCTGGATCAGTCTCTTTGCTGGTCTGGAGCAGTCTCTTTGCTGGTCTGGAGCAGTCTCTTTGCTGGTCTGAAGCAGTCTCTTTGCTGGACTGGGACTGCCTCTTTGCTGGTTTGGGACTGTCTCTATGCTGGTCTGGAGCAGTCTCTTTGATGGACTTAGGCTGTCCCTTTGCTTTGCTGGACTAGGGCTGTCTCTCTGCTTGTTTGGGGCTGTCTCTTTGCTGTATGGGGAGGTTTCTCGGGATAAATACCAACCCCCCACGAACGCCCACGCCTTCTGCCCCACACCCCCGCCCCAGTATAAAATGCCCGGGCCTATTTTTTGTCCCAGTCTGGGTCTGGTTCTGTACCACTAGACTAGAAATAACTCAGCAAAGTCAGCAGTAAACAGTACATATAGACATTAACTGCAATGTGAATAGGAATACTGTAAATGGGTTAGACTGCACTCTAGGAGAATGGCTAGGGTCTAGTGCAATGTCCCCTGGGAGGTACCTCTTAAACTAAACAACGGGTAATGGGGGTCTCTGTGTGGCAATTGTAATGCGCAGTCCTTAGCCTTAACTTTTCAGCCAGCTAGGGTTGGGGCCCAGTTGTACCGTTAGTAAGTGTGAGAACGGTCCAAGTCAGTCCTGCAGGCAGCAATAAGGCTACTAGACAGTTGCATAGTCAGTTCCTAAAATGTTCAGTCTCTCTAGTAGCGACAAATTATAGGCGCAAGATCCTCTTGCCAGACCCAGCGAACACAGCAGCAGTGGTCCCTCCGTTAGATGTCTGAAGACTCTGGTCTTCAACACAGCAATAACTGTATCCTGGCAGTATTTCAGTACCTCAGCACACAGATATATAGCCCTCCACTCTCTTTGCAGCAATGACTGATCCACTCTCTCTGTTCCCCAGCACACAGTCTGTGCATGCTCCTGTTCTCTTCCTGTCACCGGCGCACTCCCTATTCTCTCTCTCGCTCTTGGACTGTGTGGGCGAGTCTGGCTGGGGTTTCTAGGTAATGATGGACAGAGTATAAGGAAAGCAAGTGGCGCGCTTCCGCTGATTGTGTGGCAGTGTGCTGCTCGGTGCAGTTAAGCATGGCTTAAGCCTGGGGGGATTATATAAAGTTGGGGTGTACAATAAGGAGGTGGAGGAACTGGAGGTGCACAATGAGGGGCTGTATGGAGTTAGGGGGCATAAGGAGGGAGTGCACAATGATGGGGTGTAGGGAGCTGGGGGAGGCATAGTCTTGGAAAGATCAGTTTGTAAATGGATAGAAAACTGGCTAAAAGACCGAATTCAGAGAGTAGTGGTTAATGATTTTTACTCTGAATGGTCTAAGGTTATCAGTAGAGTACCCCAAGGTTCAGTGTTGGGACCCTTACTTTTCAATATATTCGTAAATGATATAGAGTCTGGTATTAAAAGTACCATTTCAGTGTTTGCAGATGACAACAAGCTATGCAGTGGAATAACGTCCTTGCAGGATGTCTCCAACTTACAAGCAGACCTCAATGCACTGTCTAATTGGGCGACTATGTGGCAAATGAGGTTTAATATTGATAAATGTAAAGTTATGCACTTGGGGGCTAAGAATATGCATGCATCATACATACTAGGGGGAGTACAACTGGCGGAATCCATAGTGGAGAAGGATCTGGGGGTTTTGGTAGATCATAAGCTGCGGTTTCCAAAGCAAGCAAAATCCTTTCGTGTATTAAGAGAGGTATGGACTCCAGAGATAGAGACATTATTTTGCCCCCCTGTACAAATCATTAGTAAGACCTCATCTGGAATATGCAGTTCAGTTTTGGGCACCAGTTCTCAAAAAGGATATTGGGGAACTGGAGAAAGTGCAGAGAAGGGCAACCAAACTAATAAGAGGCATGGAGAAGCTCAGCTATGAGGAAAGATTAGAGGAACTGAATTCATTCCCTCTTGAGAAGAGGAGATTAAAGTGGATGTAAACCCGGAAAAAAAACCCATTTAATTAATAATTCTGCCTGGTAGAATATAGCACGTTATGTCATCTGTGCCCAGTCTTGCCACAAAGAGTTAATCCAACTGAGAGTAATGAGCTTATCTTTTTTCAAGAAGAGAAAGTCCGCCTAACAGGGAAATACACAGTCAATCTGCCCCTTGTGGTCCGT
>BLSH010459703.1:2220950-2235784 GCA_018402905.1 Glandirana rugosa | reverse complement strand
ATTTGGGGGGTTGTATGGAGTTAGGGGCCACAATAGGGGAAGAAGGAAGACTGGGGTGCACAATGAGGGGGTTTATGGAGTTGAAGGGGCACAATAGGGCATGAATGGAGAGAGGATGCACAGTGAGGGGGTGTATGGAGTTGAGGAGTACAATAGGGGAAGAAGGAAGACGGGTGCACAATGAGGGGGTTTATGGAGTTGGCGGGGCACAATAGGGGATGAAGGAAGAGGGAGTACGCAATGAGGGGTGTATGGAGTTGGAGGTACAATAGGGGATGAAAGAAGAGAGGGTGCACAATGAGAGAGTGGGGATGTTGAGTGGAGGTTGCTCACTTAGGAGGGTACATGGAGTGGATGTAAAAGCTGAGCACACAGGGGAACTCAGCAAAGCCACAGATTTTTCTACTCTACTTATAGAGTATGGTTGAATGTGAGCATAACTGGTTCCTGGAAACATGCTTGTAATCCAAAGCACTTGTACATTAAAGTGAATTTCCCCATAAAAAATAATGGAAATTCAAATGATTCGTTCCACAACCATTTATTCATAAGTCTTTCAGTTTGTAGTCCATATAAAAAGATTATATCAATGTGATAGGTTGTGTAACCATAAAATGTCCATTCACAAATGGCCGCCTCCACAAGGGGATTAGAAGCAAAATCCAGCAGAAGCTACAGAGTATAAAAGAGAAGCGAGGCGCCTCCAAGTGTGGCAATATAATTAATCATCGGTCATGCAAGTTGCTAAATGTTGTACCTTCATTAAATGTAACCATATTGCTACACTTAGAGGCGCCTCTCTTCTCTTTTATACTCAGTTGTGACATGACGCTACTCTTATATCAAGACATTGCTTGTATATCAAGTCAAAATGTATTTAAAAATTTTGCTTGTCTTGCAAAACGCTCTCAAACCAAGGTTTTACAGTACAGTATATGGTCCTGATGGGTAAAAAGGGGATAGAGGCGGAGAAGAAATGTCCGCCCATACTTACATGTCGGTAAGATAAAAACCATGCAGTACTGCAAGCACAGGGCTGCTGGGTAGAGCTGCACGATTAATCGTATGAAGATTGCGATCTCGATCTACCCCCCCCCCCCCCCCCTGCGATCTCAATTGGGCATTGCCGCGATTTTCAGTGCAGTTAAAAGGAGTCTAACTTGTGGGGCGAATCAGCGCGATTTGACAGTAAAAGTGCCTGAAGTCTTTTGAAGTCAGAGCGGCTTGAGTCTCAGGGGAACAGCCAAGTCTGGGCATACAGCCAACTTCTGAGTCATCATTGAAGTAAAATTACTTTGTAACTCTTATCAAAGACATTGAACTCTGAGTGAACTCCCCTTGCATAGATGTTTGGTTTAACCATTTGAAGACTAAATCTTTCCTCACACTTGCTGTTTACAAATAAAAATCCATTATTTTGTGCTAGAAAATGACTTAAAACCCCCAAACATTATATATATTTTTTTTTAGCAGAGACCCTAGAGAATAAGATGGCGGTTGTTGCAATATTTTATGTCACACGCTATTTGCGCAGCAGACTTTTAAACGCAATTTTTTTGGAAAAATTACCCCTTTCAAAAACCTACAGTGCTGTTAGCCCATTTTATTTTTTTTTTTGGATATTTAATATATTACGCCGCGAGAATCGTGAGAGAATCGTGATCTTTATTCTAAGCAAAAAAATTGCGATTCTCATTTTGGCCAGAATCGTGCAGCTCTACTGCTGGGGTTGTCTTTCCTGGGAGCTGTGGGGAGCCACGGTGAAAGCCGGGCGCAACAACACCCACCCATGGGAGAGATTGTCTCCATGTGGTCTGCGGTGGTGGTGCAGGAAAGTGACTCCAACCATACCTATAAAATAAATGGGTGTTGTATGAACTGTCATGTACACATAGGGGTTGATTTACTAAAGCTTGAAAGTGCAAAATTTGGCGCAGCTCAACACAGAAACCAATCAGCTTCAAGGTTTTATTGTCAAAGCTTGATTGAACAAGCTGAGGTTCGAAGCTGATTGGCTAGCATGCACAGCTGCACCGTGTTTTGTACTCTCCAGCTTTAGTAAATCAACACCATAGTAAATCAACTCCATAGATAAAGTACCCAAAACTATTGATGGCTAAAAAAGTGGGCAAAAGTTTCGTCCATCATAAGGAAAATGCCTCTTATATTGGTGATCAGTTGAAAGAACGGCCCCTTATGATGCTCAAGGAAACCCTAGCAACCTATGGAGGAACCCTGGTTGAGAATAGCTGCTCTAAGGGCTTGTTTACATTTGAGCTAGCATTCAGAAGAGCAATCTATGGTGGATCGCTTTTCAGATGGCCTTTGTCAGGTGTTGAGGAGGTGTTATGTCCCCTCCTCGTGGCTTGTTTTGAACCCCAAAAGCCCTCACCACTTAAAAAGGTCAGGACAAAGGAGACAAAGCATTGCAGCTATGCCTCCATACAGTTGCTGGTGGGGGGGGGGGGGGCGGTCAGTTGGGAGACAGTAAAAATGCAACTGCTTGTTTTTACCGCCACCCTCTCCCCAACTGCAAGTGTTTATCAACCTTTTTATTGAGGGGAAAATAATTTTCAGGTCTTAAAATATATCTACATCACACAGTAAGGTAATGTGACTAGTATTTTGTACATTGGTCGCTGGTGGGGAAGCATCCCCTTACACTGGTGGTCAGTGGGAGCAGAAGAACCATAGGGTTTCATGGATCCCTTGTTGAGAAAGGCTGATCTACGTACAGTGAAGGACAAAAGTATTTGATCCCCTGCTGATTTTGTACATTTGCCCACTGACAAAGAAATGATCAGTCTATAATTTTAATGGTAGGTTTGTTTTAACAGTGAGAGACAGAATAACAACAAAAAATACAGGAAAACACATTTCAAAAAAGTTATACATTCATTTGCATTATAATAAGTGAAATAAGTATTTGATCCGCTATCAATCAGCAAGATTTCTGGCTCCTAGGGGTCTTCTATAAAGGTAACAAGCCGAGATTAGGAGCACTCTCTTAAAGGGAGCAGTGGCGTCTCTAGCTTTCATATTTAGGGGGGAGGCACATGGGGGGACAGGGACAAAAGTAGGGGGGCCAACCATAAAGTCCGCGGCCAGCTCCCAGTAGGATTTACATGCCATGGGCACTGGGGCAGAGTAAATGAGGTGGGTGGGGAGTAACGATGGGATGATCATGTGGAGGTCAGCTGGGGGTGTCAGGGTCTCTCACCTCAGCTTGTTGCTATAGGCCGCTCAATCAGCAGCTGCAAGGTCCTCTCCTCCTCCTTGCACGACCTCTGGCTCCTGCAGTCCTGGGGGGTGGTCAGATGGGTGATCCTGTTGGCTGCTCCTGTTCTGTCTCCTCTCTCCTCAATCTCTTGGGGTCAAGGTAACGTATGGTGTGTGGTGCTGGACTCACTGGTGCCCTGTAACAACAGTGTGTAAGTACAGTCAGTACTGCAGCCACCAGCGGTGCACCCAGGCCAGAGGCCAGCCACGTGTGTCAACTCACTCACTCAGTGTCTGTCAGTCTCACTGTAGTGTGTCCAGGGCCACGCCGCCCACAGGCAGTTGAGGCAGGCAACAAACAATTCCAAGTTTTTCAACTGGTCCTCCCTCCTCCTCCTAGAGTCTCCGTTTTATCTCTCAATGTCTCACGATTTACTCAGTCACAGAGATAAAATTCTTTCTAACTCGTGACTCACGAGTCTCAGGCTGACTTAGGCAGTGCCATATGCGCAGGCTGGCTGCGCATGCTGCTCTCCGTCTCCAGAGAGAGACTCCATCCACCTGGAACAGAGCAGGCCGGGAGCTTGCTTGAACAGTGCACGCATTGCACACAGCGGCCATCACGTGAGCGATGTCACCTAGCCAGTCCCCAGACTTCCTCGAGATTGATTGACAGATAAGGTGACCAGTCAGACTCAGACAGTTGAACGTGAACAGCCGAGTTGTTATACTTAGGGGGGGCACTCAGTACAATTGGGGAGGTCATGGCCCCCTGAGGCCCCCTCCTAGGTGACACCCCTGAAAGGGATTGCCCCTAATCTCAGCTTGTTACCTGTATAAAAGACACCTGTCCACAGAAGCTATCAATCAGATTTCAATCTCTCCACCATGGTCAAGACCAAAGAGCTGTCCAAGGATGTCAGGGACAAGATTGTAGACCTACACAAGGCTGGAATGGGCTACAACACCATCGACAAGCAACTTGGTGAGAGGGTAACAGCAGTTGGTGTGATTATTCGCAAATGGAAGAACGACAAAATAACTGTCAATCTCCCTTGGTCTGGGGCTCCATGCAAGGTCTCACCTCGTGACTTTCAATGATCATGAGAACGGTGAGGAGTCAGCCCGGAACTACACGGGAGAATCCTGTCAATGATCTTAAGGCAGCTGGAACCATAGTCACCAAGAAAACAATTGGTAACATGCTAAGTCGTGAAGGATTGAAATCAAGAAAGCACACGTGCAGACTCGTCTGAAGTTTGCTAATGAACATATGAATGATTCAGAGGAGAACAGGGTGAAAGTGTTGTGGTCAGATGAGACCAAAATCAAGCTCTTTGGCATCAACTCAACTCGCCGTGTTTGGAGGAGGAGAAGGAATGCTGCCTATGACCCCAAGAACACCATCAAACATGGAGGTGGAAACATGTTTTGGTGGTGTTTTTCTTCTACAGGAACAGGACAACTTCACCCCATCAAGAGACAATGGAAGGGGCCATGTACTATCAAATCTTGGGTGAGAACCTGCTTCCCTCAGCCAGGCCATTGAAAAAGGGTCGTGGATGAGTATTCCAGCATGACAATGACCTAAAACACAAGGAGGAAAAAAATGTAAGGCCCCAATGGGAATTTTAAGGTAACAGCTCAACCAACAAAGTAGTAGAGCATGAAATTGTAAAATTCAATACATTTTATTCAAAACATCATTAAAAATAAGGTCCTAGTGAAGGACCATGAAGTATAAAAACAAGGTAACTGAAGCTTCTCGACTCGACTCAACTCGATGTTCACCGGTGACCCGCGATCGCCTACTACAGAGCCAGAACGGGGATCCGCCAATTTAAACACTGCGGTTACCCGTTCTGTCAGGGGACATGTCACAGATCTACTGTTCCCTGTTATCGGGAACAGTTCTGTCATGCCCCGGCCAGCCCAGCCTCCACACAGTTAGAGCACAGTGAGGCAACACAGTTAACCCCTTGATCGCCCCCTAGAGTTTAACCCCTTCCCTGTCAATGACATTTATACAGTAACCAGTGGCTATTTAAAGCTCTGATCGCTGTATAAATGTCATTGGTCCCAAAAAAGTGTCCGATCTGTCGGCCACAATATCGCAGTCCCGATAAAAATGGCAGATTGCCAGCATTACTAGTAAAAAAAAAAAAATTATCAAAATGGCATAAATCTATTCCCATAGCTTGTAGATGCGATAACTTTTGCGCAACCCAATCAGTATATGCCTGTTGCGATTTTTTTACCAAAAATATGTTGAAGAATATATATCGTCCCAAACTGAGGAAGAAATTCATTTTTCTCTTACGTACACTGACAGACGCAGCCCTTCATTAGACAAGTGGGGGTTATATGCACATCCTACCAGGAGTTGACTAGGCAAATAGAAAGAAAGCAAGCTGTCCCCTCCCAGGGGGCCGTCCTCTCTCTCCCATATAACCCCCCTGCTCTGAATAGCATATCAGTTTTCTATGCCTAGTGCAAGGAGTTAGACCTGGCTCCCTTATGGGACCTACGTTTCTATTTTTTGCTACCGCTTTTTTATTTTTTTCAAACTATCTGATGAAGACTGCTATCAAGAAGCTGGCTGGGGCATAGAGGATAGCTAGAATCCTGCACTATCCCCAGCGCGGCCGACCGATGTGAGCTAGCCCTAGCCTTGGCGGGGCCCGCCGCATCGTGCCCGTTCCGTACGGGCGGCCAGTGAGTGATCCCCACTTGCGCCCAGTGACTGGACCTGGTTCCTGTCCAGGGGCCTGCGGCCTGCAGCATCCCTCTCCGAAGTTGGAGGAAGGTCTGCCCCCGGGTGGCTACCCGCTACACCGGTCGGACTGGTGAGTGACCCCCTCTCTCCCCCCCTAGGGGCGCGGAAGGGGGGGGCTGGGCGATTTTAGCGATTTCAGCCGGCCGGTGGAGGGTGTTTCATTGGGCTAGTGTCCCCCCTGGATGTTTTCGCCCCCTCCTACACCTCCTCCCCCCCCCCCCCCGTACTGCACCCCGCACTTCCGCACCGCCATGTGGCGATCAGCCGCCATTTTGCGGCGGATCGCGGCCATTTTGCCGTAGTCGCTGCCATTTTCCTGGGGTTTTTCCTCTAGTGCTGAGCGGCGGCCATTTTGCTGTAGTCACGGCCTGTATTACAGGCTTGGCCTCTAGTGATCGCTCGGCAGCCATGTTGGATGTCCCTGGAAAAAAAACGTGCTGCTGCCGTTTTGCTTCCTCTTTTCATCCTGGGACAGCATGGATTACACAGGCGGCGCAGGCTCTATGACTGGCAGTCACTAAGCACTCCTACTGGGACGTAGCGCTTGTGAGGCTACAAACAGCAAGTATAGCTGGGCTCTCCCTGGGGGGCTGGTAGCGGTGGGTGCAGTCCTCCTGGGGTTGCTCTGTGGGGTGGCGGTGAGGCTGTATTGTGGGGGTGTCAGTGCATTTTTTTCTGCATGTCAGGTCCGGTGGCTAGAATGGCGGATGACCCTGCGTTTTCTTCTGAGGACTCAGCGGCAGCGCGTCCTGTGCTGGGGGCCCTGGTGTCCCTGGACCAGCTGAGAGCAGTATTTGGGGAATTCCTTCCCCGGGTGGGGCCGAGCCAGGTTAGGGGGACCCCTAAAAAGCGTCTGCCTCCCCCTCTTTCTTCGGGGGAAGAGTCTGAACCGGAAGTGGCCTCGGGGGTCACAGGGACCCCTGTGGAGCTCTCAGGGGGCGAGCTGGATCCCTCGGACGGTGAGGAAGACCAGGGGGCCTCAGTTGCGCGTGAAAAGGCGCTGGTGGCTGCACTGATTGCAGATATCCGTGCGTCTTTGTGACTGGACCAAGTTGGGGAGTAGCAGAAGTCCGCATACGTTTGCGGGTCTGCTAGGCCACCCAGGTCCCCTAGGGCTTACCCTTATGATCAATTTTTTGACCACCTGGTCTATCATGAATGGCAGCGTCTGCAGAATTCTTTTGCCCTGCCAAGACGCTTCGCTATATGTTATCCATTTGAGGATAGCTTTGTGAAGAAGTGGACCCTCCAGTGGCACGCCTGAATAAGGCTACGACCATTCCCTTGAAGGGGTCTCCCTCTTTAAGGACCCAGCTGATAGGCGAACGGAGGCAGTGTCCAAAGCACTTTTTCTGCTGGCAGGCTCAGCCATGCGGACGGACCTTGCGTCGACCATGGCGGCGCAATCTCTGTCTGAGTGTATGACGGAGCTGCAGAATGACTTGAACTGCGGGAGGTCGCTTGAGGCGTCGCAGAGAGCTGACCATGTGTTTCAGGGGCTTCGGTACCTGTGTGACGCAGCTCTGGACCTGCTTCCCATGTTGTCTAAAATGTCTGTTTTCGCAGTCATTATCAGACGGGTACTCTTGTTACGCTCGTGGTCGGGTGACCACACATCTAAGAAGGGCCTGACGGATCTCCCCTTTCAGGGAGTCAGCTCTTTGGGGCACAGTTGGATGAAATCATTAAGTATTTCACTGGAGGGAAGAGCACTTTTCTTCCGGAGCCCAGGCGGCGGGAGTTCCGCCGCAAGCAGGGTCCTAATCCTTTGGGTCAGAAGAGGTTTTTTTGCGCCCCCGGTGCAGCGGGCAAGGGGTCGAGGCCCGGCAAGTCTGCTGCGGGGGCTGGTAAACGACCCTGGCAACGCAAGAGCGAAAAGACAGAGGATAAGTCCGCCTCCGCATGATGGGTTGCCCCCACCCGATTATCGGGTGGGGGGCCGTCTTCTGGGGTTCGCAGATAGGTGGACTGCCCGCATTTCCGACCGGTGGGTGCGGGAAGTGGTGTCCTCCGGGTACAGGATAGAGTTCAGCACTCTACCCCCAGACAGGTTCTTCCCATCGAACTTGAGACTCCCTCAGGAGCGTCGGGAGGCTCTCTTTGGGGCTGTTCAGGCGCTCTCCGAACAAGGGGTGATTGTGCCAGTACCTCCGCTGGACAGATTCCACGGCTTCTACTCCAACCTGTTTGTTGTTCCCAAAAAGGGGGGGGGGGGGGGTCAGACCGGTTCTGGACCTAAAAGAGCTAAATTACTTTGTGAGGGCGCGAAAATTCAGAATGGAATCTGTCTGTTCGGTCGTGGCCACCCTACACCAAGGGGACTTCATGGCGTCTCTGGATACCAGGGACGCGTACCTCCGCGTTCACATTTGTCTCCGGCACCAGTGCTTCCTGCGCTTTGCGGTGCGAGATCTGCACTACCAATTCGTGGCACTTCCCTTCGGCACAGCCTCCTTTCGGAAGTCTGATGCGTTGTTTGTGCTGACGGATGTTCCGCGCAAAGGGTTGGCGGCCTCCTCAGCTGCTGTTTCCTGTTGGATCAGGAAGACCATGACCCATGCGTATACTGTTCAGGGCAAAGTACCCCCTTTTCCAGTCACGGCTCATTCCACCAGGGCAGTTAGCACTTCCTGGGCTTTCCGACACCAGGCTTCGGTGTCACAGGTGTGCACACGTTTACTAATTTTTACAAAGTTGATGTGTCAGCATCTGCGGATGCTGCTTTTGGCCGTAAAGTTTTACAGGCGGCAGTGTAGGCGCGGCTGGCGCCTCCTGAGAGGATTCTGTTGGGTACAGTTGTTGTCGTTTACCCACCCCTCTTGACTGACACAGCTTTGGGACATCCCCACTTGTCTAATGAAGGGCTGCGCCTGTCAGTGAACGTAAAAGAAAAAGGGATTTTATTAAAACTTACCGTAAAATCCTTTTCTCTGAGTTCAAAGACTGACGCAGCACCCACCCCTCTGTGTTGCGTTTGTACGGCTTGTTACAAACTGATATGCTATACAGAGCAGGGGGGTTATATGGGAGAGAGAGGACGATCCCCTGGGAGGGGACAGCTTGCTTTCTTTCTATTTGCCTAGTCAACTCCTGGTAGGATGTGCATATAACCCCCACTTTTCTAATGAAGGGCTGCGTCTGTCAGTGAACTCAGAGAAAAGGATTTTATGGTAAGTTTTAATAAAATCCCTTTTTTTATATTTTTTTTTATGTATTATAGCAAAAAGTAAAAACAAATAGTTTCTTTTCAAAAGTGACGCACTTTTGTGTTTATAGCGCAAAAAATAAAAAACGCAGAAGTGATTAAATACCATCAAATGAAAGCTCTATGTGTGGGAAAAAAAGGATGTCTATTTTGTTTGGGTTAAATATCGCACGACCGCGCAATTGTCAGTTAAAGCGACGCAGTGCCAAGTCGCAAAAAGTGCTCTGGTCAGGAAGGGTGGAAATCCTTCCGGGGTTGAAGTGGTTAAAATGCAAATCAATTTATAACTTTTTTGAAATGCAGTTTTCTGGATTGTTTTTGTTATTCTGCCTCTCACTATTAAAATAAACTTACCATTAAAATTATAGACTGATAATTTCTTTGTCAGTGGACAAACGTACAAAATCAGCAAGGGATCAAATACTTTTTCCCTTACTGTATAGATGTTTGGACTCCTAAAAACCTTGTTTCACAAAGTAGCCCCAAAGAACTTACTGGTGACCCTTCACCATACAATTCTAGGTCTCCTCTTAGTAGATATTTGATATGTCTTTGTATTTAGTTGCCAAAATAGCCAAAGCCTGGATGAAACCCACAGTTCATCTTCTAGAACAGAGGTATAAAACTCAATTTCATCGCTGGCTGCATCAGCAGTGTGCTTGCTCTCAAAAGGTTGGGTGTATCTGGGATGCGCTAAGTACAGAGTGCAGAGTTGAGTTGTGTGTTACGTACAGGGTGCAGGGTTCAGGAGGATGCTACGTACAGAGTGCAGAGTTTAAGAGTGCCCTATGCACAGAGTGCAGGGTTCAGGGGTGCACTATGTACAGAGTGCAGTTCCAGGGGTGACGAGTTCAGGAGTGGGTTATGTACATATACCTCCCAACTTTTTGAGATGGGAACGAGGGACACCTATTATCAAAAGCATGTAGGCATATGACACACCCCCTGTCATGCCCCCTTAAAGAAGAATTTTACAAAAAAAAAATGAATAGCAAACCCACAAGTGCTTTTTACCACTAATATTATTTTATATTGGCTTTTGACATTTACAAATGTTACAAACTTTTAGCACTTTTTAGCACTGGGAAACACTTTTATGAAACATAAAAAATGCACTTAATATACAACTATATAGATCAGACTAAAATGAGAGACAAATGAGGAAGGACAGAGGGGCTTTGTTCCAAATCAGGGACAGTTGGGAGCTATGCGTACAGAGTGCGTTACGTACAGAATTCAGAGTTCAGCGGCATGCTACGTGCAGAGTTCAGGAGTGCGTTACGTACAGAATGCAGAGTTCAGCGGCATGCTATGTACAGAGTGCAGAGTTCAGCAGTGTGTTACATACAGAGGGCAGGGTTCAGGGGCGCGCTACGTGCAGAGTGCAGTTCCAGGGTTCAGGAGTGGGTTACATACAAAGTGCATAGTTCAGGGGCATGCTACGTACAGAGTGCAAAGTTCAGGGGCATGCTACGTACAGAGTGCAGAGTTCAGGGGTGTGCTGTATACAGAGTGCAGGGTTTAGGGGTGCTCCATGTTCAGTGTGAAACCCCAACCCCCCCCCCCCCCCAAAGGTTCCTCGTATCTCTACTCTCTCCTACCTGGCCTGGATTTAGTACCTCCCTGTGTAGGCAGTTCTACTACCCATGTATTTGGCTCCAGTACCACCCTGCCTCACCTTTCAGGAAGATCGTTCTCCCTCTCAGATTCTGGAGATCTGTCCCCACCGTGCCTTACCCTGAGTGCGTGCGGGAATCTGTTAGTTCCAGAAGCCACTGAGAGCAAAGCTGTCCCTTGTAAACACAGAAGGCTTCTGTGTTTACAAGTGACAGCAGGGAGCGGAGGGTGGGAGCCAGAGGTGGTGGAATGGAGTTCCACCACATTCTGGCTGCAAAACTGGGTGCGAGGGCCACATCAAGAGGCCTGGCAGGCCGGATTCGGCCCACAGGTTTTGTGTTTGACATATGTGTCCTAGAAGTTTCAGAATGGCTTACTTATGCCTTTCCGTCTTTGAACTGAATTATTGTCAGTTATTTATAGTTCTCTGCTTGGCCCTGGTGCCTGAGTCTGTCCCTTCTCTTCTACCCATCCCCTTGTTTGTTCTTGTTTCCCGATCTCGATTTCAGCTCCCTGGTGATTTGTCTCGGTTCTTTCCCTTATTTCCTGGCTTCCACTTTCTCCCCTGCCCCCCCAACCTCTCCCTCCCATCCTTCACCCTCCTTTTCTCAAACTATTTCCTCAACCAGTGGATCAGGTCACTAAAGCCTCGTACACGCGGTTCGACGGTCGTATACAACAGGTCGTACTAACGACCGTCGTATATGTAATCGATCGTTCCCATTGCTCGATTTGAACAGCTGAACATATGACGGTCGTACAAGGGGAGTTGTATGAGCAGACTATAAAACTTGGTCCTACCAACAAGCGGTCATACGACCGTTGTATCGTGTGTACAGAGTAGTTGGTACAACAAGTTGTATTGTAGCAAAACACGCATGCTCAGAAGTCAGGAATGGCCGCATGCTAATTACATGCACCTGAACGTTCTTCTGTGGTCGTACGATCGTGTAGTGCAGTCAGTATGCTAGATACAACAGCCAACATACGATTTGCGACGATCGTCGTCCCGTGTGTACGAGGCTTTATCTTCAAGTTGTCCCCCATAAAGCAGACCATAGACAAGTCAAAAATCGAACAAAAATTCTTGTTAATCAGCAGGGCGCTTGTTTTGTGCATCATTAGTGTGCCAGCTGCAACATGCGATTTTCGTGCCGCAATCGAAAAGTGCCTGATCCAACATGCTGGATTTTACTTTTAGAAAAATGAATCAAATGATGCCACAATCGTAGGCACCATTTTTGTTTTCTAATCGACAAATCATTTGGCTTTCGACTTGCCTGTGGGCTGGCCTAAAAAGCTTACTAGCATTATCTTCATATACAATATCCTGCTGGAAGGAGCCATCAGAAGATGGGTACACTGTAGTCATAAAGGGATGGACATGGTCAGCACCAAAACTCAGGTAGGCCGGGGCATTTAAACGATGCTCAGTTGGTACTAAGGGACACAAAGTGTGCCAAGAAAATATCCCCCACACCATTACACCACCACCACCAGTCTGACCCATTGATACAAGGCGGGATGGATCCAGGCTTTCATGTTGTTTACGCCAAATTCTGACCCTACCATCTGAATGTCGCAGCTGAAATTGGGACTCATCAGACCAGGCAATGTTTTTCCAATCTTCTATTGTCAAATTTTGGTGAGCGAATTGTAGCCTCAGTTTCCTGTTCTTAGCTGACAGGAGTGGTGCCCAGTGTGGTCTTCTGCTGCTGTAGCTCATCTGCTTCAAGGTTCCATGTGTTGTGCGTTCAGAGATGGTATTCTGCATACCTTGGTTGTAACAAGTGGTTATTTGAGTTAGGCTACCTTCACACTGGGGCGGTGGAGCGTTAGCAGTAAATCCCTGCTAATCACAGCGGGGACTTACCGCTGTTAGAGCGGCGCTACGGCTGTGGGAGCGGTGCGCTTTTAACGGGTTAAAATGGGGTTAAAAGTGCCCGCTCTCTGCGCTTCCGAGGCGGTGTGCAGCCACTTCGGAAGCACTGCCCCATTGTTTTCAATGGGCAGGGGCGGTGAAGGAGCGGTAAAGTGAGTAGTCACAGCAAAAGCGGGGCGCTGGTGGCGCACGTGCGCCCCCTAGGTGGAGGAGCAGCACAATCACATATATATATATATATGTGATTTTGCACAGAACAGCTGCCCTGCAGTAGTATATCTGCTATAGGTCAATCCTTAAGTGGTTAAAGTAGAACTAAAGGCAAAACTCATTTTTTAGTTTTGGGTGGAGTGGAGAAAGTTTAGAACCCCTGTCAGTTTTTTTTTGCTGTCTGTGCCCCCATTGGGGAGATTCGCCCACTATATTTGTCCTGTTTGCTATTATCACTAAGAGTGATAAAAGAAAATCCCACATTTTGAGTTGTCCCCAAAAAAGTAATAGAGGGGAAATCTTCCAATGGGGACACTCGTTCTGGTGACCTGGGGCTCCCCAAGAGCGTGCCTCCCATCTTTTTGCAATAGGAATGAGGGACACCTATTAGCAAAAGTATTTAGGCATAAGACACACCCCCTGCCACACCCCCTTAAAGGGGAACTATGCAAAAAAAAAAATATTATTAAGTAAACCCACAAGTCCTTTTTTTACCACCACCATCCCTTGGATTTTGAAATTTACAAATGCAGCAATATAGAAATTGGATGAAAGGTTTAGCATTGAGAAATACATTTTGAAAGATAATTAGGGTATTTTATATAATACAACTATAAGATCAGACCAAAATGAGGAAAGAGGGATAGAGGGACTTTGTTCCAAATCAGGGACAGTCCCTTTATTTGCAGGGATTTCCTCTGACTTCCTGTTTGGCTATGGGACAGGATGTGAAGGGAAATCTCTCCAATGGGACAGAGATGGCAAAAATAAACCTTATAGGGGACATAACCCTCCCTTACTTTATCCAAAATGAAAAACATTGCCTTCAGTTCTACTTTAAAGTTTCTATCGGATTGTAATTATTGGGTTACCATCTGCTTTAATGTTGGGTCAACTGACCTTTTGAAATAAAATAGGTGAACAATCACATGGAAACATACATGTTCCCATCTTCATATCTGCATACAGACAGGCTGACTCCACAATAACCTTCTTTATTACAGGATTGGAAAACTGGAGACCTGCTGCTTGCTGTTTGTCAGACGCCAGTCTATTTTTAAAGGGATCGCAGATCATCCATGATGATGGCACGCACATACCTGATGGGTATCCTTTTCATATTTACGGTATGGCTTTGATAGTAGACTCTGCGCTTTTTGATGTTGTCTTAGATACGTTTTGAAGAGTAATGAAACGGGGTTACAGGCAATTTCTTATGTTGTTCCAGTTAGTCCTGGTATGTGACGTCATTGCAGACTGTCAAGTGGGCGAATATAAAGATGAACGAGAGAACTGCGTCCCGTGTACTCAGTGTGGGCCGGGCGAGGAGCTTTCTGAGGTGAGATTAACAGAATTGAATTTTCATAATCTATACACTATATGGCCAAAAATTTGTGGACACCTGACCAGTCCATCAAACCTTTATGAACTTGTCTGACTTTCCATTGTAAATCCAAGCATTAATATGGAGTTGGCCCCCTTTGTGATCATGAGGGTTTCCACTCTTCTGGGAATGTTTTCCACAAGAGTAAATGAAAAAATAAAAATGTAGCTAACCTCACACTTTCTGAAGACAAGTTATAAATTCAGGGGTTCATGGGGTCAAGTCCTGGAAAAAAAGTGTGGGAACTCACCCAAGATCCCCCACCTGAAAAATAAAAAAGTACGTTCCTGCAGGACTCAAGCCCTGCCCCCACAGCACTGTCCTCTGCCGCCTTCACTCCCCCCCACAATAATGTCCTCCTCTGCCCCCTTCACTCCCCCAGTAATGTCCACCTCTGCCCCCTTTACACCCAGCAGTAAGGTCCTCCTCTGTCCCCTTCACTCTCTCCCCCTCAGTAATGTCCTCTGCCCCCTTCATCCCCCCCCCGTAATAACACCCCCCCTCACTTCCGCCGTCTCCTGTCACGACACCCCCGTCCCGA
>BLSH010459703.1:2193656-2212829 GCA_018402905.1 Glandirana rugosa | reverse complement strand
CGGTCACCAATCTATAATTGGTGAAGTCGGGGCCTTCCGTAAACGCGACCACTTTTGCGCAAACCAATCAATAAACGCCGATTGCAATTTTTTTTATCGCAAATATGAGGAAGAATATAAATCGGCCAAAACCGATGAAAAAAAATGTTTTTTATATTTTTTTTTGGGATTTGTATTTTAGCAAAAAGTAAGAAATTTGGGTTTTTTTTGCAAAATTGTCGCTCTTCTTTTGTTTATAGCGGCGATCAGAAATGACGCAGGGGTGATCAAATACCACCAAAAGAAAGCTCTGTTTGTGGGAAAAAAAGGACGCAAATTTCGTTTGGGTACAACGTCGCACGACCGCGCAATTGTCAGTTAAAGCGACGCAGTGCCGAATCGCAAAAAGGGCTCCGGTCCTAAAGCAGCAAATCCTTCCGGGGCTGAAGTGGTTAATATCTAACCACTGGCAACAAAAGTGAGTACACCCCTAGGTGAAGATGTCCAAATTGGGCCCAAAGTGTCAATATTTTGTGTGGCCACCATTTTCCAGCACTGCCTTAACCCTTTTGGGCATGGAGTTCACCAGAGCTTCGCAGGTTGCCACTGGAGTCCTCTTCCACTCCTCCATAATGACATCACGGAGCTGGTGGATGTTAGAGACCTTGCACTCCTCCACCTTCCATTTGAGGATGCCCCACAGATGCTCAATAGGATTTAGGCCTGGAGACATGCTTGGCCAGTCCATCGCCTTTACACACAGTGCAGCTCGGGAGAGAGCCTGCTTGAGTGCCCCGATAGCAAGAGGCTTGCTATTGGGGGCACTCCACTGGGGGAAGGAGCCACGATTGCCGGCGGGGGACCCAAAAAGAAGACGATCGGGGCTGTTCTGTGCAAAACCATTGCACAGAACAGGCAAGTATAACGTTTGTTATTTTTTTTTAAAGCTTTCCTTTAGAATCACTTTAGCTTATAATCATGTTACATTATTACATTATTGTTTAGCATAATAATAATGTGCTATGACCTAACCACTCCACTCCAACATGTGGCTTTACAAATGTGTGATTATTTAAATACTTCAAAATATGAATTTTAACTTACCCTGCACCGAGATGGATGCAGACAGTCATGATGTTGTCTATATTGTCTATATAGGTTCTATAGCAAGACTCGTATTGGAGGACTTCAGGAGCTGGAATGCTTCCCATGCACATCTCACACGCCACGCACAGTAACTCAGTGTAGGTTTGCTAACTAATTACAACAGAATGGTAGAAACATGAATATGTTTATGTTGACTGTGAATAACTATCTTCTAGGTCATCCTAGTCCAGGGTTTGGGCAACCATCCAGTACAGATGCACCACCTCCTTCTCGGGACCCTATAATTTTAGTGGCGATTATAATGGTGGCACTGGCCTTAATTTTAGTTACCTTGGTGACTTTTTCGGTCATATGCTGTGGGCGTTTCTTCAAGAGCCAATGTCAACGAGGTAAGTCACAAAAATATATTCCAATACATGGGGACAAATTGAATTTTTTACTATACACTATGACTATCGTTATCATAGAGCTATGCATATCTATTGTGGAGAAGTGGTTGTAGTTGGACAAACAGTTGTTTTAAACAAACATCTGTTCATAAAACAAATGCATACTTTAGGTAGGTGTCAGATTGCTGTGAGGGCAGTTAATCATAAGTACTACGGGCCGCTCTGATGGCCGCACCACTTCTGTCGGAAGCGATCAGCCAGGAAACTGTCAGCCTAGTCCGTCCACTCCTGCTCCACACTCTTGAGGGCTGTGTGTGCGGACACCTTGCCCATGCTATGTGGATGCCCATGCCCCAAGGGCCAGATAAATGCAAGCAAAGGCCACATTCGGCCCAAGGGCCACAGTTTGGAGACCACTGGTCTACTTTTTAATGATTTTGTTACAGTTTCTGAGGCTAGAAGACATGCGTAACTTAAGTTTATATAAATAGGCTGATCTTCTACACCACCCCCTCACCCCCCCCCCCCCCCCCAAACAAAAAACATCAGACATAGACATAATGAATAATACATATGAGTCTGATTTATGAATGTTTTTCTTCAGCCTTCCAGAGATCTCACACTATTGCAGGCCAACCAAGAAGATTACCGAGACAGTCGAATTCTACAAGCACCCCTTGTGAGGAGCAGCCAATCCCTGCATTCTGCTTTGGATCCACAGACACCTCTGGACAAGTGACAGGTAAACTGACACTTTTGTGTAATCTGTCTAAAGGCACTCTTAGACATGAGATGATGGTGCCCACAAATACCACTGCCCAGGGCTGACCAGCCAATAGAAAATAAGCATGTCAACTAATTGGGATAGGCAGAATGGAGTTAATGTTTTCAAATACACTTTAATATTTGGCCTTGCCTTCAAAATGTCCAGTCTGAGTTTTCACAGTTGCTATCTTGGTATTGCTAGAGAACTGCAATATCAGAGATGCAGTAATAAAGAATTTTATCAGGCACTATGTGCTGGCACTGTAAGATGGGTTGACAGGATGAATGGCAAAGTGGGTAATGGAGCAACTCTACAGTTAGCATATTTTCTTTTCATGGTGTATTCATTGACACATCGGTGTGTAAGTCTACATCTTTGTGAGTATCTGCATCTCAGCTGTACACAGATACAATATCTAAAGGCACCGGAACAATGTATATATTAGATCCTTTACCTCCAACTTTTTTAATGCATGTATACCTTTAGATCAGCCATTCTTAACCAGGGTTCCATGAAACCCTAGGCTTCTTCCAGAATTTGTAATGGGTTCCATGAAACCCTAGGTTTCTTCCAGAGTTTGCTATGGATTCCATGAAACCCTAGGGTTCCTCCAGAAGTTGCTAGGGGTTCCTTGAGCAATTTCTGACACTCAGCTAAGTTCCCACTGACACCATGGATCTTTTCAGCTATTTGTAAGGGGGTAATTTGAATATAGTAACAATTAGCAGGAAATTGCTCGAGACAGAGGCGTTATTTCAAAGGTTCCTCCATGTTAAAAGGGTTATACACTGTATACACAGTATGTATATATCTATTTTACAGCCTTTCTCAACAATGCTTCTGTGAGACCCCAGAATTCCTTCAGTGCTAGGGCTACTTCAGCTGTGGCTGATTGACCTCCCATTATAATTCCAGGTCCAGTACCACTTAATTAAGCCAACAGGATGCCACTATTGATCTTTTAGGCTATATGTAATGGACGTTCTTCCCATTAACCACCAATGTAAGGGACGTTCTTCCCATCAACCACCAATATAAGCATTCCTCCCACTGGCCACCAATGTAAGGAACATTCTTCACACTGGCCACCACTGTAAGGAGCATTCTTCCCACTGGCCACCACTGTAAGGAGCATTCTTCCCACTGACCACCATTGTAAAGGGACATTCTTCTACTGACCCCCAATGAAGTTTGGCAGATGCTCCTTGAGACCTGAAAATGTATTTTAAGGGCTCCTATGGGAGTAGGAGGTTGAGATAGGTTGGTCTAAGTTGAACATATGTAGTTAGCCAGGCTGTAGATGTAAAAGGCCCAAAAAGCAGCTCTGTATTAATTAATACTTAGTCTCAGCTTCATGCAATCCCCAGTACAACAGCAATAAGATTAAGGACTGGGACCCAATTAGGTGTTATGTGTTCAAATTTGCCAATCAGGAACATGCTAATCAGAGGAAGGAGCAGAGTGAGAAGGAGAAAGAGGAGCTCATCAGTCTCCTTCTGCTCCTTCACTGTCTAGTTAGCAGGATAGAGGTGAAGAGAGGACACCACCGTATTCCTCATCTTTATGTGGCGTCATCCTCCTGGCACAGTTGCGCAAATCTCAGGAATTAGATTTTTTGGCAGGTAACGCAACTCCTATCAATTCATGTCTTCTGTATATTGGTGACTGCCCAGAGTTCATCTTTAAAATATTTTATCAATATTGTTTCTGATTTCATATCAGGTCCAGTGGAAGAAGTCCATGTGATTTCAGACCTCGTCTCCTCTAGCCCCTGTGTGACGTCCAGCGCGTTACTTCCACCATCTGTAGAGCTGTGTGCCCTCTCTCCTCCCCTCGACAAACCCAAGTACAATTGGAGTCTCTCTGAAACTCAACCTTTGATCCGTAACTCGGGCTGCAGTGACTGTTTCTCAGGAGGTGGGCCTTCCACAGAATACAACCAAGGATCCATAGAGCCCAGCAAAGCAGCTCATTCTTGTGCATCGGAGCGCCAGCATTGGTCTCACGCACCCGTGGAATGTACAGAGCTGGATTTACAGAACTTTTCCTCTGAAGAGGGATTTTCCCACAACGGAGGCCAAGATCACTTAGGAGGCAATCAGAGGTCTCATGTGGTGACAAAACCCCACAGCTGCCCCTGCAGTACGCAAGATGATCCATGCATGAAAACTGCAGAAGAGCCAAGGTCACGCTGCTGTGGAAACATACCTTACCAGGTACAAGCACACTGCTATGTTCCAGGAGGAACCTGCGTGTTATGCATTTGTGTGATGAGTATATTGTCAATGAATGTATAGTAACAACTGGTTTCCTTAAAATTATAGTGTATGTGAATGCTATAGAATATAGATAATGAAACTGGCACTGTTATACTCTTGTTAGCCTTTTAAGAGTTTATGAACATCAGGTCTTAAAGCGGGACTAAATCCTCCTCTCTTTTACAGCCAGGGAAGCTGCTATCTTAGCCTCTGTTTGATCTGCAATAGTTATAGCACATACAGTTGTGCTCATAAGTTTACATACCCTGGCAGAATTTATGATTTCTTGGCCATGTTTCAGAGAATATGAATGAGAACACAAAAACATTTCTTTCTCCTATCGTTCACTGACAGACGCAGCTCTTCATTACGTGTGGGTTTTTTGCTGGTCTCACTAGGAGTTAACTAGGCAGGGAAAAGAAACAGCTGGCCCCTCCCATGGGGGGCCGTCCTCTCTTCCCACATAAACCCCCTCATAGCATAGCTCTTCAATTTTCAGTGCCTAGTTTGCAAGGAGTTGACCTGGCTTCCCTTCAGGGGAATTGCGGTCCTGTTTGTGACCGTTTTTTATTTAATTTTCTTTTACTTTTATTTTTAATTGTCTTCTATCAAGCAATTGATCTGCTATCAAGAAGCCGGTCGGGGCATAGAGAGTCCATGGGCTCTGTACTTTCCCCGACCTGGCTGACCGATGCGAGCCATTCCCGCCGTATGGGGACCCGCCGCATTGTGCCCATTCCGTGCGGGCGGCCTGGGGTGATCCCTCCTTACGCCCAGCCCCGGATGCGATTCGGGAAGGGCGACTTTCTGGCCTGCAGCATACCGCCCAAGCAGGGGCGGAAGGTCTGCGACTGGGTGGCTACCCATGGCATAGTCCGGAGTGGTGAGTGAGAGTTCCTTCCTTCCCCCCTTTTTAGGGGCGGAAAGGGGGACCGATGACCCAAAAACAAAAAAAAATAATAATTTTTTTGCTGGGTAGCCCCCGGTAGGGGCGCGTGGAGCTCCTGTTCACCCCCTTCACACCCCCCCTTCCCCCCCGCACCGCACCCGATCGTCTAGTGCCGTTCAGACGTTTTTCGCCGCAATGCGACGATCGGCCGCCATTTTGCGGCGGACCGCTGCCATTTTGCTGTAGCCGCAGACATATTGGGCCTATGGGGCTTTCCCTCTAGCGCTCAGAGCGGCCATTTGTGGTACTGCACATTCCCTGCAGGTGTTTTTCGGCCTCTAGTGTTCAACAGTGGCCATATTGGAATCCCTGCTTCTGCAAAAACGTGTCTACAGCGTTTTTACTTTCACTTTAGAATGGTGTGTGCTCCTGACGGCGTGGCTCTCTGACGATCCTCAGGGTTATGGCAGCAAACAGCAAGTATAGCTGGGCTCTCCTGTGGGTGCTGGTGGCGGCGGGTGCAGTCCTCCTGGGTTCCCTGGTGCACTGTGGGGCGGTGGTGTGCGACTGTGTGGGGGTGCCTTTAATTTTTAGTTTGCATCTCTGTGCTACTAAGGGAGCTGAACATGCTAGGAGCAATCAGCGGCCGCGCAATCTGCGCAAGGGGCTTTTCTGGATCAGCTGTGGCGGTCTTTAGTGAATTCTCCCCAGGGCAGATGTCACCAACAGGCCCCCCAAGAAGCGTCCCCCTCCTCCTTGCTTTTCAAGGGAGGATTTTGATCCGGAAGGTCCCTCGGACGGAGAAGAGGATCAGGGGACGGCAGCTGCGCGTTAAAGAGCGTTTCGTTTCCGCCATTATGATTGGTCTCGCACTACGATGCGACTGAGCCAGGATGGCGAATCGCTGATTTCTGCGCATGTGTGTGTGTTCCTCCAGGCCCCTTAGGGCACCCAAGGCTTACCCACATGATCAATTTCCTGATCACCTTGTTTATTGTAAATGGCCTTCTTTTTAGCACAGCACAGTGGTGTAGTGGGTAGCACTTGCGCCTGGCACCATAATGCTTGCTGGCTCAGATCCTAACCATGACCTGCCTGAGGTGTGCATGTCCTCCCTGTGCATGCGTGGGTTTCCTCCCGGTGCTCCGGTTTCCTCCCACACTCCAAGGGACATAGGTCCAAACGGTTCTCTGCTCACTATCCCTTGGAAAGCTTTTTTTTAAAAAAAAAATGGGTGTCGCCTTGGTGTCCCGCCGATAGCTCGCCTTAATAAGACGACCATTCCTCTGGAAGGGGTTCCTGCCTTCAAGGGCCCTGCTGACAAAAGACAGAGGCCCTATTAAAGTCGCTCTTCCTGGTGGCAGGCTCTACTCTGCGGCCAGCCCTGCTGTCCGCCATGCCGGTGCGATATCTGTCTGAGCGTATGGCGGAGCTCCAGAATATTCTGGACTGCGGCCGCCTGCTGGATATGCCGCAGAGGGCTGAATTTTGCTCCGAGGTCGCAAGTACCTTGGTGATGCGGCTGATGATTTACTGCCTATGTGATCCAGGGTAGCAGTGTTGCTGTATCCTCAGACGGGTACTCTGGTTGCGTTTTTGCTTCCCAAAAAAAAAAGGTCTCGCAGACCTTCCCTTTCTGTGAGATCATTAAGGATTTCACAGGAGGTAAGTGCCCTTCTTCCCAGAGCCTGGAGGCATGAGTTTCGCCGTAGACACGGTAAGGTCGCTGCAGGGTCCGGGTACCGGCAGTGGCAGCGCAAAACCAAAAAAGCGGAGGACAAGTCCTCCTCAGCCTGATGGGGTGCCCCCACCCGGGGGTTCGCAGGCCGGTGGCTGGCCCACATTCCCGATCGTTGGGTCCGGGAAGTGGTGTCCACCGGGTACAGGATAGAGTTCAACACTCTACCCCCCAGACAGCTTCTTCCCATCAAACTTAGGGCTCCCACAGGACTGCCGGGAGGCTCTTTCTGGGGCTGTCCAAGCACTTTCGGTCCAGGGGGTGATCGTGCCAGTGCCTCCAGAAGAGAGGTTTCGAGGTTTCTACTCGAATCTATTCGTGGTTCCCGAAAAAGGGTGGGAGGGGGGTTCGGCCAGTACTGGACCTGAAGGCCCTATACCGGTATGTCAGGGCGCGGATATTCCGGATGGAATCTATCCGCTCGGTCGTGGCCGCCCTTCATCAGGGGGAATTTCTGGCGTCCCTGGCCATCAGGGATGCGTACCTCCATGTACCCATTCGTCCATGGCATCAGCACTTCCTGCGCTTTGCAGTGGGAGACCTCCATTTTCAATTTGTGGCTCTCCCCTTCGGCCTGGCCTCAGCTCCTCGAGTTTTCACAAAACTGCTAGCCCCGGTGTTGGCGTTGCTCCGACAGAGAGGCATTGCGGTGGTAGCCTACCTAGACGACCTGCTCCTGCGAGCGGAGTCCATCTCGGATCTGGAGGAGAATGTGAGACTCACAATGACATCGCTGCAGGACTTCGGTTGGTTACTCAACCTGCAGAAGTCGTCGGTCTCTCCATCCCGTCGCCTGGAGTATTTGGGTCTAATCCTGGACACAGAACAGGCGAAGGTGTTCCTCCCTCCAGCCAAGTTGCTGTCTCTGCAGTCGGCAGTGCGAACTCTCCTGTCGCACCGTCGATCTTCATTACGGTTCTGTATGCGGGTGCTGGGGCTCATGGTCTCGTCGTTCGCGGCATTTCGCCCAGAGTCACACTCGTCTCCTTCAGTGAGCAATTCTGGCTCGGTGGGACAGGTCCCCTCAGTCCTTGGACCTTCGTATCCGTCTGAGCTCCCAGACCAGGGCGTCTCTGGCTTGGTGGCTTCGGGACTCGACCCTGACTCAGGGGAAGTCGTTCCTGCCCCTTCAGTGGGTGATTATCACCACGGATGCCAGTCTTTCAGGCTGGGGAGGGATCCTGGGGCAGCTGTCTGCCCAGGGCCGTTGGTCGGCACAGGAGGCTCGCCTCCTCATCAATGTTCTGGAGCTGAGAGCGCTCAGATTGTGCCTTTTTTCACTGGGTGAGATTGCAGGGTCGTCCGATTCGAATTCAATTGGACAATGCCACAGCAGTGGCGTATGTGAACCATCAGGGTGGCACAAGGAGTCCAGCAGCTGCGGCGGCGGAGGCAGCTCTGATACTACGTTGGGCGGAACGTCACGTTCCAGCAATCTCTGCCATTTACATTCCCGGTGTGGAGATCTGGCAGGCGGACTTTCTCAGTCGCCAGACGCTGGACCAGGGAGAGTGGTCTCTCCACCCGGAGGTGTTCAATCAGATTTGCCGCAGATGGGGGACGCCAGACGTGGATCTCATGGCGTCTCGATTCAATTACAAGGTGGAGACCTTTGTGTCCAGAACCAAGGATCCGTTGGCAGTGGCCACGGACGCTCTGGTGGCCCCCTGGGGCCATTACCGCCTTCTGTACGCTTTCCCTCCGATAAAACTGCTTCCGCGATTGATACGCAGGATAGTGGCGGAGGGGATACCAATAATCCTGGTGGCTCCAGATTGGCCTCGGCGCACTTGGTCCTGACTTTTTTGCAGCAAGGCCTGAACAAAAAACTGGCGATTCTTTGTCAGAGACCTTGGCTTCGCACTCGTTGATTCGTACCTTTGTACAAGGTGTGCAACATGTGGCGCCTCGGGTGAAGGCCCCGATGGCTCAGTGGGATCTGAATTTGGTGCTTTCTGTACTTCAGAAACCGCCATATGGGAATATCAGGGAGATTTCCTTACAATTGCTGTCGCAGAAGGTGGCCTTTTTAGTTGCCATCACTTCCGCCAGACGGTGTCTGAATTAGCAGCACTATCGTGCAAGTCTCCCTACCTGGTCCTACATAGGGACAAGGCGGTCTTGCGACCCTCTCCTTCATTCCTTCCAAAGGTGGTTTCTTCCTTTCACATTAATGAAGATATTGTTCTTCCTTCATTGTGCCCTCGTCCGTCACACTCAAAAGAGATTGAGTTGCATACTTTGGACGTAGTGAGGGCCTTACGAGTGTACTTGGCTGCTACAGCTTCTTTTTGAAAGGCTGATGCCTTGTTTGGCGGCCTCATTGGCTACAATTTCTCGTTGGATCAGACAGTCTGTGACCCATGCGTATTCTGTTCGGGGCAAGGTTCCCCCTTTTCCGGTCACGGTTCATTCTACCCGGGCTGTTAGCACTTCCTGGGTTCTCAGGCACCAGGTCTCGGTGTCGCAGTTGTGCAAGGCGGTCACTTGGGCCTCGGTTCACGCTTTCACTAAGATTTATAAGTTGATGTGCTAGCATCTGCGGATGCTGCTTTTGGCTGCAAAATTTTGCAGGCGGCAGTGTAGGCGCGTCTGGCTCCTCCTTAGAGGTTCAGTTGGGTACTGTTAGCGTTTACCCACCCCTCTTTTTGACACAGCTTGGGGACATCCCCACACGTAATGGAGAGCTGCGTCTGTCAGTGAACGATAGGAGAAAAAGGGATTTTATTAAAACTTACCGTAAAATCCTTTTCTCCGAGTTCACTGACAGACGCAGCACCCACCCCTCTGTGCTCTGTTCTTGTACGGCTTGTGTACGAACTGAAGAGCTATGCTATGAGGAGATTTATGTGGGAAGAGAGGACGGCCCCCATGGGAGGGGCCAGCTGTTTCTTTTCCCTGCCTAGTTAACTCCTAGTGAGACCAGCATAAACCCCACACGTAATGGAGAGCTGCGTCTGTCAGTGAACTCAGAGAAAAGGATTTTACGGTAAGTTTTAATAAAATCCCTTTTTCACTCATGGTTAGTGTTTGGCTGAAGCCATTTATTAATCAACTGTTTACTCTTTTTAAATCATAATGACCACAGAAACTACTAAATGACCCTGATCAAAAGTTAACATAACCTGGTGATTTTAGCCTGATAACATGCACACAAGTTGACACAAAGGAGTTTTAATGGCTATTAAAGGTATCCATCCTCACCTGTGATCTGTTTTCTTGTAATTAGTGTGTGTGTATAAAAGGTCAATGAGTTTCTGGACTCCTGACAGACCCTTGCATCTTTCATCCAGTGCTGCACTGACGTTTCTGGATTCTGAGTCATGGGGAAAGCAAAAGAATTGTCAAAGGATCTGTAGGAAAAGGTAGTTGAACTGTATAAAACAGGAAAGGGATATAAAAAGATATCCAAGGAATTGAGAATGTCAATCAGCAGTATTCAAACTCTAATCAAGAAGTGGTAAATGAGGGGTTCTGTTAAAACCAAACCACGGTCAGGTAGACCAACTAAAATTTCAGCCACAACTGCCAGGAAAATTGTTCGGGATCCAAAGAAAACCCCACAAATAACTTCAGGTGAAATATAGGACTCTCTGAAAACATGCAGTGTGGCTGTTTCAAGATGCACAATAAGGAGGCACTTGAAGAAAGATGGGCTGCATGGTCGAGTCGCCAGAAGAATGCCATTACTACGCAAATGCCACAAAGTATCCCACTTACAATACGCCAAACAGCACAGAGACAAGCCTCAAACCTTCTGGCACAAAGTCATTTGGAGTGAATAGACCAAAATTGAGCTTTTTGGTCACAACCATAAACGCTATATTTGGAGATGAGTCAACCAGGCCTGTGAAACACCTAGGTGGATCGTTGATGTTTTGGGGATGTGTGAGCTACAAAGGCACAGGAAATTTGGTCTAAATTGATGGCAAAATGAATGCAGTATGCTATTAAAAATACTGGAGGAACATTTGCATTCATCAGCCAGGAAGCTGTGCATGGGACGTACTTTGACATCCCAGCATGACAATGATCCAAAACACAAGGCCAAGTCGACCTGTCATTGGCTACAGAAGAATAAAATGAAGGTTCTGGAGTGGACATCTCAGCCTCCTGACCTCAATATCATTGAGCCACTCTGGGGATAAAGAGCCTCATCCACAAATACCACAAAAGACTTCAAGCTGTCATTGATATTAAAGGGGGCAATACACGGTATTAAGAACTGGGGTATGTAAACTTTTGATCAGGACCAATTTGGTAGTTTCTGTTGTCATGATTAAAAAAGAGTAAACACATTTGTTGATAATAAATGCTTCAGCCAAACACTAACCATGAGCGAAAGAAAAGTTTTTGGGTTATCATTCATATGCTCGGAAAAATGGCCAAGAAATCATCAATTCTGCCAGGATATGTAAACTTATGAGCACAACTGTAACAGCCTCAAAATTTCCACTCTCATTTGGCGAGCGGAAATAAGCTGAGGGCGAGTGTTCCAGCTTGAGTGAGGGGAGTGTCTGCTAGGCGATCAGGTGGGCTGGCTCAGCTTGGGCAGGGGACGGGGCGACTCGCCTCGGCTTGGGTGGGGGTGGGGGGGCAATTTGTGGCTCGGTGAGCACTGCGCTGCCACATAAAGGTGCTTTGCAAGGACTAGAAACGGGAGGAGAAGAGGATCCTGCCAGCTCCATGGTAGATGCTCCTTCTTATCCATGCTGGCTGGGGCGGGTAAGTTGTAGGTGCTCTTGTGCAGCAACCCAACTCTTTTAGAGGATGTGTGGGGAAGAGCTTTGTACTGGAATGGGGGAAGGGGGTGAGCTTTGTACTGGGTGAGAACTTAGGAGAACACAGCACATCCCTGCACTCAGTACACAGCACACCTCTCAACCCTGCAATCAGTATGTAGTGCACCTCTCAACCCTGCACTCTGTACGTAGCACACCTCTCAACCCTGCACTCCGTACATAGCTCACCTCTCAAGCCTGCCCTCTGTACATAGCGCAGCTCTCAACCCTGCACTCTGTACGTAGCGCACCTCTCAACCCTGCCCTCTATATGTAGTTCACCCCTCAACACTGCACTTGGTACATAGCACACTTCTCAACCCTGAACTCAGTACATAGCACCAGAGGCATTACTAGAACCTTCAGGGCCCCGGTGCAAGAAATTATGAAGAGCCCCCTGACCAGGACCCTTCCCTCTTTCTGCTGATGCTGGGGCCCTTTACTCCCATCTGCAGTGGGCCCCCTTTCTGCCATCTTCGGGCCTCCCCATGGTGGTGAAATGCCAGGGCCCGGTCCCAATTGCAACCTTTGCAATCCTGATAGTTTCCTCACTAGTGTCAGTAGTTTTTAATTTTTATTTTCTATTTTATTATTTTTTACCATTTAATTTTATTTCTTTTACAATTTATTTTATGAGATCTGTTGGGGAGCTTTGGTGAGATATCAGGGGTCTAAACAAACCTCAGCCCTCAATCTCCATCTGTGTAGCCTCAGCTGCACAGAATGAATGGACAGGAATAGTTGTGTACCGAGCCTCCCATTCATTCAGAAATGGAAGTATATTAAAAACTCTTTATTATGCTTCAATTATGAATGAACCAATTGGTACCAATCACTGACTCTGTCCATTCAGAAAAGGAAGGAACCAGTAAATGACAAATTTACCAACCCGTTCCCATCTCTCCATCATGACACATCTTCTACAGCAGCTTGCGGGAGAGAGGAGGGGGGAATACAACAGCTCTGTGGGGGGGTCACAGGGACGCTGGGAACAGCAGAAGACAAGTAAACTGGATAAGAGGGGCAGCATATAGAGGAACCAATCTCCTCTATTAGGAGGAAAATGGAGGAGAATGGTTCCTCTAAATGCCGTCCTCGCCATCCCTCCTATCTAGGTGTACAAGGGAGGCACACGGGCCCCCTGGAGCATGGGGCCCGATTGCAATTGCATCCCCTGCAACCCCTATCGTTATGTCCCTGCTCGGTACATAGCGCACCTCTCAACCCGGCAGTCTGTACATAGTGCACCTCTCAACCCTGCACTCGGTACGTAGCGCACCTCTCAACCCTGCACTCGGTACATAGCGCACCTCTCAACCCTGCACTCAGTACGTAGCACACCTCTTAAACCTGCACTCTTTACGTAGCGCGCCTCTCAACCCTGCACACTGTATGTAGCATACCTCTCAACCCTGCCCTCTGTACTTAGTGCACCCCTCAACCCTGCACTCGGTACATAGTACACCTCTCAACCCTGCACTCTGTACATAGCGCACCTCTCAACCCTGCACTCTGTACATAGCGCACCTCTCAACCCTGCCCTCTGTACATAGCGCAGCTCTCAACCCTGCACTCTGTACGTAGCGCACCTCTCAACCCTGCCCTCTATATGTAGTTCACCCCTCAACACTGCACTTGGTACAATAGCACACTTCTCAACCCTGAACTCAGTACATAGCGCACCTCTTAACCCTGCACTCGGTACGTAGCGCACCCCTCAACCCTGCACTCTGTAAATAGTGCACCCCTCAACCCTGCACTCAGTACCTAGTGCACCTCTCAACCCTGCAGTCTGTACATAGCGCGCCTCTTAACCCTGCACTCTGTACGTAGCTCACCTCTCAACTCTGCACTCTGTATGTAGTGCATCCCTCAACCCTGCACTTGGTACATAGCACACTTCTGAACCCTGCACTCGGTACATAGCGCACCTCTCAACCCTGTACTCATTACATAGATCACCTCTCAACCAAGCACTTGGTAAATAGCACACCCCTCAACCCTGCTCTCGGTACGTAGCGCACCTTTCAACCCTGCACTCTGTACGTAGTGCGCCTCTCAACCCTGCACTCGGTACATAGTGCACCTTTCAACCCTGCAGCCTGTACATAGCACACCTCCCAATCCTGCACCCTGTACGTAGCGCATATTTACTTAACAAGGCAGTAATGATGTGTACAGTGCCTATAGTAGCCAATCATATTTTATCCTTATTTTATTTACCACAGTCAGATCAATGAAATATGTCTTATGTTAATATTGTTAAAGTTGTCAATATTTATTTTTGTAGCTCAGGACTTGAAATTTTGAGCCCTGCATATGACACCAACCATTTGATGTCTTTACAGTTCACTTGAGAGACCGACAAAGATCAATAATAATGTCTTGAATGTAACTGTTTCCTCCAAATTCTCCATGTAGCGTACCCTCTAAAGAGCTGCTAGTAAACTTAGACCTATTGTCTAAAAGCTAAATTGATGGTTTAAGGCTGGCCATACATGGTTTGAATCTCGGCCCGTTCAGCAAGAACTGGACAAGATTCTAACCATTATTGGGTAGGCTAAATGTACCAATTTGATCGATGATTAACAAGCCTGCCGGATTTTCTTGCCATTATCGCAAGCGGCTGCTCTAGCCGCTAGTGATAATCACTGTGCTCTCCCAGTGGGGATGGCTTCCCCTGCCCCCCTGCTGGGTGCAGACCATTACTCAACAGGAGGGATTCCCCTGTCAACACTATCTGTGTTGATGGGGAAATTGTGAGAATTTCTTTCCTGCAACCAAAGAAATTTACACTGTCTATGGCCTGCCTTAGTTCCATTTTAAAAATCATGTGATCTCTGTTGGTCCTCCAGCTACTCGTCTTAAACAATGACCAATAGCTTGAGAGGCTGGGCTTCTACTGCTATCATACAAGGAGCTCCATGGAAATCCTCAGCTCCTTTGCAGGCAGTGCAGCTACCATCGCTGGCAATCAAGCTGTGGGTAGGTTGGATGGCAGCTGAATTGGATTACAGGCATGCCATGTCTCGGCATGACATCCTGTAACACTCAAGTCAAGAGAATCAAAAACTGATAGGACCTTCTCCAATGCCTAGCATGGTCAGTTTCAAACTGCAACCAGAGGAAACTGGCAGGATCATCAGATATTCATCCAATAAAAATTTACAGGCTACATTTAATAGGAACTATATGAACAACACAACTCACATATGGATTTGTTTTTCTTTGACATACTCTATAGCTTGTCAAGTCAACTAAAGTGTATAAAATGTCAAGTCAAATACCTCTGGGGCTTAGTGGTTAACACTTCTGCCTGACAGCACTGGGGTCCTTGGTTTGAGTCCTGGTCAGAGCTCAATCTGCATGGAGTTTGCATTGTTTTCTTGTGCTTGTCTGGGTTCTTCCAAATTCTCCATGTAGCAAACCCCCTAAATAGCTGCTTGTGAACAAAGTCCTATTCTACCAAAAAGAGCACTGCCAGTCAGGCACACAGCATTTTCTTTATTCTATCACTGGCTCGAAGGAACAGTCTAGTGGTGTCTTTTTTTTAGTTTTATTGAAAAGTAGAGCTTGGATAGCAATGAGGGAAGCATGGGATACCTCAGATAACTTGAGGACTCTGTACTCCAAAGAATGCCCCACAGAATCCCTATGCTTATTGTGACTAGTACTTCTTCCAGAGACTAAAAGCACCACACAGTGGCTGACTCTCAACTTCAGCACTTCACTCACTCAGCCACAGGATCATCAGTTCTTCTGACATTTACCAGGCTTTTCTCATTGAGGGAGATGTAGACCCACACCACCATAGAACAACTGGACACTTCTCCCACCAATTTCCTCCTGGTTTTCTCTAGCGAACTTCTCTGGGCTCAATTTGATTCCAGGACTTAGGCTTGCGAAAAGGTCCCCCCAGTTAAGCCTAGCTGGGGGTTTGATGTCTTCCTGATGGCTCTTTTTAGGCTTCAGTCCCAGGGGCAGAGCCCCTACACAGGGGCCTACTCCAGCAGGACTGGACCCAAGAAAACTGCACTTGTTGCTCAGGCCTTAGACTATTTATGGGCTCTCTCACCTACTAGACACACCTCCCCAGGGATTGGCTGCAGTTTCATAAATATTCAGGCTGCCCACTCTGTTCTTTCTCCCACTATAAATGAATTCTTGAATCCTCTAAAATACAGGGGAAAGTAATCAGAGCAGCAGCTTGTTAGACGTTATGGGGACCCTGATGTAAGGGGGGACTTTGGGATCCTAATGTAAGAGGAGACTTTGGGGACCCTAATGAAAGTGGGGTCTCTGATGTAAGGGCAAACTCTGGGGAGCCAGATGTAAGGGGGGAAACTCTGGGGACCCTTATTTAAGGAGAGGGAATTCTTGGGACCCTGATGTAAGGGGGGGTGACTCTAGGGACAGTGATGTAAGGGTGAACTCTGGGGTCCCTGATGTAAGGGGGGAAACTCTGGGGACATTGTTTTTATGTAGAGGAGACTCTTGGAACTCTGATGTAAGGGGGATGACTCTGTGGACACTGATGAAAGGAGGGGAGACTCTGGGGACGCTGATGTATGGGGAAGACTCTGGAGATCCTGATTTAAGGAGAGGGGACTCTTGGGACCCTGATGTAAGTGGGGATGACTCTGGGGGCACTGATGAAAGGCGGGGAGGACTTGGGGACCCTAATCAAAGGGGTAAACCATGATGTAAGGGTGTCAGGCCCAGGGGGTAGGCCAAAAGCTGTGTAAGAGCCCCCAAAATTTCTGATGGTTACCCTGTTACCCACACCCTGTGCCGTTCCGCATACCGCTGATGTGAAAGAAGAAGTAAACCTCCCTGTATTGTTTGTAGCTATAGGAAGCCAATAATAAGGCTTACTTGTAGTTACTATAAATATATCCTAAACTTGCAACTTGTATTAGGATAGCATACCCATGCTGATGTCTTTTTGTGAGACTGGACTTTCCATAGCCTTAATGAAAGGAAGATGGGCTTGGTTGTGGTTGATAGCCCCAGGACTAGGGTTCATAGATCACTGATGATACATACCTTCTTTGCAATAACAATAAGAAATGACAGTACATATTTTCTTTTACAGAAAAGGGAAGAGGTTGCGTCCTGCATGAACACCGCCACTCTAGGTATGTATCAGAGCTCTGCTGCTTTCCATGAAATAAGGCTTTAAAAAAAGGCTCAGTTGTGTTTGCTGTAAGGCCCGTGGTTACTTAACCATTTCAATACCGGACACTTTCCCCCCTTCCTGCCCAGGACAATTTTCAGCTTTCAGTGCTGTGACGCTTTTTTTTTTTTTTTACATTTTTGCAAATGTATTAAATATGAAAAAAATCCCATGTACATAAGTATTCACAGCCTTTGCCATGTCAAAATTGAGCTCAAGTGCATCCTGTTCCCACTGATCATCCTTTTTTTTGAATCATCAATTCATCTTTATTTTGTTATTTAGTAACACACAAAATTACCTTACAAAAACAGCAATTCCATTTCTGTAATTTCATACATCAGGATTTCCCCTCCCCCCCCCCCTCGTTATTAAATTATTTAAACCTGTACAGTGCATACTAACTTCCTATAATTCACGTATTCAGGGACCAGTCCTGGGGCGCCAATCCATCTTTTCCATATCTTCTCCAATTTAGTTTTACCTCCCCTTTTTGTATAGGCTAGTTTTCCCCTTATTATTGCGTTATTAACCATTCGCATTCAATCTTGCACAGAGGGTGGCTTAGGCTTTATCCACCTCCAAGTGATCCCCTTCCTCGCTTGGCATCTCCGGATTGCTATTTGTGTTGACACTGGTCCCACATTTTGTTCCATGTGTCCCAATATATACAATACTGGGTCCATCCATTGCTCCACTTCAAATATTGAGTTCATTTTACCTAACACCTCTTCCCAATATCTATGTAGTTTGGGACACCTCCAGAGCATTTGGATCAAGTTCCCAGCTGTAGCCCTGCACCTGGGGAAGGTTTCATCTGGACGTCTCCCAAACTGGAATAACCTTTTTGGTGTATAATATGCTTTGTGTATGATGTAGCTTTCTGTGCTACTGAAAGGGACAATAGGTCCACTGAGGATAATATCCACCTCAATACCGGGCACTTTCACCCCCTTCCTGCCCAGGCCATTTTTCAGCTGTCAGTGCTGTCACACTTGGAATGACAATTGCGCGGTCATGCTACACTGTGATATTTTTATCATTTTCTTCACACAAATAGAGCTTTCTTTTGGTGGTATTTAATCGCTGCTGTTTTTTTTTTACTTTTGCCGAAAATTTGGAGAAAAAAAAAAGGTTTTCTTAGTTTTTTCAGTAAATTTTGTAAATAAGTAATTTTTCTCCTTCACTGATGTGTGCTGATGAGGCGGCACTAATGGGCACTGATAGGCTGCACTGATGGGCACTGATGAGGCGGCACTTGGTGGCACTGATGAGGAGGCACGAATATGCGGCACTTATGGGCACTAATAGGTAGGGGTGCTAAAATTAATCGATGCATCGCGATTTGGTCGTCCGCGATGCGGCATCAATGCAGCGACTGCCCATAATCGATTGGGGGTGACGTCATCCGACATGTGGGCGACTCAGCGCGACCTCGGCACAACGCGACTTGCAAATGACTTCTCTAATAGAAGTCAATGCAAGTCACCCCCCCAAGTCGTACAGGAATCTGAGTCGACTTGGAACAGTTCCAATTGCAGTGCATGGAGGCGACCCAAGTCGCCTGACAAGTTTCCTATGTGTGAACCGCCCGGATGTCTTCCTAATTGTCAGACCTGTCCTTGAAACCCCAAATGACATTTTTAATTAGTAGATTAGTCCAGTTATGTAGCAACATACCGTGGTGTCTCTCCCGGCGCTCGTTACTGCCTCAGCCCGCCGTCCGCCTCTCTCCTCTCTTGTCTCCGACAGACATCAGCGGTGGATTCCTCAGCCCTGCCCGCTGACTGTAGCTGACAGGTCAGAAGAGAGGCAGGCGGGGCTGAGGAATCCACCGCTGACATCTGTCAGAGACAAGAGAGGAGAGAGGCGGGCTTAGGCAGTAACGAGCGCCTAGAGAGACACCACGGTATGTTGCTACATAACTCTGCATGAAGGATAACTGGACAAATGTACTAATTAAAAATGTAATTTGGGGTTTCAATGACAGGTCTGACACACCCACTCCCCACAGTCACCCACCCACAGAGTAAAGAAGGATTAACAGTCTGGACAGTAACTTTGGGGTTTAATGTAAAAATTAATCATGT
>BLSH010459703.1:2175653-2187954 GCA_018402905.1 Glandirana rugosa | reverse complement strand
CCCCCCCCCCCCCCCCCCGACAGGGCCCACATCTTGATTTTACATTAAAATACTGCCACTATACACCTTTTTGGCTGATCTGTATACTGCAGTCACAAGATAAACTGCAGGGTCTGAGTGCTGAGAGTTCAGGTAGGAGGAGATTTCCACTACAGCCTGTATACATGTGTGATGTCAGTATTATGTGACCTGGCTATCTCTAAGAACATGTAAATGTTCTCTCCAGCATAAAAGACACAGCTGAGCATGTGCAGGAGGACTACCCTCACTGTGTCTTATCTGACCTTGCCAAGAGAGACAGTACAGGGAGGGAAGGATCCATCCATACAGGATCAAAGAGCCTTTTTACACAATGCAGAGGGTTAACCCCTTAAGTTCTACAGTGAGTATAACAAGCATGCTATTCTGCATATACAGACAGATTTTACTGTTGTGGGTTTAGTAACACTTTAAGAGTCCACAAGAATTGTTGCTGCTAAAACAGGATAATAGAAGACATCCAATGCATTTAAGCAGCCAAACATCCCCTTTCATCTGGGCTGAAGATACATCATAAATCAAGATAAGTATTGTAGTGAAAATAATAATTTCAGTCTAAATAGCCTTGTGTTCTGGCAATGGGGTTTGTTCTAGAGATGAAGTGATGGAGCTATAAATGTAACAAAGTATTAGTTTGAAGCATCCGAGATCCATAGATGACTATTGTTTTTGTGCAATGTAAAGAATGTTAAAATGTATCTAAACACAAAACATGCAATGTATTGCAGCTTACCAGACCTTAGATGTGCTGGCTGAATTAAAGTGGAACTTCTGCTTTAAGACCTCCTCCCCAGCTCCTGATGGCGAAACAAAGCTTTTGGGAAGGAGGGGGGTGCGGGTGCCAGATTTTTATGGGTACTTCCGTTCCGAACGCCTTAGGCGATCGGAAGTGGAAGGTCTCCTTCCCCCTCCCTCCCAAAGTTTTCTAGGACACAGGACAGGTCATAGAAGACTTCGGGACCAATCACAAAGTGCAGCGCCGCTCGCGCATGCGTAGTGCGTGCCTGGCCATGAAGCCGCTTCCTGTCACGGTCGGGTGACAGTGGAACTCCACTTTAATTTAACATTTTCAGGCTTCTTTCCCTTAATCTACAGTATAGGATAATAGGAGATCTCTATATTCTACTTACTTGCATCATTAGGTTAAAAGAAAAGACACAAGTCCATCTAATTGAAAAATGGTAACAAATAAAAAAATAAAAAATGTAATAATAAATGATTAAAAAAGGAAAAAAAATGGTCAAAACTGAAAGTATATATATATATCTGCTTGGAGTTTGCATGAACTTCCTGCGCCTGCATGGGTTTCCTCCAGGTATTCCCGCGCTCCAATCACATGCTAGTAGGTTAATTGGTCCCTAACTAAATTGTCCTTAGTATTATGTATGAATGTGAGTTAGGGACCTTAGATTGTAAGCTCCTTGAGGGTAGGGACTGATGTGAGTGTACAATATAGTAAATTGACAGTGCTATATAAGTACCTGTATTAAATAAATAAATACTTAAAAAAAATATATATATATATATATATTTTTTTTTTTTTTTTTCTTCATTTTTTTTCCCTTGAGAATTAATTTTTAACTAATTTCTTGATTTTACTTTGCAATTAGATGGACTTGTGTTTTTCCAACCTGACTAACTATGTAATTATATAAGTCCCTGGGTGGCTTTACTCATTTCCCCAGTATGAAGGGAGCCATGGTTGTCACCTAGGCTGGACTACAACCATGCCTGCCTTTGGTCACCTCCATTACATGGTGGTGAAGGGATTATTAGTAGTTTGCACAAGAAAGATAACATTGTTTTAAAGCAGAATGTAAACTCTCTCAATCAGCATTAACTATTTTTAATCCTTGTGCCGCTAGTATTAGTAAATGGATAGAAATATATATATATACAGTATCTCACAAAAGTGAGTACACCCCTCACATTTTTGTAAATATTTTATTATATCTTTCATGTGACAACACTGAAGAAATGACACTTTGCTACAATGTAAAGTAGTGAGTGTACAGCTTGTATAACAGTGTACATTTGCTGTCTCCTCAAAATAACTCAACACACAGCCATTCATGTCTAAACTGCTGGCAAGAAAAGTGAGTACACCCCTAAGTGAAAATGTCCAAATTGGGCCCAAAAGTGTTTTGTGTGGCCACCATTACTTTCCAGCACTGCCTTAACCCTCTTGGACATGGAGTTCACCAGAGCTTCACATTGCCACTGGAGTTCTCTTCCACTCCTCCGTGATGACATGACGGAGCTGGTGGATGATAGAGACCTTACACTGCTCCACCCTCTGTTTGAGGATGCCCCACAGATGCTCAATAGGGTTTAGGTCTGGAGACATGCTTGGTCAGTCCATCACCTTTACCCTCAGCTTCTTTAGCAAGGCAGTGGTCGTCTTGGAGGTGTGTTTGGGGTCGTTATGTTGGAATACTGCTCTGTGGCCCAGTCTCCGAATGGAGGGGATCATGTTCTGCTTCAGTATGTCACAGTACATGTTGGCATTCATGGTTCCCTCAATGAACTGTAGCTCCCCAGTGCCAGCAGCACTCATGCAGCCCCAGACCATGACACTCCCACCATGCTTGACTGTAGGCAAGACAAACTTGTCTTTGTACTCCTCACCTGGTTGCCGCCACTCTTGACACCATCTGGACCAAATAAGTTTATCTTGGTCTCATCAGACCACAGGACATGGTTCCAGTAATCCATGTCCTTACTCTGCTTGTCTTCAGCAAACTGTTTGCGGGTTTTCTTGTGCATCATCTTTAGAAGAGGCTTCCTTCTGGGATGACAGCCATGCAGACCAATTTGATGCAGTGTGCGGCGTATGGTCTGATCACTGACAGGCTAACCCTCCACCCCTTCAACCTCTGCAGCCATGCTGGCAGCACTCATACATCTATTTCCCAAAGACAACCTCTGGATATGACACTGAGCATGTGCACTCATCTTCTTTGGTCGACCATGGTGAGGCCTGTTCTGAGTGGAACCTGTCCTGTTAAACCGATGTATCTTCCACCGTGCTGCAGCTCAGTTTCATGGTCTTGGCAATCTTCTTATAGCCTAGGCCATATTTATGTAGAGCAACAATTCTTTTTTTTCAGATCCTCAGAGAGTTCTTTGCCATGAAGGTACCATGTTGAACTTCCAGTGACCAGTATGAGAGCGTTAGAGCGATAACACCAAATTTAACACACCTGCTCCCCATTCACACCTGAGACCTTGTAACACTAATGAGTCACATGATGCCAGGGAGGGAAAATGGCTATTTGGGGCCAATTTGGACATTTTCACTTAGGGGTGTACTCACTTTTGTTGCCAGCCATTTAGACATTAATGACTGTGTTTTGAGTTATTTTGAGGGGACAGCAAATTTACACTGTTATACAAGCTGTACACTCACTACTTTACATTGTAGCAAAGTGCCATTTCTTCAGTGTTGTCACTTGAAAAGATAGAATAAAATATTTACAAAAATGTGAGGGGTGTACTCACTTTTGTGAGATACTGTGTATTATATTCACTTTTTTTAAATTAAATTTCTGCAGTTGGTTCCTGGTTTCTGCCCTAGGCCAAAATGCATACATCCCAGCAGTCTTCATGGCATTTTTTTTCTGTCATCTGGATGAGGGGCTTTCTCCGCTAAGCACACCCTCCTGCCTGAGCTAAGGGCAGGTGGATTCCAGGAAATAATTGCTACATGAATAATCTGCCCTTACTCAAGATGTCTGTATCTAGAAATGTTAGGGGGGTTGTTTTTCAAAGTGATTTCTCAAAAAAATAAGACACGGAGACATGGATGGATGGGTGTTTATGCTTTAAATATTTGTAATGAAATAAATAGCATTTTCACTTTGTGGTGCTCAGATACAGTGAAGTTCTGCTTTAAGCTTTCTGTTCAACTTCCTTTTAGATTGTAAGCTCTAATGAGCAGGGCCCTCTGATTCCTCGTGTATTGAAATGTAACTGTATTGTCTGCCCTCATATTGTAAAGCACTGCACACACTGTTGGCTCTATATAAATCCTCTATAATAATAATTATAAATCATGGGAAGGACACTGCATCAGTGCGCATTTTCTGCCTTTGCTAAAATTTTTTAAAGCCTGAAAAAAAAAATACAGCCACCACATCTAAGGTCTGGTAAGCTGCAATAGATTACAATTTTTTCTTGTCTTTAGTTATCCTTTAATACTAGTGATTTGTATATGCTGTACCGACATAGGGGAAGATTTTTTATGTGCATGAACTGAGTGTAATTTCACTGAGGACCACTAGATGGCAGACCTAGAATATATTATATCTGTACATTAAAGTCAATGATTGTTTGGCGGACAGATTCTTGTTGAAGCCATGTGCTGCATGTGATGTTTTTATATTAGTAATATGTGACATTTTCTACAGCAATTGAGTGTTAGTACACAAAGATGTGTTTGCTATCCATTTCATACATTATTGTATTTGCAGCTGATTAACGTAGCTGTACACCGTAACTAAGTGATGTTTAGCTTGGTAAATAACGGTGTATTATAAACAATTGCCATTTTACTTTTTCTTTTTTATATTATACTTTTTATATGTTTTTACTGTTTTTTTATCCTTTGTTATATCTCAGTGCTGCTGATCTCCTGCAGCCTCTTGACAATCACTACTTGTCTCCATACGCTTCAGTGATGGCTACATGGCATTTCAAAAGGGTGGTTTTCCCGATGGTGGCAGCAGTTGACCATGTCTGTGTAATGTGTGTTGAAATGTTCACAGACATGCTGAACGAATGAAAAAAATGTGTTACATTTCGTTTTTGTTATTTACATAAATTAATTTAATTCATGTTTGGGATTTGTTTTGTTTATTCAAATTTGATTTGAATTTTCTCAATTCTACCAAATTTGGAAAATTCTAATGGAACTCGAATTCTAATCGAATTCCATTCTAATTCCATTCAAAATTCTAATTTTGGAAGATGGCTATATTCTTTTTGTTCCATTCTATTCTATTATTTTTTCTATTCTATTCTTTTCTATTCCATTATTTTGTCTTCTATTCTTTTCTTCTCTACTATATTCTATACTATTCAAATGTATTCTATTCGAAATTCAAATATCAGCAGATGGTTATATTCTTTCTATTTTATTCTATTCTATTCTTATTTTCTATTCAATTCTTTTCCGCTCTATTCATTTATTTTCTATTTTATTTTATTCTATTTTATTTTGTTTTACTCTATTCTTTACTATTATATTCTTTTATTTTCTATTCTACTCCTGTATTTTCTATTCTATGTTTTCTCTTCTTTTATCCTCTATTCTATTCTTTTATATTCCATTACATTATTTTCTATTTTTATTTCTATTCTATTTGGAAATTAAAATTAGAATCGAATTAGAAAACCATTCAAATTAGAATCGAATTAGAAAACCATTCAAATTTGAATCGAATTCTAAAACATTTCAAATTTGATTCGAATTCCAATTTCGTCCAAAATGAAGTTTTGTTATTTCGGATTTGTTTAAATGTATTAGTATTGTAATACGGAAATTCGGATACATCTGAATTTCCGAATAATGAAACATGTCCAAATTTCGATTCGGAACCAAACGAACTGTACATGTCTAGTCCTTGTAGTCTTCATCGGAAGCTCATGTGACAGGGTAACAACACAGGAGCACAATTGGGAGACAGGCACAGAGCGTTGGCACCCTTTAACAGGAAGTGCCTGAACAAGGACCTTTGTGGCAGGATCACCAGGGATTATTTTATTGAAAGCTGCAGATTTTAAAAAATGTACAAGGTAAAACCTCTATCAGATTTTGGCGACTGGGTTTACGTTTACTTTAAGTATTACCATTTTGTATGCAGCTATGGCAGTTCCTGTTTAGCGATGTGTACATAGGTGGTAGGCTCTGTGACAGGCTCCTGATTGGTTCAGGATGGGCTGCACAGATCTTTCTGATAGGATAAGATTCATTTGTGGTTATAGGAAGTGGAGGTAGCACTCGGCAGGAAAAGGGCTAATCCCATGTTCAACCTCTTGATTCCTATGTAATGCATAAGTGCGTCAGTTAAGATGGTGGACTTTAATGCGGTTGTTAACTCTTCCATATACCCAGTGAAGTGACTGGCCTTCGGTGATACACAGAGATGAAACAAATCCTCCTACATAAGTTGTACCTGTTTATCTGTAGCCCTTTCTCCTCCACAGCCATTCAAAGTGCAGACTTTATCAAGCTTGTCTTAGCTTTCAGAAAGGGAGGGGTGGAGAGCTGAAGTTACACTCTGCAGAGATCAGTGAGAGCTGATTGAAGGGAAGGGATACACCCCCCTTCACACAGCACACAGGAACAGAGCTGAGGCTGTCAATCACAGGTTGTGTGCTGAAGCTCCCTCCCCTGTCACCATTTTTCCTCTTGGTGTCAGAAAAACATCTCAGAAGGAATTCATGCTGATAGCAGAGAAAAGAGGCAGCAAGCAGAAATGACCCTTAGTGCTCTGGATTGGGACAAGTACACACTATAGGGGGATATGCTTGGTTCGTGTCCGAGATTTACAACTATTTTAACGCCCACCATAAGTGTGAGCAACCTATTGCATTAGGATGTGCACCCCAAAGCTCAGACACATGTGTGTGCATGTGTTTATATACTGACGGTGTCAGTAGTTATTATTTTTATTATTTCATTTTTTTATTACTTTTCACAATTTTATTTATTTTATTATTTGTTTTTTGGTTTTTTTTAGAAGTCTTGTTGTGGGGCTTTGGTGAAGCATCAGGGGTCTAAACAGGGAGAATCTGCACCACACAGGGTTATTAGGGTGTACCCAGGCACACCCTGTGTGCACGCCTATGATGCCCACATGTCCATGGATGGCCAAGGTTCCTGTGCTGAGAGCGGGCACACTGCCAGCAAAGTTCCCAAGCAGCCATAGACCTCTCGCAGTCCCTTTTCATGATCAGGAGCTAGCAGGACGGGCTCCTGATCACGTAACCACTACGGTGGCCAATCCACCATGCACTTCGGGTGTAAGGGACCCCAATTCTGAAGAGGTTAGATCTTTGTTATAAGCATTGATGAGATCCACTCTACCTTCTCTTGTACATTACAAGCACCTTAAGAGTCCTCCATGTAGACAACACCTACTCCATTAATTATAAGAATATAGCCCATTGGCCTAGAAAAGAGTGTTGTGTATATAAGAAACATAAAAATAATATAAAATGATAATATAGATTCTTCCTTATTGAAATTAGCCTCTTGTTTCGCCATGTGTCTGGCTTGGGCCAAATTTGCATGAAAAAAAAAATACCATTATGGAAACCAAACCATGTTGGGTTGCAAGTCCTTAGACCTCTCCCCCTATCCTCCCCATTCACCTTCTTCCGCCAAATCCCCCTTACCAACCCGAGGTGAAATTTAAGGGATGATGGCAGTATGCATAATATGCCATAGGGAACTAAAGAGTTGAATGGTGGCACAAAGACTGCGGCACGGTGAAACGTGGAGAACATAGCAGCATGTTTTGGTAATGGTAGGCCTGCAGGGTATTAAATGATCGTATTAACATTATAGTATTATACATTAACTCAGTATCATTGTAGATGTATCAATGTGGCATTGGGACATTTTTGGTAAATTTCTACATTTTGCCAAAATGCATTGGAGTCAGTAGAGAAAGAGAAATTCAAGGGATTTTTGTTGAATTTTATGGGAACACAGGGGGCTTTAAATGGAACACTTTTGCAAAATGCATTGGAGTCAGTAGAGAAATAGAATTTCGAGGGATTTTTGGTGGATTTTAAGGGCACACTGGGCTTTAAATGGCAGAATTTGGCAAATGCATTGGAATCACAGTAGAAAGAGAAATGTAAAGGCTTTATGGTAGTTTTTACGGGCACAGTTGGCTTTAAATGGCACATTTTGGCAAAATGTATTGGAGGCTATAGAGTGAGAGAATTTCAAGGGATTTTCAGTGGTTTTTAAGGGTACAGTGGGTGTTAATTGGCAAATTTTGGCAAAATGCATTGGAGTCACCAGAGAAAGAGAATTTCATGTATTTGAGACACTGGACTGCTTTTTGGTGCTCTTTATGGGTACAGTGGGCTTTAAATAGCAGATTTTGGCAAAATGTATTGGAGTCAACAGAGAGAGAATTTCTAGGGTTTTTTGGTGGTTTTTAAGGGAACAGAGGGCATTAAATGGAAAATTTTGGCAAATGCATTGGAGTCACTGGACTACTTTTTGGTGGTTTTTAAGGGAACAGTGGGCTTTAAATGCCAAATTTTGGCAAATTCATTGCAGTCACTGGACTACTTTTTGGTGGTTTTTAAGGGACAAGTGGGCTTTAAATGGCAAATTTTGGCAAAATGCATCAAAGTCAGTAGAAACATTTAAGGGCTTATTGGTGGATTTGAAGGGTACAGTGGGCTTTAAATGGAAGCTTATGGCATAATGCATTGGAGTCAATGGAGAAAGAGGCATTCAGCAGCTTTTCTATGCACGCTGTGTACTGCAATGCTGTGTTTAAGTCAACGAAGAAAGAGACTTTTGTTGGATTTTTAGGGTGCAGTGGGCTTTAAGTGCCAAATTTTGGCAAAATGCATTGGAGTCAATAGGGAAAGAGACATTCAAGGGAATGCTGGTTGATTTTAAGGGTAAAGTAGACATTAAGTGGTACACAGTATTTTAGCAAAATGCATTGGAGACACTAGAAAAAAATACATTTAACATTTTTTTGGTCATTTTTACAGTACAATGGGCTTTAAATGGCAAATTATGGCACTGGAGTCAATGGAGGAAGAGAAACTCAAGAGATTTCTATTGGTTTTTACAGGTACTATGGGCTTTACATGGCTCCATAAAATGACAAAAGCTCCTTTAATCCCCCTGTACCTGGGTCTTGTGCCAAAAATTGGCCCCTTGGAGGAATAGGGATTCAGGAACCCTAGCATGGATCCTATGAAAACAACTATTATTATTATTTTTAACTGGGTGGTGACACCCCTAAAAAGGACTCTGTGAATTAAAATTATTATTTTTATTATCTTGTATTTATTTATTATTATTTTTATTATTAATATTATTGTGAACTGGGTGCTGCTCCTCATTCGAATCAGTATGTTCAAGTGCACAAAAAAAAAGGTGGCAGTTGTTAGTGACATGGCTTTGTTTATCAACAAAACTATGTGATCCCCATATAATTGCTAACTTGGTAATCATATTACTTTGTAATAAAAAAGAAAACTATTTCACATAATTTTTAATTGCAAAGCAACTATTAATAATATTTTTTTTAGCTGGGTGCTGTCATCCCTAACACAGACTCCAGGAAAAAAAAAAAAAAATTATTATGAATATTACTGTTACCCGGGTGCTAGCCCTCATTTCATTTTACCAAGAAAAAAATTACAGTTGTCAGTGACGTGTTTTTGTTTATCAACAAAACCATGCGATCACCATATATTTGCTGACATGGTGATCACATTACTTTGTAATAAATAATAATAGTAAAAAAAAAAAAAATTCATGTAATTTTTATTTTAAAACAAACTCTAACTAAGCAGTTAGCATGGAAAAATGTGAGGCTAATTTTGATAAAATGTCAGTAAAGGGGAAAAGTTAAGTGAACTTGTATTCATTTCAAATGTTTGATTATGGGCAAGAGAAGCCCTTTAATTTTTAAATTCATTTTTTGTCAATGACGTTTACAAGCAATCAATACAAATGTGCAAGATCTAGAAATACATTGGCACTTGTGTAAGTAAAATATATATATATTTTTCATGTGACATATTTTGTCCTTTTGAGTTGTAAAGGATAGACTGATGTTTCATTGTGAACCTTGTTTTGTATCAATGACATTTGTGTTACGTAATCAAAATGTACGGAAAAAACTTTTTTTTGGTTTTTAAATAAACTGAGTTTTTTTATATCCAGTGTGAGTTTTTTATTTTTATTTTTTTTTTTTACATCCAAGTGTTTGGAACATGTTTGCACATAAAGCGGAGACTATTAAATGTGTTTTCTACGTAATCTATAGAATTTTCTAAACACTTCTTGAACCTCTTGATAGTTAAAGTGAAAGACCTCTTGAGAAAAATCAATCCTCTTCAAGTCAAAGTAACCTTTATTTTAGAGCCTTACTTGTCTCTGTTCTCTAGTTAGGCAGTGCCAGTTGTAATGATCAGTCTGAAGCTTCTGCACCGTCTGTATAAATCTTAGGTGTATATTAATAGACAATCTAGAACTAATAGCTCTGTTAAACTGCATGTACAGTGGGTATAGAAAAGAATCACCCCCTTTAAAATAATCACATTTTGTTGCTTTGTATCCTGAAATGAAGACAGACACAGTTTTTGTTTTATCCGGCTGTATTTACTAGTGCAACTTATACCATCCAAGTGAAAGATGTAACACCAACATGTCAGAAAATAAAATCAAAAACAGAATCACTGAGTTGGAAAAAGGATCACCCCCTTATGTCAGTATTTTGTTGAACAACATTTTGCTTTAATTCCAGCCTTTAGTCTGTTGGGATGTCTCTACTAACTTTGCGCACCTAGACTTTGCAATATTTGCCCACTCTTCTTTGCAGAACGGCAAACTAAGTTCAGTTAAATTTGATGGTGACCGTTTGTGGACTACAGTCTTTAAGTCATTCCACGGATTTTCAATGGGGTTTAAGTCTGGGCTCTGACTAGGCCATGCAAGGACTTTCAACTTTTTCTCCTTCTACCACTGAGTGGTAATTTTTGCTGTGTGCTTTGGCTCATTGTTATGTTGGAAGGTAAACCTTCTACCCATTGACAACTTTCTGGCAGAGGGCAGCAGATTTTCCTCAAGAATTTGATGGTATTCTGCCCCATCCATTATTCCTTCTATCCTGACAAGTGCTCCAGTCCCTGCTGCAGAGGAACACCCCCCATACCAGGATAATACCACCTCCATGCTTTAATGTAGGTTGATGTTATTTGGATGGTGAGCTGTATTGGATTTCCGCCTGGCATATTGTTTGGTGTTGAAGCCAAATCATTCTATTTTAGTCTCCTCTGACCATAACACCTTTTTCCATGTGGCCTCAGAATCTTCAAGGTGCGTTTTGGCAAAGCTCAGTGGTGACTGCATGTGGCCTTTCTTGAAGAGTGGATTTTTTTCTTGCAACCCTCCCATACGAGGCGCATTTTTGGAGAATTTGTGATATTGTTGTCACATGCACACAAAGACCACTCTTTTGTTATAAAATCCTGCAACTGCTTCAGAGTTGCTGTAGGCCTCTTGATAGCCTCTCTGACCAGTTTCCTTCTGGCTCTTTCATCCAGTTTGGAGCGACGTCCTGATCCAGGAAGGGTCTGAGTTGTACTAAATACCTTTCACTTCTTACTAATAGACTTCACTGTGCTTCTAGGTATTGATAAAGCCTTTGTATCCATCTCCTGACCTGTGCCTGTCCACAATTTTATCCCAGAGATCCCGGTGGCAGTGTCTTGCCACACTGTCAGGGCTGGGCTCTCAGCCCTCCTTTCTCAGTGCTCCGATTCCACTGTGGCTCACCTGGTGATGATTTCCTGCTCGTCAGTCCAGCCTATAGCCAGCTCCTTCTGGCTATTTAAACTGCCTGGTTCATTTCTCCTGTGCCTTCGCCTTGGTCAAACAAATCTGGAGACTCTCTGATGTGTTCCTGTTAAAGACTTTGCCTGGCTGACGTCCCTTCTGGTTCCTGATTCTGCTGTTTCCTACTACACTGATCTCTGGCTTCCTGATTTACTGGCCTGTTCTGACTACCCGCTTTTGCTACTGAACCCCAGTGTTAGAAAAAGACTGTGCAAGGGTTAATTGCATGCGGGTGTGTCTTCCTCTAAGTCCTGGATGAGCAGCTCTATTTAAACTTCCTGTTCCTGTCAGCAAGTGCTGTCCGTTCTACAGCGTTGGAGTGTATCTGGAGAGATACCTATCCTTTGAATCTGTATCCTGACCTGTTCCTGAGACCCGGCTTGTTTGACCTTCGATTGACTTCCACCTGCACCGACCCCCAGCTTGCCCCACGACCATTCTTCTGCCTGATCCCTTTGTACCTCGCTGCCTGCTTGTTAACGACCCTGCCTGCACCTGACGACCCTTTTGCCTGATCCTTCTGTACCGCTTGCCAGCCAGTTGCCGACCTCAGCCTGCCTCACTACTCTACACCTGCACGAGCCTCTGACGGACCTACCTTGCCACCAGCGTTCCAGTCCAGCCCTCTGTGCTCTGGAACCCCTGTCTCTT
>BLSH010459703.1:2150984-2165853 GCA_018402905.1 Glandirana rugosa | reverse complement strand
AAAAAATGAAAAAAAGACCAAAATTAAGAAAAAAAAAACTGTTTCATAATTTGTTATAAAATTTTGAAAACAGGTCATTTTTCTCCTTCATTGATGTGCGCTAATGAGGCAGCACTGATGGGCACTGATAGGTGGCACTGATGGGCACTGCTAAGGTGGCACTGATGGGCACTGGTAAGGTGGCACTAATGGGCACTGATAGGTTGCACTGATGGGCACTGATAAGGTGGCACTGATTAGGTGGCACTGATGGGCACTGATAGGTGGTACTGGTGGGCACTGATGGGTGGAACGGGTGGGTGGCACTGATGGGCACCAATGAGCAGCACTGAAAGGCACTGATGGGTGGCACTCATGGGTACTGGTAGGTGACAATGATCGGCAGCACTGATAGGTGGCACTGATGATGAGGCACTGATGGCCACTGGTTGGCAGCACTGATGGGCATTGATAGGTGGCACTGGTGGAAATTGTTAGGTGGCACTAGTGGGCACTGATAGGTGCCACTTGTGGGCACTGGTAGGCTGCACTTATGTGCACCTGTAGGTGGCATTGGAGGGCACTGCATAGCAGCAGTAACTCTCCATGTGCGGGACCGATTTCCCTCTGTAGCCGGTGATCGCCTTTTTTTTTTTACCCTCACGCTATTAGCGCGAGGGAAAAAAAAAGCCGAATACCAATCTCTTGTTTACATCACGTGATCAGCTGTCATTGGCTGACAGCTGATCACGTGGTAAGGGGCCGGGACCGGCCCCTTACAATGATCTGTGATCAGCCGAGTCTCATTGACTCTGCAATCACAGAGCATGCCGCGCGCCTCTCAGGGGCGCGCAGGCAGCTCGGGCACGGGAGGACGTCCATGGATGCCCTCTTGGCAATTCAGGGCCACACTGTAGCTGTCTTTTGGCTATAGCACTGATCTGTAGTGGTTAAAGTGGTTGTTAAGCCACTCTAACCTGTTTACACCATCAGTACTGCCTCCCATTGCAGTGTCCCCCAATGCCCTGGCTGAGGGAAGGAGGTTCTCAGCCAAGATTTGACGGTAGATGGCATTGTCCATCATCCCTTTGATGCGATGAAGTTGTTTTATCCCGTTAGCAGAAAAACACCCCCAATGCACAATGTTTCCACCTCCATGTTTGACGGCGGGGATGGTGTTTTTGGGGTCATAGGCAGCATTCCTCCTCCTCCAAACATGCTGAGTTGATTTGATGCCAAAGAGCTTGATTTTGATCTCATCTGACCACAACACTTTCACCCAGTTTCTGAATCATTCAGATGTTTATTAGCAAACTTCAGATGGGCCTGTACATGTGCTTTCTTCAGCAGGGGGACCTTGCGGGCACTGCAGGATTTCAGTCCTTCACGGTGTAGTGTGTTACAAATTGTTTTCTTGGTGACTATGGTCCCAGCTGCCTTGAGATCATTGACAAGATTATCCCGTGTAGTTCTGGGCTGATTCCTCACTGTTCTCATGATCATTGAAAGGCCACAAGGTGAGAGCTTGCATGTATCCCCAGACTGAGGGAGATTGACAGTTATTTAGTGCTTTTGTCATTTGCGAATAATCGCACCAACTGTTGTCACCTTCTCACCAAGCTGCTTGGCGTTGGTCTTGAAGCCCATTCCAGCCTTGTGTAGGTCTACAGTCTTGTCCCTGACATCCATGGACAGCGCTTTGGTCTTGGCCATGGTGGAGATATTGGAATCTGATTGCTTCTGTGGACAGGTGTCTTTTATACGGGTAACAAGCTGAGATTAGGAGCACTCCATTTAAGAGAGTGCTCGCAATTCCAGCTCATTACCTGTATAGAAGATACTTGGGAGCCAAAAATCTTGCTGATAGGGGATCAAATATTTATTTCACTCATTAACCACTTCAGCCCCGGAAGGTTTTGCCCCCTTCCCGACCAGAGCACTTTCTCTTTTGTTCATTGACAGACACAGCGTTCCATTACGATAGGGTTATATCTCCCCCTTCAGGAGTAGGACTAGGCAGAAAAAAAGACTTGATTGATGATATGTCTATAGGCAGTTCTAGGTGATATACACCCCCCTCTCTGCTATAGGCCTTCAGTTTTTTCTGCCTAGTCAAGAGTAAGGACCTAGCTCCCTACTGGGATTTCTAGTCCTGGCGATTTTATTGTTTATTTTCTTTTTTTTTCTGGGTTTTTTTCCGGTGAGATCTACAATCAACAGCTGTGCTGGGTGACGAACTGGTCACTAACGGCCAGAGGGTCTCCCCAGTCTGGCCAGGTAGCGCATGTAGACCACAGCTACGCGCTAGGTCGGCCGTGACATAGCCCCACTGGACAGGGGCTGGCCCTGCAAGTTAAATGTCTCGCGAGGTTGCATACGACCTGGTCTAGGCCTGAGTTTTAGCGTTCTTCATGGCTGACAGCCTCTCACTTCGGTGGCGAGGAGGATTTGTCTGGGAGCGTTACCCGCATGCTTCGCCGGATTGGTGAGTAAAGGGGGCCCCCATCTCTCCTTCCCTGGATGGGGTGAGGGTTGCGGGTACTCCCAGGGGTGGTCGGTCCCTTCAGGGTTCTCCTCCATCCCCCCACCCCTTTCCTTTCCCTTCTCGGGTGAGGCCCAGGCTTCTGGCCTAGGTGCTTCGTGGGGCTCACTGTCCCCTCTCTTCCATCCTTGGGGTCCTTTCTGGGAGGGGAGGCGCCTGATGCCAATGCTCATCAGACCCCAGAAAAGCTGTTGGGTACCTCTTAGGCCCACCTACTTGGCACAGGTGGGCGGGTGACAAAATGGCCGCAATCAGGGCCGCCCCCGGCAGGCGGCCCGAAATTTAGGCCGCAACATTCCCGTCCTTTAGGCCGCGGCTTGAGGCCTACCAACTGGAGACTGGGGGAGATGGCCAAAAGCGGGTGGCGGGGGCCGCCACTGTCTGTTTCGGGTGAACCCGTCAATTCCATGACACGGTCCGCCCGCGGGCGGACACTCGCAGCGGGTGGCTGAAAAATTTAGGCCACGGCTTTTGCGGCCTAGTAGGCCATGGCGGTGTGGGGCCTTTGGGCTGCATCCACTGTGGGGGCGCCTCTGTGGGGGTAGCCCCTGTGTTGGGCCTCAGTGTGGTGTGATGTCCCGGTGCGCTACCTTAGTGGTGTCCCGGTGCTGGGCCTTTGGCCTGAGTTCACTGTGGGGGGCCTTGGTGGGGCCCCTGTGTGGTGTGTGGCCTCGGTAGGCGTCCCCTTGGCGGAGCTTCTTTTGTTCTGTTTCTACTAGGGCGCTTAGGCGTATAGCCTAGTATATGGTGCCCCAGCCTGATCCCCCGCTTCATCTTTTCAAACGATCCTATATCTTGCTCTGCCGCCTCGGATGTGGTCCACCTTGAGGTTGGGAGCCACACTTCTGGTTCAGTTTGGTGGTGAGGATGATCCCTCCTCAACCGCAGTGGCACATGAGGAGGCACTGGTTGTCGCACTTATAAGGAGGGCTGGCCATTTTTCTTGACAGTCATATGCCGTCTTGCATGGCACATCATGTTCCCTGCTTAGAAGTGGATTGTTTCCACAGGTAGTAGATTCTCCTGTCTCTAAGTTGCACAGGGCAACATGATTCCGGTAAAGGAATCTCCGGCTGTTGGCATCCGGCTGTTAGAAAAAGACTGTACTAAGGGTTAATTGCAAATGGGTGTGGATTCCTCTAATTCCTGGATGAGCAGCTCTATTTGAACTTCCTGCTTCCTGTGGAGAGTGCTGTCCGTCCTACAGCGTTTGTGTGTTCCTGCAGCAACCTGTGATCCTGATTGTTTGTTCCTGTGACCCGGCTTGCCTTGACTCTGCTATTGATCTCCGCCTGCACCGACCCCGGCTTCCACGACCACTCTTCTGCCAGCTCCCTTGTACCTTGATGCCCGCCAGTTAACGAACTCTGCTTGCACCCGACTACTCTTCAGCCTGACCCATCTGTACTGCTCTGCCAGCCCGTTACCGACCCGGCCTGCACCACCACGCTTCAGCTTGCACGAGCACCTCACGGACCAGCACACCACCACCTGTGACCCAGTCCGACCCTCGTGCCTCCCTGCACTCCCGAGCTCCCTGTCCACACTACCAGGGGTTCAGGAATCAGGGTCGTAAGAAAGGTTGCCCACTGCATAAGCCAGACTCCACCACCAGGTACGTGACACCGGCAAACATGTCTAGCAGAGTGCCTTTGCTGAGATGGCAGACCTGCTGGTCTACGGGCTGCAGTTGGTCTGCTGTGCTTTTTGGACGCAGTTCCCTGGTTGCTGACCTCCCTGTTTCCGCAGGGTATTGAGACTTGTATTGTAGCTTTGTGTCGGTCTTTTCATGACACACAGTTTGGTTCATCTTTAGAGTCCACTGACAAGGGTTCATGTTTCTTAACCCTCTTCGGTGTTCTGGCCTTGTTCAGGAAGAAAACGCCCCCTTTCGAATTTGTGTGTCTGTCACCGGACCGTTGGTAGTGCCCTTTGGGGGGGGGCTGTTCAGGTCTTGTTGTCTCGGGGGGTGATTGTTCCGGTGTTTGACCAGTTTTCAGGGGTTTTATTCAAACCTGTTTGCGGTCCAAGAAAGATGACGGGCGTGATACATCCAATATTGGACCTCGAGTCCCTGACCTGCTTGTGCGGGTATAGAATTACAGGATGGGGTCCATCCGCATGGTGGTAGCTCCCCTCATCATTGGGTTTTTTTCTGGCTCTCTCGCCATCACAAATGCTTACTTAAACTTTCCACTGTGCCTGATTGCCTGATCGCAGCACTCCCTCTTTTGCTGTGGGCGGAGGGCAGAATCAGTTCAGGGTGTTGCTCTTTGGTCTCGACACCACTCCTCGGTTTTTTTCCCAAGGTGTCAGCCCCGGATCGGACGTGGTTACGTCAATGGGGGATGCGGGACTGGGCTGCCTGGATGACCTTCTTCTGCAAGCAGATTCCACCGCTACCTTGTAGGGTGACGTAGCCTCTATGCAGTCCTTGACAGATCAGTTGGCTTCTATACTACCTGAAGTCTGCTTTGGCTCCTTCCAGAACATTGAAATATCTGGGCTGGAGTATTTTTTGCTCTGGACTGTCTCCAGAAGTTATATACTACTTTTTCTTCTGCGGTCTCCGGCTGGTGGGCCTTTCTGTGGGCCTGCAGGTGGGTGTTGGGCATGATGGTATCTATCTTCTAGGCGATTCCACTTACACAGTTCCATACGAGCTCCCTTCTGGGAGATATTGGTGTGCCCGAGGTCTCTGAGCAATCAGATTGGCTGAGCCGGAAAAGTCAGAGGCTCCCTGGTCTGGTGGCTGCGCTCTCCCGGTCTTCGACAGGGCAAATTCTTTCTCCCCTTGTATTGGACGGCAGTTCACGCAAATGCCAATCTTTCCGGTTGGGGCTGTGTCCTGGGACTGTGCTCTGCTCAGGATCGATGGACGCTGGAGAATTTCAGACTGACGATCGATATCCTGGAAGTTCAGGTGATCAGTTTATGTCTGGATCATGGACGGATTGACTCCGGGGGCTCCTGGTGCGGATCCAGTCGGATGTTGCCACGGCGGTGGCCTATCTTTTGTAGTAGCCAGGATCCTCAGGTGGACAGAACGTTCCGTTCGGGATTTCTCCGGTGTACGCATTTCAAGGGTGCAAACTGGCAGGTGGAATGTCTCGGCCTGCACAGTTGGACCACGGGGTGTTCCCTTCACCAGGCAGTGTTCGTTGGATATGTATCTGGTAGGGCGATCCCAAGGTAGATCTGTTGCATCCCAGCTGAACAGGCCGGTATTGGAGCTTCTGGCAAGGTTGGGTGCCTCTGTTGGGCCCCTCAAATGCTCTGGTGGCCTCTGTGGGCCGATATAATTTTAACTACACCTTTCCCTCTCACCTGCGGTTGATGCACCCCTCGCGCAGGATCAGGGCTGAAGGGATTCTGGTCATTCCTTTGGACCCAGATTGGCCTTGTTGGTCTTGGTACATCGACTTGGTGCGCCTGGTCGCCGGCGTTCCTCGATGACTGTCCCTAGGGCTGATCTCTCGTCCTGCTCTACAGTCGCTGGTTTTGCTGGCCTGGCTGTGTTGAACCAGGTGCTAAAGTTCCGATTCTGCTGAAGGCTAGGGAGCCTATCTCTAGGTAGATCTACCACCGGACGTAGAAGGCGTATATGACCCGGTGTGAGTCATTGGGCTTTCGCCCTCCTTCCTCGCGGTAGCTCCGATTCCGACCTTTCATTCGGGGGGGGGGGAAGGGTAATCAGAAATGGGCCTTGAGTACCTTCAAGGGCCAGTTGTCAGCCTTGGCGGTTTTCTTCTGCGGCGTCCCTTGGTCTCGCACTACATTGGGCGTATCTTTTGTTTGGGGTTCGAAGTCTGTTTCCACTGGTGCGGTCTCTTCTACTGCTGTGGGATCTGAACTAGATGCCTTTGGTTTTACAGAGGCTGCCTCTTTTTAAAAGAATATTCAGGAGGTTCCCCTGCTTACTCGGTTTCTGGAGGTGACCTTTTTTTTGGGTGGCTATCACCTCTGCTGACAGGGTGTTGGAACTGGTGGCGTTATCTTGTCTTACATCTTCTGGTGTCCCACAAGGATGAGCTGTTCTTTTTTTTCCTTGCTCATTGCTTTTTCCTCTGATTCCCCTTTGAATAGGACATGGCGTTGCCTTCCCTGTGTCCTGGTCAACATCTCCTACGGCATTTGTCTTAAGTGCCATGAATGTGGTTCGGGTATTTTTGGGTGTATTTGGCAGCCATTGAGTCTTTTCAGGGTCAGACTCACTGTTTGTGCTCTTCGACAGGCCAAGACAGGGGGTCTGGTTTCTCTGTGACTATTTAGGGATGGATCAAACTGATGATGACTCATGCTGGTTCTGTCAGGGGTTGGTTCCCTTATTCCCTGTTGAGGCGCACTCTATTTGGGCAGTAGTGCTCTGGGTCTTCCGTCATCATGCGTCAGGGGAGCCAGTTTTGCTGGGCGGCCACCTGGTTGTTTGTGTAATCTTTCGCAACATTCAACGAAGTGGATGTGCTGCATCTGCAGATTTTTCCTTTGGTCGCAAGTTTATGCAGGCTACTTTAGGGGGTTCTCACCTCTTGGGGTGTATTACCGTAAAATCCATTTCTCTGAGTTCATTGACAGACACAGCACCCACCCCTCTTCTGAGTTTTTTGGTACTTCTGATACTGCTTGTTACCAAACTGAAGGCCTATAGCAGAGAGGGGGGTGTATATCACCTAGGACTGCCCATAGGCATAGTCAAGTCTTTTTTTTATGCCTAGTCCTACTCCTGAAGGGGACGATATAACTCAATGGTAAAGAGGAATGGAACGCTGTGTCTGTCAATGAACTCAGAGAAATGGATTTTACGGTAAGTCAAAAAATCCTATTTTTTACGATACGGCACTGTGCCATTTTAACTGACAATTGGGCTGTCATGCAATGTTGTACCCCAACCAAATTGATGTCCTTTTTTTACCACAAATAGAGCTTTCTTTTGGTGGTATTTTATCACCTCTGCTGTTTTTATTTTTTTTGCGATATAAACAAAAAAAGAGAAACAATTTTGAAAAAAAAAACTATATTTTTTACTTTTTGCTATAATACATATCCAAAATAATATATAACAAAACAAATGTATTCATCAGTTTAAGCCAATATGTATTCTACTTAATTTTGGTAAAAAAAAAAAAAAGCGATATGCGTATAATGATTGGTTTGTGCAAAAGTTATCACGGCTAAAAACTATGAGAACTGATTTATGGCGTTTTTATTATTACGTTATTTTTTACTAGTAATGACGGCGTTCTGCAATTTTTAGCGGGACTGCAATATTACGGGGGACCTATCGAACACTTTTGACACCTGTTTGGGACCACTGACATTCATACAGTGAATACTTCATACTGATTACTGTATAAATGTCCATGGCAGGGAAGGGGTTAACACTAGGGGGAGCTCAAAGGGTTAAATGTGTTCCCTGTCAGTGTGTTCTAACTGTGTGGGAGCTGGGCTGACTGGGGGGAGGAGAGTGATCACTGCCTCCATATACAGGGAACATATGATCACTCTCCTCACCCTTGTCAGAACGGAGATCTGCTTGTTTACATTCACGGATCCCGCTGTGTCACTGCCAGGGAGCGATCGCGGGTGGCCAGCGGATATCGAGTCTGCCCCACCCGCTGATTGGCTCCCCCGCTAGCGTGTGGGTGAGCGTGCGCCCACAATACTCGCTCTTGCACTGTCAATCCACAGTGCGTGCTCAGCCAATGACAGCTGATCACGTGATGTAAACAGAAGCTGGTGATTGGTATTTTTTTCCCCTCACGCTATCAGTGTGAGGGGAAAAAGAAGCCGATCACTGGCTTCTGTCAGAGGGACATTGGTCCCTCTGACAGCGAGCAGCGGATGGCTTGTCTGTGCACACCAGTGCCACCTGTCATTAACCACCAGCAGGGCCGTTGTTAGAAATCATGGGGCTCCGTACAGCCTACCTATCGGGGCCCCCCCAACTCTGCCCTCGACCCCACTCTTAACCCTGCCCACCCATGAAAATGCATGTGTTAGCAGATGTGTGCAATTAACAAATAATGGCACTGCCACACGTCTACTGATGGACAGTGTGTTTCTGTGTGAGTTAGGAAAGCCACAATTTTGTGGCTGACATGGAAAGGTTTGAACCTAGCTGGTGCACTGCGATTTGGCCACAGTGCGATTGTATGTGCGGTTTATCTGTGGTTTTAGGTGCGGCATGCAGGACTTTGATGCACTTTCATGAAAACGCACTGTATAATAGAATACAATGGAAGCGCACCCAAAACCACAGGTAAACCACACATACAATCACACTGGGGCCAAAACGCAGTGCACCGGTTATTAGGGATAATTAGAGATTTAAGAAAGAGTAAAGTTAGTAAGAGTATGTTTTAATGAAAAGTATAGTGAAGGACTATAAAGAAAGGGCTAAGGCTACATTATGGGGACTGGACAGTAAAGAGGACTAAGCTGGAGTGAAAAGGGTGTCAGACAAACGGCTGTGTGGAATGTCCAGAGCTGAGACCAGAGATTGCAGGACTTCCAGTGCAGATTTATAGATGGGACAGAGACAGAAGAAGGTGAAGGGTTAATGTGCAGAGAGGAGCAGGAGAATCGGTGCTGACTTGCGATTGTGTAGGGAGGGTTAAGAGGCGTGCTGGAATGCTGCAAGTGAGATGACGAAGTGACCAACAAGGAAGACTGAAGTGACCTGGCCAGGCAGGAGAACAAGCTGATACATTGTGCAGTAACAGGGAGAATGACAGGCACTTATGTTAGGCAGGAGAAGTGGCAGAATCAACCAGTGTGCTTTCCTCATCACAGACACCACCCAGGGTAGGTTGCCCTCCCTCCTTGTACCGGCCCTGTGTGTGCTGCTTGTCTGTACCTTGCCACCCGCTGCCAGGAAGAACCCTGCCAAGCCCTCTCAGCCAGTCATGTCTCATCAATCTCTCCCTCAGTATGCAGCATTTGCTGAGGGAGAGGGATATACAAGTGAATCACTCCGCCAGGGAAGGCATAGTAGGCTGTGGGCGGCCAGAACTACTTTTCACCTGCAGTGCTGAATGGATAATGTGCCTACGATCCGAAAATGGAAATAAAGTCCCACCTTTGAGATCACCTCCTGGGCCCCTCTGGTGACCTGATGGGGTCCAGGAAAATATATTTACACACCCTGGAAAGCAAGTTGGAGCAAGGATGGGATTTAAAGTCCTTCCATTAATTTTGGGCAGAAATTGACTTTAAAGCTGCCGGGCCCCCAGCTGAGGTCATAGGGGCCCAGGCCCCGTACAGCAGGGCCAGTTGTACTGGCCTATCAGTGGCCCTGACCACCAGAGCCATCTACCAGTGCCCATAGTGCCACCTACCAGTGCCCACAGTGCCACCTACCAGTGCCCACCAGTGCTACAAATTAGTGCCACCGATCAGTGCTGCCTATCTGCATCACCCATCAGTGCCACCCACCAGTGCCCATCAGTGCCACCCATCAGTGTCCATAAGTGCCACCCATCAGCGCCACCTGTCAGTGCCACTTATTAGTGCCGTTTTATCAATGCCATCCATCAGTGCCAACCATCAGTGCCACCCAATCACTGCTTATCAGTGCCACCTATCAATGCCCATTAGTGCCACCTTATCAGTGCCCATTAGTGCCGCCTTATCAGTGCCCATCAGTGCAGCCTATCAGTGCCCATCAGTACAGCCTATCAGTGCAGCCTATCAGTGCCCATCAGTACAGCATCTTCAGCACACATCAATGAAGGATAACAATTACCTGTTTTCAAAATTCATATAAAAAAAACTATGAAACAGTTTGTTTTTTTTCAAAATTTTCAGTCTTCTTTTGTTTTTGTTTTTTAGCAAAAAATAAAAAAAAAACAGCGGTGATTAAATACCACCAAAAGAAAGCCCTATTTACGGGGGGAAAAAAAGATAACAATTTCATATTGGTGCAGTGTTGCATGACCACGCAAAAAGTGTGAGAGCGCTGAAAGCTGAAAATTGGTCTGGGCAGGAGGGGGGTTTAAGTGCCCAGTAAGCAAGTGGTTAAAATTATAGACTGGTCATTTCTTTGTCAGTGGGCAAATGTACAAAATCAGCAAGGTATCAAATACTTTCTTCCCTCACTGTAATTGTTATTTTAAAGCAAACTTCACCTAAGCAGTTAGCGTGGCAAAAAAATGAGACAAATTTTGATAAAATTTTAGTAAAGGGTAAAGTTGACTGAAGTTGTATTAATTTCAAATGTTTGATCATGGGCAAGAGAAGCCCCTTTTTTATTTTATTTTTTTTATTCATGCACATGATTTGTTTATGAATGACGTTTACAAGCAATCAATAAAAATGTGCAAGATCTTGAAATACATTGGCACTTGTGTAAGAAAAATATATATTTTTTCATGTGACATATTTTGTACTTTTGAGTTGAGTATAGAATGGTTTCCCATTGTGAGCCTTGTTTCGTACCAATTTCTTTCATGTGATCAAAATGTACAGAAAAACAATTTTTAAATTTTCTTATTTTTTTTTTTAAATAAACTGTGTTTTTTTTTTTATATCCAATGTGAGAGGTTTTTTTTTTTTCACATCTACATGTTTGCACGTAAAGAGGAGACTGTTAAATGTGCTATTCTACATTATCTATAGAATTTTCTAATCGCTTCTTGAACCTCTTGGTAGTTAAAGACCCCTTGAGAAAAATCAATCCTCTTTAAGTCAAAGCAACCTCTATTGTAGAGCCTTACTTGCCTCTGCTCTCCAACTAGGCCGTGCCAGTGGTAATGATCAGTCTGAAGCTTCTGCAGTGTGTATACAAAAAATACAGGACTAATAGCTCTGTGAAACTGCATGTATGTTCGTTTCAGTTTGAATGCTGGCAAAATCGAATGTTACTGGGCTATTTTCTCTCCAGGTCTAAAGTTATTTATTTATACAATACAGAGTGAATCAGGAAAATACCGCATTATGGTCACTAGATGGAGCTGATTATCATAGAAAATAAATATTTATTAATGACAATCGTCTCATCCATTTAGTGGCCATTGATGTGGCTTTGCCTGATTCATGCAGTATAAGGTGCTGCACGTTCGATAGCCCAATGTGTGATAGTAGTGGTTAGCCTCAGCTCCGCCTAAACAGCTGAAATGCGTTGGCCTTTTTTCCGTGGATTTCCTTGTATTGTCCCTATGTATAAAAAAAGGACTTTTAGTTTTATATTGCAGATTATACTGCAGTGCCGGCTCTCTATTTAAGAATCGCTAAGTGTTGGGTCTACAGCGACCGCTAGCCTGAGCAACGGTGCATATGAACCACTTGCCGACTGTAATACGTACATATACATTGCGATTTGCAAGTGGTTTACCGGGATTATTGGTGAAGCTATCAGCTATAACCCCGGTATTGTTTTTTTTTTTTTTCTTCAGTGGAAGAAATGCACACAACACCCCAGTGCCAGGTGATCTAATTACCAGAAGCCAGCCGGCTCTCATCAAAGGCGGGGATATCACTCTCCAAACTGGGGGCTCCAGCTCACAAGAGGATCGGCCTTTACTGTAGGGGCTCGCTCATCTAGACACCACAATGAAACTCCATAGTGAAACCCATTAAGCAATAAAAAGGGTTTATTAAAAGTCTACTTATATCTTCAGAGGCCTCACACGCCTCTGAAGACAGCCGATTGGCCGAAACGCGTCAGACGGTACCACGGCATCTGGACATACTCTACAAGAACTGTGTTATCCAAACAGAGACCTGCTGTTTTTACTTGTTTCTGATGTATGTCGATTTTTAACCACTTGTTTATTGGGCACTTAAACCCCCCTTGTGCCCAAACCAATTTTCGGCTTTCAGCGCTGTCACATTTTGAATTACAATTGCCCGGTCGTGCGACATTGTACCCAAATAAATTGTTATCATTTTTTCCCCCGCAAATAGAGCTTTCTTTTGGTGGTATTTGATCACCTCTGCATTTTTTATTTTTTGCGCTATAAACAAACGAAGAGCAATGATTTTGAAAAAAGAACAATATATTTTACTTTTTGGTATAATAAATATCCCCAAAAAAATTATTAATCAGTTTTGGCTGATATATATTCTTCTACATATTTTTGGTAAAAAAAAATCGCAATCGGCGTATTTTGATTGGTTTGCGCAAAAGTTATCGCGTCTACAAACTATAAGAATTGATTTATGGCGTTTTTATTATTTATTTATTTTTTACTAGTAATGGCGGCGATCTGCGATTTTTATCAGGACTGCGATATTGGGGCAGACATGTCGACATTTTTTTACACTTCTTTGGGACCACTGACACGTATACAGCGATCAGAAATTTAAATATCCACTGATTACTGTATAAATGTCACTGGCAGGGAAGGGGTTAACACTAAGGGGCCAATCAAGGGGTTAACTGTGTTCCCTCATTGTGTTCTAACTGTTTGGGGGCGGGGCTTGTAGGGTCATAACAGATCTCACTGATCCCGATCACAGGGATCAGTAGATCTGTTATGTCCCCCTTTACAGAACGGAGAACCGCCGTGTTTACATTGGCGGTTCGCCGTTCTGCCACTCTATTAGGCAATTGCGGGTCACAAGCGGACATCGAGTCCGCCCGACCCGCGGGCATGCCCACACAGCGGCTGCGAGAGCTTAACGGGCTTCACTATGGAGTTTCATTGTGGTGTCTAGATGAGCAAGCTCCTACAGTACAGGCCGATCCTCTTGTGAGTTGGAGCCCCCAGTTTGGAGAGTGATATCCCCGCCTTTGATGAGAGTCGGCTGGCTTCTGGTAATTAGATCACCTGGCACTGGGGTGTTGTGTGCATTTCTTCCACTGGTGCATGGCTTGTGTTTCGCTGGTGGTGGGCTAGGATAAATATCAAAATCGTGGAGTTACACTATGAAATTCTTCCCTTTCCTTCTGTATGCTCATCATCTGCTGTGAGTGAATGGCTATCATGCTGGGAGGAACCATAAGAACTTCCTGCAAATGTCTACTTTATTTCACATGCGATTTTTAACCTGAAATCTGGTAAGGAGACTTGCTAGACATTTTTTCCATGTTGTGCTGATGTCCCCCTGTGGATTGTTGTGATATTGCACCTATCAAAAGTTTATTCAATAGACTTTTTGTTCACACATGTGTGAATCTGGGCTTTCTGAGGATAGTGTAAAAATAAAAAGTAAAACAACTAAGAAAAACATTTTGAAAATGTAAAGCCCTCCCTATCGCTCCGTGCTTGTGCGCAGCAGCAAACGCATACTTAAGTTGCGCGCGCATATGTAATTGGTGTTATAGTTATAGCGTTACAAACTGGGGTACATTTTCAGGAAATTACGCATCTTTTATTTTATGACTGCCTATCTTATTTCCTGAGGTGCTATAATGGAAGGGCAGTACAACCCCCCTTCCCCCAATGACTGCATTTTGAAAAGTAGACACCCCAAGGAATTAGTTGAGAGGCATGTTAAGCCCATTGTCACTGAAATAATATATTGCTCACACATGCCATGGGTATATGTGGAATTACACCCCAAAATACATTATGCTGCTTCTCCTGAGTACGGGGATACCCCATGTGTGAGACTTTTTGGCAGTCTAGCCGCGTACAGGACCCCAAAAACCAATCACCGCCTTCAGGATTTTTGAGGGCGAAAATTGCTCACTACACGCTACCTATCACAGTTGCGGATGCAATGAAATGCCCAGATAGCACAAAACCCCCCAAATGACCCCATTTTGGAAAGTAGACACCCCAAGCTATTTGCTGAGAGGCATGTTGATTCCCTGGAACATTTTATATTTTTCCACAAGTTTCGTGGAAATGACAAATTTTTTTTTTCACAAAGTTGTCACTAAATGATATATTGTTCGAACATACCATGGGTAAATGTGAAATTACACCCCAAAATACATTCTGCTGCTGCTTCTGAATACGGGGATACCACCAATGTGAGACTTTTTGGCGGTCTAGCCTGGTTAAGGCCTGATGGCCAAAACACGTTGGCTTTTTTCAATGTTGTTCACATGCAATATTAAAAGGATGTTTTAGCCGACTTCCATGGCACTAACGTACACTTGTTGTAACTTTTTTCGGTTGCACAAAACCGGTAGTCCGGAATTGGTCCGATCTGGCGGTTTTTCAGAGTGTAACCACCATAGGGGCATAAGTCTTCGTCGTCGTCTTACATAAAACCCCACATTAAAGTGTAAATGGGTACCATACAAGCTTGTTATATAGTAAATCACTGTTGAAACACTTTTTTTTTTAAACAGTAAAGGTGCTTTGAACACCTTTTTATATTTTACAAGGTCCCTTAGTTGTACGGAGAGTCGTTTATCGAACCCCACAGATGAAAGGTTTTACCCCAGTAAACCCC
>BLSH010459703.1:2099636-2120204 GCA_018402905.1 Glandirana rugosa | reverse complement strand
GGGGGGGTCTGTACTGATGGGGGAGTTTGCTCTGGGAGGGGGCCTGTACTGATGGGGGGTGGTTTGCTCTGGAGGGGTCTGTACTGATGGGGGGGTGGTTTGCTCTGGAGGGTCTGTACTGATGGAGGGTTTGCTCTGGGGGGTCTGTACTGATGGGGGGTGGTTTGCTCTGGGCGTGTCTGTACTGATGGGGGGGTGGTTTGCTCTGGGCGTGTCTGTACTGATGGGGGGGTGGTTTGCGCTGGAGGGTCTGTACTGGTGGGGGTGCTTGCTCCGGGGGGGGTCTGTGCTGATGGGGTCAGTTTGTTCCAAAGGGGTTTGTACTGATGGAGGGGAGTTTGTCCTGGGGGGCTGTACTGATGGAGGAGGGGGTGGTTTGTCCTGGGCGGTCTGTACTGATGAGGCTTTACTGATGGAGGGGGTTTTTACTTAGTGGGGGGTTTTTACTGATGGAGGGGGGATCTGTACTGAGAAAGGACTATAGTTGGCGGAGGGGGGTGCCACCATGGTTTTCCGCACCGGGGTGACACGGACCCTAGTGACGCCTCTGCCTGGACGTGTTTTTACTAGGCTCTGGCTTGCTAGGGCAGAAGCTTGAGGCCTATCCAGTGAGCACCTGGCTGCAAGGCTGTCTGAGGCCTATCCAGGCTTGAGAGAAGCAGCGCGGGGTTGGGGCTTTTGGTAGGAAGTCCAAACAAGTTGCTGAAGTTAGCCCGAGGGGAGCCGGATGGGGAACCGAGTGCTGCCAGCGGTGAGGGAGAAGCCGTTGCCACATGGGTTGACCAATCCTGTTACCAGAGGCAAATGAGGAACAAGGTCAGAGATAAAGGGGACCTAGTTGACACTAAGGGACACCTACTCCTGTTACCAGAGCCCAGTTCATGAAAGTCTGAAGAAGTACCAGAGCAGTCATATTCACTAGCCGGGGACAGTGAACAAGTGGGAAAGCTTCAGCAGAGTGCCAAGTCAGGGACCCAGCAGGATAGCAGGGATGGCGCTTGAGGATTATAAAACGGGTTAGCTGTGGAAGAGCTCAGGTGATCCAGTGGTGGCTGGGATCTTGAAGTCTAGTGAGAGATCAAGAGCTCCGTGAGTGAAGATTTAAAGTAGGATACTGTGAGATGTGATCGAAGATCTGCAATGGAACACTGTGAGTTATGTGTACAGATATACACTGAAGTTTGAGAGTTCAGTTGCTGTAAGAGACAGCAGTTCTACAAATTCAGCTACTGCATCCATTTTAAAACCCTCCGTCTGTATAGCTGTCTGCCTAGAATTTTTTTGTCTCAGAGTCTGCTAAGTGCTATTGCATCTGCATAAGGATGTCCTGGCCCTAAACCCTCTCTCCCTCAGTTCTTGTCAGATAAAAGGAGAGCAGCGCCATCTAAGTGCAGCAATCGGTATGCCGTTTTATTGTAAAATGACATTTGGCAACTTATAGGATAAAATGGTAGTCAGCACATGTAGTTATAATACTGTGGTTCATCCACTCCTGGGGAAGATGAGCTGGGTCAGGGACACCGGATGTTCGCTGGTTCAGGCTTTGCTGGTTGTGATGATATCACGTGCGAGACACACAAAACTAGCACCATTTTGCCACAAGTACATCATGACCGTTTTAGCCTAGGACAAAACTCCTCATTCCCCCTCCCACCAACTTAGAAATTTTTGGGTCCTTTGAACAGACGCCAAGGAATCTGGGGGAATTTTTTGCAGGCCGATCATAAACTAATATATCAGAGCCCCTTTAAAGACGGCACAGGATGTCTCAGAGGGGCATAATTCTCTTTAGACAGCTGCGACCTTGCAGTAACCCTAATCAACATGAAAAGGTAGAAAATATACCCACAGTTCATAACTCCAGATAGGAACGTGACATATTAATAAAAACTACATACCTGTATGCCGGAAGGCATACCGGTTAAAATGAACCCAAACATCAATGAATTCACTTATAAGGGAACCTACTGATAGTTTATCCTCTTCCCGGGGTCACAGAAAGCGACAAGGCTGTCATGTTTGGGCTTGTCTTGATGCACTGTGGCCGCTGAACTCAAATTCCCTAATGGTGAATTTGCACGATAATTCCATCCCAATATATGGTTTTACATTGCGAATTGCATATTAGGGAAGATTGGTATTCCACGGTCTGCCCTGGACAGCCCATGGGCCCTCCTTACCCATGTGAGTGGTCAGGGGCATACAGCCCCACCCCTTTACGCCCAGAGAAAAAGGGAATGCGAAGGGCAGCTCAGTTTTCACCTTAACATCAAAGAACGAACACCCGAGAACCCAAGGACTCATCGAATCTCTGATTGATCACGGACATTCAAATGCAAGTAACTTTTCATAATGTCTTATCTCTTTGCTGCTGTATATTATGTCTGTTATTGCTTTGTAACATAATTTTCTGTAAATATTTTACTGCACCAAACTTGACCTTTTCATTATTAAACCTTATTCTGAAAAGTGTTAACCTTGTCCCTAAAACTCTTAATGCAAGCTATAATGAATCTGTTCCTTTGAAGAGCGCTACTGTTTAAGATAACTCATCTGAATATTCCTGTGTGTGGTGACAGCGTGTGTTACAGGTGGTTATTCTAAAATCACAATTGGTATTGCTAATTGTTGGAGACCTAACACTCCAGATCAAAGGTTCGTGGTGGCACTGAAAGGGTTAATTGTTTGAATTAGCCCGGTAACAATTGTCTCAGGCGGCTGGCACTTAGATGGTTGTCCCGCAAGCTGGGAAATCTGTGCTGAAAGCAGCTGAGAGTGGTATTGTTACGTTAGTGACAAGCACGGTGTGAGCTCTCACTCTGTCACAGATGAGTGAGGAGGGCAGTGATCTGATACCCGCGTTCTACACACTGGTGGCTTCCAGAGACTCAGCCTGACTGATAATAAAAGGGCATACCAATTGCTGCACTTAGATGGTGCTGCTCTCCTTTTGTCTTGCATTCCCACAGAGTCTCTTCTAGCTCGTTCCAGAGTCAGCAGTCATCTTGAAACCAGCAGTCTATCCTTTGTGACTCTTATCACCCCTGAACTCTCCAATGAACTGCCCATTTATGAACTGTCTCATGACAGAGAACTCCATTGCCCTCTCTCTCTCTCTCTCTCCTCATTTGCAACATAGTTATCCAATTAAATAGCACATTGAGGTTGGCTTGTAAGTTGGAGATATCCTGTAAGGACGTTATTCCACTGCATAGCTTGGTGTCATCTGCAAACACTTAAATGGTACTTTTAATCCCAGACCCTATATCATTTATAAGGTTATTAAAAAGTAAGGGTCCCAACACTGAACCTTGGGGTACACCACTGATAACCTTAGACAATTCAGAGTAAGATTCATTAACCACTACTTTCTGAATACAATAAAATACAAGAGGAGTAAGAGGGCCCTGCTCATAAGAGCTTACAATTAGTTGAGCGAACACCTGGACGTTCGGGTTCGGAGGGTCCGAACGAACTTTGGAAAAAAGTCCGGGTTCGGCACCGAAAGTTCCCCGAACGTGACCCCGGACCCCATTGAAGTCAATGGGGACCCGAACTTTTAGGCACAAAAATGACTGTAACAAAGTCCTGGCAAGTACTAGAGGGCTGCAAAAGGAAGTAAAATGGGGGTAAGAGTAGGGCAAGTGCCCTACAAAAAAATGGGGATAGGGAAAATAAATTAAAATCAAATTAAAAAAATGGGAAGGGGCGTGGATGTGGAGTAGCAACCTAGAGGTTGACTAGGCCGTGTAGGTGGAAGTGGCGGTGGTCGAGGAGGAGGAGGAGGAGGTAGCCAGCACTGTATTTTTTTTTTTTTGTTTGTTTATAATTGGGGTAGCCCCCAAAATATTGAGGCTCTTCAAAAAAACAAGTATACGAATGGCTGTGTGAGTCCAGTGAGGGAATTAAGGATGGCACGTTGTCCTTGTAATGGGGATCGAGCAGGGTGGCCACCCAGTAATCAGAAGAAGTTACAATGTGGGCAACTCGGCTGTCGTTGCGCAGGCACTGCAGCATGTAGTCGGCCATGTGTGCCAGGCTGCCCAGAGGCAAAGACAAGCTGTCCTCTGTGGGAGGTATATCATCTGTGTCCTCTGTATCCCCCCAGCCACGCTCCAGTGATGCCCACGAGCTGCGTTGGGTGCCACCCTGCTGCAATTCCTCCTCCTTATCTTCCTCATTCCCCAGAACTGTGCCCTGGCTTGAATATTTTTGAACTGGCCTATGCTGGTGCAGGAACCCACCCTCCAAGCCACTTGCTAATGACTGGCCTGATAACCATGGGAATGACCCCTCTTCCTCCTCCTCCTCATCCTCCTGTGCAACATCCTCTTCCATCATGGCCCAAAGTGTTTTTTCAAGGAGACATAGAAGTGGTATAGTAACGCTGAGAACAGCGTCATCGGCACTGGCCATGTTGGTGGAGTACTCAAAACACCGCAATACGCTACACAGGTCTCGCATGGAGGCCCACTCGTTGGTGGTGAAGTGTTGCTGTTCCGCAGAGCGACTGACCCGTGCGTGCTGCTGCTGAAACTCCACTATTGCCTGCTGCTGCTCGCACAGTCTCTCCAGCATGTGCAAGGTGGAGTTCCACCTTGTGGGCACGTCGCATATGAGGCAGTGAGCGGGAAGGCCGAAGTTCCGCTGCAGCACAGACAGGCGAGCAGCAGCAGGGTGAGAACGCCGAAAGTGTGCACAGACGGCCCGCACTTTATGCAGCAGCTCTGACATATCTGGTTATATTTTAAAAAAATTCTGTACCACCAAATTCAACACATGCGCCAGGCAAGGGATGTGCGTCAAACCGACTCGGCCCAGAGCCGCTACGAGATTTCGGCCATTGTTGCACACCACCAGGCCGGGCTTGAGGCTCAGTGGCAACAACCACTCATTGGTCTGTTGTTCAATGCCCATCCACAGCTCCTGCGCAGTGTGCGGTTTATCCCCCAAAACATATCAGTTTTAAAACAGCCTGCTGTCGTTTCCCCCTGGATGTGCTGATGTTGGTGGTGAAGGTGTTACACTGAGCGGATGAGTGGGTGGTCGAGGAGGAGGAGGAAGCGCAGTAGGAGGAGGAGGCAACAGGAGGCAAAGGGAAATGCCCTGCAATCCTCGGTGGTGGAAGGACATGCGCCAAATGGCTAGCCGACTAAGGCCCACCTGCCACTACATTTGCCCAGTGTGCAGTTAGCGAGATATAGCGTCCCTGCCCGTGCTTACTGGTCCATGTATCAGTGGTTATGTGGACCTTGCCACTGATGGCGTTGCGCAGTGCACACTTGATCTTGTCCCCGATTTGTTTGTGCAGGGAAGGGATGGCTCGCCTGGAAAAGTAGTGGGTACCACGTACTGTGGGACAGCCACCGCCATCAGGTTTTTGAAACTGTCCGTGTCCACCAAATAGAATGACAGCATTTCAAAGGCCAGGAATTTTGAAATGCTGGCATTCAGGGCCAGGGATCGTAGGGGGGTAATTCCTCTTTCTCTCCAGTGTTTGGGAGATGGACAGCTGTAAGCTTCCATGGGACCATGTGGAAATGCTTGGGGACGGTGGCGAACATGGTGGCGTTGCTGTCATATCGTCTGTTTGCTGGGTGGCAGGTTACACTCTCACTGTAGAGGTGGAGGAAGAGGCCGAGGAGGCTAAGACCTTTCTTGGATTTTGAGGTAATTATTCCAATGCAGCTTGTGCCTTGCATTTAGATGCCTGGTCATTGGGGTTGTGCTCAGGTTGAGAATATTTATGCCCCGGCTCAGGCTATCAGTGCACAGCTTGCAAACCACTCGTGTCTTGTCGTCAGCACATTGTCTGAAGAACTGCCACGCTGGGGAATGCATTTGAGCTGGCTTTGGTGTGCTAGGTCCCTGGGTGCGGTGGGTAGTAGCAGGCCTACTGTCTAAGGAACGCTCGCTCCGCTTTTGCAACCTGCTTCCTCTTTTGCTGTGCTGGTGCCTCTGTGCGACCACCACCTCTTCCTCCAAACTCCACACGTCACTCGCATGACCCTCATTCCATGTGGGGTCTAGGACCTCATCATCCTCCACATCATCTTCCACCCACCCTTCACCACTGCCCTCCTTGTCAGTCTGCACACTGAGGCAAGCTGCAGCAGTTGGCACCTGTGTTTCATCATCAGAAATGTGCTGCGCTGGTATTTCCATGTCCTCATCCTGCAACAGAAGTGGTTGGGCATCGGTGCACTCAATGTCTTCCACTTCTGGGGCAGCGCTATGTGGATGGCCCACAGAAAGCACACCAGGAGAGTCATCAAAAAGCATAAGAGTCTTTTGCAGGACTTGGGGCTCAGACTGCTTGGCTAATTTACAAGGGGCTGAGGTGAAAGACAGATGGCCATGGGGTTCAGGTGCCAACTCTGAGCTTTCATCAAGGGACCGGGAGGGAGACAATGTGAAGGAACTGGAGGCATTGTCAGGCACCCAATCTACTATCACCTGTACTTGTTCTGGCCTCACCAATCGTTGAGGGGCATTCTGGCCTACCATATACTGGTGAAGGTTCTGTTGGCTACCTGAGGCAGGTGTTTCCCTTGTGCGTGTAGCTGGCACACCTCGACCACATCCTCTCCTTCCAACAGGTGGTTCACCAACACCAGCAGCACCAGCAGCACCATGACCACGTCCCTTATTTGCTCTCCTCATTGAGCCCTATGTAAGTATTTATTAATACCAATTAACAATTAATACTTTTTTTTTTTTTTAAAAACACCAACGTAGCCGGACTTTTTATTTTGGTGCAAGAAATAAACTGCTCACACCAACAGCTGGAAGCTCTCCCTTTAGAACTAGGAGATGATTTTTGAACAAAAATGTGTCACTTACAGCAAAAGCTGGAACCTGGCCCTATAGGAGTAGGCAATGGTTTTTGGACAGTAATGTGTCACTTACAGCAACAGCTGGCCCTATAGGAGTAGGCAATGATTTTTGAACAATAATCTGTCCCTCTAAGCAGAAGCCTCTACCTAGTGCAGTCAGATCACTCAAAGCAGCAGTATGTGAAATCTCAAATTACTCCCACAATCTGATCGTTGTGTACGATCGTAACGATCGTTGTGTTAGGCAGGGTTTGATCTGCAATGTGTCACTCAAAGCAGCAGTATGTGAAATCTCAAATTACTTCAACAATCTGATCGTTGTGCACGATCGTTGTGTTATGCAGAGTTTGATCTGCAATCTGTCACTCAAAGCAGCAGTATGTGAAATCTCAAATTTCTGCAATCTATCCCTCAGAGCAACAGCAGTAGTAATCTCAGGATGCAGGATCAGATGTTAAAATGTCTGCAATCTCTCCCTCACAAAAACGCCGACAGCTTCCTCTCCCTACACTAACCCAAGAGCATGTGACATGCAGCACTGTGACTCCAGCTTATAAAGAGGCTGGGTCACATGATGCACTGGCCAATCACAGCCATGCCATTAGTAGGCATGGCTGTGATGGCTTCTAAGGGCAAACCAGTGAAACGCTTGTTGATTGGCTGCCCTTCAGCTATTCAACATGCGTGATCAACTACCAGAACCCAGAACCCGAACCCGAACGTTTTTTGAAATGTCCGGGGCCCGGACACCCGAAAGTTCGGTACGGACCTGAACATTAGTCCGGGTTCTCTCAACACTACTTACAATCTAAGATTTTATATACTTGACGTTTTATAGTTTATTTTCTGGTCAACTATGTGATCTAGGGTCTATCTCTTCCTCAATGATAATGGGCGGTCCTCAGATGCCTTGGAGTCCGGGAAATGTGTTACATGAGTGCCAAGGACGGCTCTGAACCACAGAACAGAGAATCTAAACATGCCGCCTGAAATTTAAGATTAGGGATGAGTAAAATTTGAGCGTTTTCATTTCACTGAAATGTTTACTGAAATTGAGAGTTTTCAGCAAAATGTTGCCATTGCATTGGGGTGAGTGGGAAAGGCGAAATCAGGGTGATTGTTTTTAATAGATTCAATGGGCTTTAAAAGGCCCTTATGTTCCAGATAAGGGCCATGTTCATCTCCCCTGTCCTGGAATTGTTTGTGTGCAAAAGTCCTCATTAACCTATTATTTATTATTATTATTATTATGGTGTTTTTTTCACAGTAAGAAAGACAACTTGAAAGCAAAATAAAAATGTAAAGTGACTGTACATGACTAAACACAAATAGTAGGAAAAAAAAATCAAAAAAACAAAATTAAATATAACTACCCTAATTAAAAGCAACCAAAAAAGATAGATTTTAATGTAACCGCTTAAAGTGAAGTGGAATAATTCTGCTTCAATTAACAACAAAATTAATTTATGGTGAACTCCATTACTCCAAAAAAAATCTGTTCATTTCTATTAGATACCAGAGTGTATCATGGCAAGATGCAGATAAAGAATTATAAATTATAACTATTTTCCGCCTAACCTATCGCTCTCACTCCACCTGTTCTATCCTTATAGGATTCTGTGCCTGGAGATGTTATCTATATAGCCTTCCTAAAATATGTTAGCTTCATGTGTGTGCGTCCATTATTATTATTTTTTTTTCTTTTATATTCCTCTCGCTTGACTTTCATCTTCATAACTACCAGCCAGCGTGTCTCCATTTTTTGAGTAGCATGGGAAGTTGACAGATGACTAATGTTGCTGCTCCCGTAGAAAATGGACTTTAAGCATCACTGTATGAATGGCATGAGAGAAAAATACACTTTGATGTCATCTTGATTTGATGCTGGACACAGTCTATGAGCACACAGAATAGAACATAGCTGTAATGTAAATGTTTCATGTGTAACATTAAAAGTGGATATAAATGGCATTGAAATATAAGAAGTTAGACCAGGGTTGAATTTCCATCCCTACAGCCTGTAAATGCACAACGGTCAGTGCCCTCAAGCACGCCCACTTCTACCGAGACCATCTTCTCTGCACAATATTTTTTTGTTTTACTGGTCCTGACTTGGCTTAGAATATTGTGATAATTTGAGAAAAGAAGATAATATATATTTCTATGATTGTCATTTATAAATATTTGGGTGTTTGGATCAGCAATTTCATTTTGAACTATCAAATAACTGAAGGACACAGTAATATTTCAGTAGTGAAATGAGGTTTATTGGATTAACAGAAAATGTGCAATATGCATCAAAATGAAATTATACAGGTGCATACATTTGGGCACCCTTGTCATTTTGTTGATTTGAATACTTGTAACTACTTAGCACTGATTAATTGGAACACACAATTGGTTTGGTGAGCTCATTAAGCCTTGAACTTCATAGACAGGTGCATCCAATCATGAGAATAGGTATTTAAGGTGGCCAATTGCAAGTTGTTGTTCTCTTTGACTCTCATCTGAAGAGTGGCAACATGGGGGCCTCAAAACAACTCTTAAATGACCTGAAAACAAAGATTGCTCTACATTATGGTTTAGGGGAAGGCTACAAAAAGTTATCGCAGAGATATAAGTTATCAGTGTCCACTGTGAGGGACATAGTCAGGAAATGGAAGACCACAGGCACAGTTCTTGTTAAGGCCAGAAGTGGCAGGCCACATAAAATATTGGAGAGGCAAAGGCGAAGGATGGTGAGAACGGTCAAAAACAGCTCACAGACCACCTCCAAAGACCTACAACATCAACTTGCTGCATATGGTGTCACTGTGCATCGTTCAACAATTCAGCGCACATTGCACAGGGAGAAGCTGTATGGGAGAGTGATGCAAAAGAAGCCTTTTCTGCACACACGCCACAGAGTCGCTTGAGGTATGCAAACGCACATTTGGACAAGCCAGCTTCATTTTGGAATAAGGGGCTGTGGACTGATGAAACAAAGATTGAGTTATTTGGTCATAACAAGGGGCGTTATGCATGGCGGCAAAAGAACACATGGTTCCAAGAAAAACACTTGCTACCCACAGTAAAATTTGGTGGAGGTTCCATCATGCTGTGGGGCTGTGTGGCCGGTGCTGGTACTGGGAATCTGGTTAAAGTTGAGGGTCACATGGATTCCACTCAATATCAGCAGATTCTGGAGAATAATGTTGAGGAATCAGTCACAAAGTTGAAGTTACGCCAGGGCTGGATATTTCAACAAGACAACCACCCAAAACACTGCTCAAAATCTACTTGGGCATTTATGCAGAGGAAGAAGTACAATGTTCTGGAATGGCCATCCCAGTCCCCAGACCTGAATATCATTGAACATCTGTGGGGTGACTTGTAGCCGGCTGTCCATGCTTGGCAACCATCAAACCTAACTGAACTGGAGATGTTTTGTAAGGAGGAATGGTCCAAAATACATTCATCCAGAGCCCAGAAACTCATTACAGGCTATAGGAAGCATCTAGAGGCTGTTATTTCTGCTAAAGGAGGCTCTACTAAATATTGATGTGATTTTTCTGTTGGGGTGCCCAAATTTATGCACCTGTCTAATTTCGTTTTGATGCATGTTGCACATTTCTGTTAATCCAATCAACCTTATTTCACTACTGAAATATTACTGTGTCCTAAAGTTATTTGATAGATCAAAATGAAATTGCTGATCCAAACACCCAAATATTTATAAATGACACTCATGGAAATTATCAGGGGTTCCTAAACTTTTTCATACAAGTGTGTGTGTGTGTGTGTGTGTATGTGTGTATGTATGTATGTGTATATATAATATATTTATTTATTTTTCTCACTAAAGTGAATACACCCCTCCCACATTTTTGTAAATAATTAAATCTTTTCATGTGACAACACTGAAGGAATGGCACTTTACAATACATTGTAGCAAAGTAGTGAGGGTGCAGCTTGTATAACAGTGTAAATTTGCTGCCCCCTCAAAATAACTCGACACACAGCCATTAATGTATAAACCGCTGGCAACAAAAGTGAGTACACCCCTGAGTGAAAATGTCCAAACTGGGCTCAAAAGTGAATATTTTGTGTGGCCACCATTATTTTCCAGTACTGCCTTAACCCTCTTGGGCATGGAGTTCACCAGAGATTCACAAGTTGCCACTGGAGTCCTCTTCCACTCCTCCATGATGACATCACAGAGCTGGTGGATGTTAGAAACCTTGCGCTCCTTCACCTTCTGTTTGAGGATTCCCCAACAAATGCTCAATAGGGTTTAGGTCTGGAGACATGCTTGGCCAGTCCATCATCTTTACCCTCAGCTTCTTTAGCAAGGCAGGTGTGTTTGGGGTCATTATGTTGGAATACTGCCCTGCGGACCAGTCTCTGAAGGAGCTGAGGGTAAAGGTGATGGACTGGCCAAGCATGTCTCCAGACCTAAACCCTATTGAGCATCCTCAAAAGGAAGGTGGAGGAGTGCAAGGTCTATAACATCCACCAGCTCAGTGATGTTGTCATGGAGGAGTGGAAGAGGACTCCAGTGGCAATCTGATGCTCTGGTGAACTCCATGCCCAAGAGGGTTAAGGCAGTGCTGGAAAATAATGGTGGCCACACAAAATATTGACTTTTGGGCCCAATTTGGATATTTTGACTTAAGGGGTGTACTCACTTTTGTTGCCGGGGGTTTAGACATTAATGGCTTTGTGAGTTCTTTTGAGGGGACAGAAAATGTATGCTGTTATACAAGCTGTACACTCTTTACTTTACAGGGTAGCAAAGGGTCATTTCTTCAGTGTTGTCACATGAAAAGATATAATAAAACATTTACAAAAATGTGAGGAGTGTACTCACTTTTGTGAGATACTGTGTGTATGTATATAATATATATGTGGGTGTGTGTGTGTGTGTGTATATATATATATATATAATATTAATTACACACACTGGCCACTTTATTAGGTGCACCTTGCTAGTACCAGGTTGGACCCCTTTTTACCTTCAGATCTGCCTTAATTCTTTGTGGCATAGATTCAACAAGGTGTTTGAAACATTCCTCAGAGATTTTGGTCCATATCGACATGATAGCATCACACAGTTGCTGCAAATTTGTCAGCTGCACATCCATGATCCCGTTCCACCACATCCCAAATGTGGTCTATTAGATTGATATCTGGTGACTGTGGAGGCCATTGGACCTCATTGTCATGTTCAAGAAACCAGCGGTGAGATGATTTAAGCTTTGTGACATGGTGCATTATCTGGAAGTAGCCATCAGAAGATGGGTACACTGTAGTCCTAAAGGGATGGACATCGTCAGCAACAATACTCAGGTAGGCTGTGGCATTTAAACAATGCTCAATTGGTACTAAGGGGCCTAAAGTGTGCCAAGAAAATATCCCCCAAACCATTACACTACCACCACTAGCCTGAACCGTTGATATAAGGCAGAATGGATCCATGCTTTCATATTTACACATGTTTCTGCATCAGCTGATCTCCAGGGATTTTCACAAGAGTCTTTAGAACAGCCATAATCAACCAGGGTTCCTCCAGAGGTTGCTAGGGTTTCAACTGTAGCTGCTTTACCTCCTGTTTTGTTATGGCTTTATAATTAAGAGGTGAACACCACTTGGCAGAATCAGCTGGATGAACCCAATGATTTTTTTTTTTTTTGCTGTCAGGGTGATACCCTGACCACCACAGTAAATGGGACATTCTTTCCACTAGCCATTAAGATGAGGGGTATTTTTTTTCTCAATCGTTCATTGACGGACGCAGCCTCTCATACTTGACATGTGGGGCTTATGCAGCTTTCACTAGGAGTGGACTAGGCAGAACAAAGTTCAGCTCAAAGCAGACACAGCCCCTCCCAGGGGGCTGTCCTCAGCATAACCCTTCCAGCCCTGCTCAGCAACTCAGTTTTATATGCCTAGTGCAAGGAGTAGGACCTGGCTCCCTGCTGGGATCTGTGGTTCCCCATTGTTTTTTTTTTATTTTTTTCAAGAATTCTGATGAATACAATCAAGCAGCCGGCTGGGTGACAGGCTCGATATCCTAGATCCAGGGAGTCTCCCCAGCATGGCTGACGGATGCAAGCCGACCCTTAGCTGTACGTAGGGTTGGCCGTGTCAGGCCTCGTTCCGTGCGAGGCGGCCGGCGGGTTAAACGTCCCGCCAGCGCACCTAGGACCAGGCACCCCGTGTCCGTGTCACGGGTGCTGCGTGGCTGGCAGCTCCCCCCGTTTTGGCGGGGTGGCAGGACTGCTTCGGGTGGCTACCCGCTGCGCCCGTCCAGAGTGGTGAGTACTCCCCCCCCCCCCCCCCTTCATCGGAGGGCGGGGGAAAAGGGGGGCGACGGGTGGCGCCCCCCTTTTTCCCTAGGTATAGTTGTTCTGCCTATCCTCCCGTGTGCCCCCCCCCCACTCGGGGCTGTAGCTCCCCCTGCCTGCGTGGGTCCCCCTGTGTGTAGCGGCCGCCATTTGCCTGTATCCGGTCGCATGGCCGGCATTTTCCTGTAGCCGGCCGTGTGTTTTGTACAGCCGCCATTTTCTTGTAGCCGGCCGCATGTGTGTAACGGTCGCCGTGTTCAGCCTCTAGTGCCTACGGCGGCCATTTTGGTGTGGTCCGCTGTACACTGGTGGGCAGGCCTGCTTCTCCTGGTGTGAATACAGGCCGGAAGAGACACGTGGGGATCACGAGCAGAGGGACAGGCAGCTACAGCAGCACAGCTCCTGGGGCAGTGGGTGAGTCCTCCTGGGAACCTCTGGGGCCCTACAGCAGCGATTGCGGGGCGGTGTGGGACACACAAATCCAGTGGTGTCATCCAGGGTGCGGGCTATGGCGGCCGAGGCTGGGGCTTCCCAGCCAGGGGTCTCCGGTGGGGACCAGGCAGCACTGGGACCGGTGGTCCCGCTGCATACTTTAACGGCCCTCCTGGAGGGCTTCTTCTCCCGGGCAGAACCGGTCCGTGACCGCGGTGTGGCGAGTAAACGGCAACCTCCTCCTCTGTCCTCTTGGGAGGACTCGGAGCCGGAGGGGGGCTCCAGGGTGTCGGGGACCCCCCTGGAGCTGTCGGATGGTGAACTCGGGGACCCCTCGGATGAAGAGGAGGAGTCCTCAGGCCATCGCAGCTCGTGAACGGGCTCTGGTGGTTTCATTGGTTTCAGTGGTTCGTGAGACACTGAAGCTGGGCCCGGCTGCAACTCCGGGGGTGCCGTATGCTTTTGGGTTGCATAAGCCGGCCCGGACGCCTAAGGCGTTCCCCCTATTTGTCGTACTTTTGATCAGTTCATTTACAAGGAGTGGCAGAGTCCTCAGGGGTCGTTCGCCATGCCAAAACGTTTTTCTGTGCTTTATCCCTTTGAGGATACCCTGTTGCAGAAGTGGAAGTCCCCATCGGTGGCTTGTCTGAACAAAGCGACCACTATTCCAATGGAGGGCTCTCCATCCTTCAAGGACTCGGCCGACAGGAGGACTGAGGCGGTGTCCAAGGCCATGTTCCTGGTCGCAGGGTCGGCTATGCGGCCGACGCTGGCGTCTGCGCTGGTGGCACAGGCGCTTAAGGAGTGGTCGACTATTGTGCACCAGGCTTTGGTGACTCTCCAGGCCCCTCGGACCTGTGCAGATGGCAGACCAGCTGATCCAGGGACTTAAGTACCTCTGTGATGCGGCCCTCGACATGGCCCCCATGCTATCCAAACTGTCCATGTTTGCAATCGTCATCAGACGTCTGCTATGGCTGAGATGCTGGTCAGGAGACCAGGCGTCTAAGAAGGGCCTGACGGACCTGCCTTTTGAAGGGGGTCGCCTCTTTGGGGCTTCCCTCGACGAGATCATCAAGGATTACACTCGGGGGAAGAGTACTTTTCTTCCGGAGCCCAGAAAGGGCAAGGAGCCCCGGCGCAGGGCGGGCCCTTCCTTCTCTACTCAAGAGGTTTTTTCATGCGCCACGTACCACGAACAAGGTTTCTCAGCCCGCCAAGGCCCCCGCTGGGGGCCAGAAACGTCCCTGGCAGCGTAAGTCCGAAAAGGCGGAGAAGTACTCCTTCTTCACATGATGGGTCGCCCCCACCCGTGGTTCGGGTGGGGGGACGGCTCTTACGGTAAGCGGACCGGTGGACCTCGCGCATCTCGGATCTCTGGGTGCGCAAGGTGGTTTAGTCCGGGTACAAGATAGAGTTCCGTACCCAACCCCCGGTCAGGTTCTTCGCCTCCAATCTGAGGCTTCCCCTGGAACGGTTGCAGGCCCTTTTCGAGGCCGTGCACATCCTGCTCCATCAGGGGGTGATTGCCCCGATTCCTTCTACGGAACGTTTCCGCGGTTTCTATCCCAATCTTTTTTGCAGTTCCGAAAAAAGATGGGGTCAGGCCTGTCCTGGACCTGAAGGCCCTCAATTTCTTTGTGAGGGCGCGGAAATTCAGAATGGAATCTGCCTGCTCTGTGATGGCGGCGCTTCGTCAGGGAGACTTCTTGGCCTCCCTGGACATCAAAGACTCGTATTTACACATGCCCATATGCGCGCACCACCAGCGCTTCCTGCGCTTTGCAGTGGGGGATCTCCACTACCAGTTTGTGGCCCTCCCGTTCAGTCTGGCCTTCACCAAGCTCCTAGCCCCGGTACTGGCTCTGCTGAGGCAGAGGGGCATAGCAGTAGTGGCATATCTCGACGACCTCCTCCTGTGGGCGGAGTCGGCCTCAGCCCCGTCGGACAGCGTGGCCATCACACTTGGTTTCCTGCGGGACTTTGGCTGGGTGATCAACCTTTCGAAGTCGGTGCTGACTCCGTCGCACCGGTTGGAATACTTGGGCTTGGTCCTGGATACGGAGCGGGCGAAGGTGTTTCTTCCTGCCGCCAAGGTCTTAACGCTCCAGGGGGCGGTGCGAGCCCTGCTGTCTCAGCGGAGGTACTCTCTCAGATTTTGCATGCGGATGTTGGGGCTGATGGTCTCCTCCTTCGAGGCGGTGCCTTATGTCCAGAGTCACACCCGGCTCCTGCAGCGGGCAATCCTGCTGTGGTGGGACAAGTCTCCGCTCTCCCTGGATCAGGTGATCAGTTTGGATCACCGGACTCGAGGCTCCCTCACCTGGTGGCTACGGCCTTGGAGCGGGGGAAGTCGTTTCTTCCCATGGACTGGACGGTGATCACGACAGATGCCAGCCTATACGGCTGGGGAGGGGTCCTGGGGAGGTTGTCGATCCAGGGCTGCTGGTCTCAGGAAGAGTCCCGTCTCCCGATCAACGTGCTGGAACTGCGAGCGATCAGGCTTTGTCTCTCCCACTGGTCGGGGAGGTTCGGGTGTCCTGTTTGGGTCCAGTCAGACAACGCCATGGCTGTGGCTTATGTGAACCATCAGGGCGGAACAAGAAGCCCACATTCTGCAGTGGGCAGAGCTTCACGTGCCGGCAATCTCCGCTGTTCACAACCCGGGCGTCGAGAATTGGCAGGCGGACTATCTCAGTCGCCAGAAGCTGGATCAGGAAGAGTGGTCCCTGCATCCGCAGGTGTTCCGCCAGATTTGTCAAAAATGGGGCACGCCAGACGTGGACCTCCTGGTGTCCCGGCTCAACCGGAAGGTGCAGGCCTTCATGAGCAGAACAAGGGATCCGCTGGCAGATGCGGCGGATGCCCTCGTGGCTCCGTGGTCTCGGTACCGGCTGCTCTATGCCTTCCCCCCACTTCCGTTACTCCTGCGCCTGCTGCGCAGGATAGAGGTGGAAGGGATCCCAACCATTCTGGTAGCGCCAGATTGGCCTCGGCGTCCCTGGTACGCCGACGTGGTGCGGTTTGTGGTCGATGTTCCCTGGCGGCTCTTGCTTCGCGAGGACCTGCTCACAGGGGCCCATCTTGCACCCTGCTTTACCCTCGCTGGTTTTAACGGCCTGGCTATTGAGTCCCAGGTGTTAAAAGATAGAGGACTCTCTGAGTCTGTCATTCCCACTATGCTCAAGGCACGTAAGGCCACTTCGCGGAAGATCTATCACCGCACATGGAAAGCTTACATTGCTTGGTGCGAGGCGGGGGGGTTGGAACCCCCGTTCTTTCTCGGTGGCTCGGGTGCTGGCCTTCCTTCAGCAAGGCCTAGGTCAAAAGTTGGCATTGAGCACGCTTAAGGGGCAGATTTCTGCTCTGGCAATTCTTTTTCAGCGTCCCTTGGCTACGCATTCCCTGATTCGTACCTTTGTCCAGGGGGTTCTTCATGTCTCTCCCCAGGTTGGCGTTGGTGCCTTGGGACCTTAATCTGGTCCTTTCTGTGCTCCAGAAGCCGCCTTTCAAAAATATCAGGGAAATTTCCCTGCAACTGCTCTCGCAGAAAGTGGCCTTTCTGGTGGCTATTACATCCGCTAGGCGGTTGTATGAGCTGGCGGCTCTGTCCTGTAGGTCCCCGTACTTGGTCATGCACAGGGACAAGGCGGTTTTGCACCCCTCTCCTTCCTTCTTACCAAAGGTGGTCTCTTCATTTCACATCAATGAGGACATTGTCCTCCCTTCCCTGTGTCCGCGCCTGTCTCCTCCTAAGGAGGTTGCCTTACACTCCCTGGATGTGGTTAGGGCTTTGCGGGTGTATCTGGCAGCCACGGCCTCGTTTCGGAGGTTGTTAGAAGCCTTCTTTAATCTAATATCTAATATTAATTTATTAACAATACTAATCAGTATAAATGTGTTGGATCTTGAGAATAATTGAATATATATATATTTTATCTCTTCTATATTTGGAAAAGTAACAAATGTAGTTTACAGTTTGTATTTAAAGTTATGTTAACCACTTCAGCCCCGGAAGGATTTCCCCCTTTAGGACCAGAGCCCTTTTTTGCGATTCGGCACTGCGTCGCTTTAACTGACAATTGCGCGGTCGTGCGACGTTGTACCCAAACAAAATTTGCGTTCTTTTTTTCCCCACAAATAGAGCTTTCTTTTGGTGGTATTTGATCACCTCTGCGTCATTTCTGATCGCCGCTATAAACAAAAGAGCGACAATTTTGCAAAAAAAACCCAAATTTCTTACTTTTTGCTAAAATACAAATCCAAAAAAAATATATAAAAAAACATTTTTTTTCATCGGTTTTGGCCGATTTATATTCTTCATATTTGTGATAAAAAAAATCGCAATCGGCGTTTATTGATTGGTTTGCGCAAAAGTGGTCGCGTTTTACGGATGATGAGAATTCATTTCTGGGGTTTTTATTTTTTTTTTATTTTTTACTAGTAATGGCGGCGATCTGCGATTTTTAGCGTTACTGCGATATTTCAGCGGACATGTCGGACCATTTTGACACTTTTTTGGGACCATTGGCATTTATACAGCGATCAGTGCTAAAAAATGCACTGATTACTGTGTAAATGCCATTGGCAGTGAAGGGGTTAACCTGCAGGGGGCGCTCTAAGGGTTAACAGTGTTCTAACTGTGGGGGGACTGCCATAGCTGGGGAAGAGAAGCGATCACAGCTTCCGTGTAGAGGAAGGCTGTGATCACAGCCCTCCCCCCCCCCCCCCTCACAGAACGGAGGTCCGTGTTTACTTACACGGACCTCCGTTCTTTCACTCCGGGGGGGAGGGGGGCATCGCGGGTGGCCGGCGGAGATCGAATCCGCCGCACCCGCTCCCTGGCCCTCCCCGGACACAGTGAGTGCGCGCTCACTGGGCGAGATCTCGCAGCCGCCGTCATATGATGGCAATTCGCGCAGGAGCGCCACACTGTCGCCGTCAATTGCCGACCAGCGGTCGGCAAGCGGTTAAAATGTTTAGTAGCAAGTATTCCTTTGGAAGTTAACACATGGAAATAATTAGGAGTTAGTTCTCCTATCCTTCCCCAATCCTAAGGGTATAAGGTTTCTAATGCTAAAGATGCATAGAGATTGGAGTATGGTTTGGTTTATTTAAGAACATAAGTTCTTTATACTACGATATTTCTTTATTAGTATATTAATAAGTGAAGGACATTTCATATGAATATATACACATATTGATGTATGTAACATTATTTGATTTAGAGGATAGAAAAAGTTATATTGTATAAGAATATGGTTGTACATAAGGTTTTTCCAAGTCATCTTCCAGGACGGCTTACAGAGAGAGAGGCTCCTCCCACCTAACCAGAAACACATGATCCACATTATAAAAAGACTGCTCACCAGTAGTACCTCAGTATATGTGTTTCCTCCGGCCTGACAAGAACTCTAAAGACGTTTGTTATTTTTATGGCCTTTGTGCCAGGTGGCAGGGGCCTCCCGGCTACAGCATCCCAGAACAGGGGCAGTGAACCTGGGGGTGCATGTGGCTTGGGCTTGTTCAGGCTGCCCTGGAAAAGGAGCCTTGAACTTTTACTCCAGGAGACCCCCCTCTCTCCAAGGGAGTCCGGTCAACAGCGGTGCCTGTAGTTCAGGTACACTGGTAGTATGGGGACAGTGCGGTCTAGTGGTGTCCTGATGCTTGCAGGGCGGCCATGTTATTGGTAGCAATCACTGACCTAGTGGCTGGGGCTGCAAGCTCCTTGCACTGTCCCAAGAAGAGGCGCCAGACCTGGATCCGCACTACTTGACCTTTCAGGGCTACAGAGAAGATGGTTGAAGCCATTCTGTCCTGTGCTGGTAAAATCTCCGGTGGAGACTGTAAGCAGGAAGCAGGTCTGGGACACCTGCAGAGTCTGACCCTAAGGTAAGAAAGAGGCTAAAGACAAGTTTTGTCCTTTCCCTGGTGTAGGGGGCACCAGAGGATTTGGGATGATTCTCTGTACAATCCACAGACCAGCAGACCAGGTCGGGGGAGTCTGGCTGTTTGTGTATCCCTCTCTTCCCTACCAGTGGTGGGGCTTCATTTGGGTCGCCCTAGGTGGCGGAGTGCTGGTCATGGTATGATCGTTTGCACCCTTGTCTCTCCTTGTAAAAAGGCTCATAACCACCTTGTGTCCTCTCCTGGTAGGACAAAGGAAGGGATCAAAATGGGGAACCGCCTAAGGGACAGATGTACAGATTATCTCCTGCCTGGATACCAGCTCCAGTGCTGCAACACTCTAAGAAAGTTTCCTAGAGAGCATTGCAGAGTAAATGACAAAGTGTCTTGGTTTTCATTTGCTGTCTGAGCTCCTGATTAATACGGATGGATCAAGGTTGCTGGCTTCCCCAAATCTTTTTGGAGGGGATACTATATGGCTGGAGCAGAGGCATCCAGAATCCCTGACTACTCCCAGTTGGGGGGAGGGGCACATGTTTGTTGATGCTGGTAAACCAAAACAGAATGCAAGCTGCAGATACCCCTGAAGGGACAGCTATAAGGTGGTTGTGTAAGTATTCCCTGGTGCCATCCCAGGAGTATTGCAGCAGACTTTATCTGGTCTGCAAAGCTACACCATGTACTCTGGTCCCGCCATGACACTTGCTATAATTTGTGGCAAATATATCGTTCACAGTACCGCCCTGGTCTCATGTACCACATCGAAACGTCTGGTCTATTTCAGACGACGTTATGAGGACCCTACCGTGGTCCCTTATGAATGTGTTGGTGGAATATCGACAGGGAAGTCCCCATAGACGTCGAACGTAAGACAAAACCAAATGGTCGTAGTTGTTTGTACACGGGGAGGGGGGTTGACCCTCATCAGTCCCTAAGACCTACGGAGACGAGGTCGGTATATCATAGGGGAGGTTTTTCTAAACCCCTTCGGTCGTTGGAACTAGGTAGGCATAATTAGTCCTCGAGTCTGTCGTTTACTTTTGGTTCTGTGAAACAGTAAATGAGAC
>BLSH010459703.1:2064735-2077241 GCA_018402905.1 Glandirana rugosa | reverse complement strand
GACGTCTGTACCCTTTTGATAACTTCCAAAACATTTGGTGCTAAATTTGTTTTCCAGTGTGATGCAATAGTTATATATATATATATATATATATATATATATATATATATATATATGCCAAATGTATACCACTGCGCTACCCTATGTAAAGAGAAACTTAATCTTGACACAGCTGCAGAGTATCAAGTGGGGGATTGACCACTCAAGAGTGAATAAAGTGAAAAGAATCTGCGCTTTGTGTCATAAACTCAATACAATAAATTAAATCTGTGTACAACTCAAAAATGTGACAATATAAATAAAGAATATTGGGTTGTGAATATGAATCAACATAAACAAAAATATCCTTGCACAAAAATGCATAAATCCAAAAATAAATGGGTAAAAGTAAGAGTCCAGTGAACATGTGACAGTGTTCAGAAAATCCAATTTTGTGTGTTGAATCCCAGGTCTGTTTGACAACTAAAATGTTCATATGTAATCCTCCACCACACCAATTCAAAAGTGCGCGGTTCCTCCACCAGACAAAGGTTCTCCTTACCAGAGCCACATGACCCTCTATTACGGGGGGGTCGGTAAGCGCTTGCGTGGACTTAAGCCTCCACACAGCCTCAGAAGTTGGATTTTCAACCTTCAAAGCTCATTAACGGTCCATGCAATAAGATGGAAAAAAGACCACAATAGTGTGATAGCATAAAAACAGTTACATTTATTAATAAAGTATTGCACTTACAAGAAATCTAAAATGTCTGAGCGTTGGGTATCCGAACAATATATGGACATGAATTTGCGGTGAAAACAAGAACAACACTGCAGCTCGATCGATTTCGTCCTACTGGACTTCTTCTGGAGCATGAGTGCTGCCTGTTACCACCGCCTTTAAATATGAATAGCACATGTCCTGATTGGTTGCTGCACGAATTCGGCCCACCCTTCATCTGCCACTAATAGTAATCAAAACAAAGTTTGGCAATCAATGAATGAGGCGCCTTTCAGGTGCTCCCTTCAGGTGTCGGCAAAGGTTGTACTAAAAGTGAAGGGAGAACGAGGCTTAATGCACGCCGCGCATGCGTCCCCGCATCTCCGTGCGTCCAACATTCTCCCTGATTAGCCTAGTGGAACGTCAATCTGCTGGTCCCATTGAGTTTCAGCAGAGGACGTCCGGTATTTAGAGGAGGAGCGGGGCTGGCTACGCATCATGCATGCGCCACCGCACTTGTGTTGGTCTGTTATTTCCCGATGTGGACATCAGGCACCACAATGCAGTATGGGAATTGTAGGCTCCTAAAGAAAAAAAATGGCAAGACAGATCGGCGGCCGGATTCGTATACAACCTCCCAGAAGACTACCACTGATGCATACAACCGGCTTTAAAAATTGTTCTAAATGTATCTATACATTCCTATATAGTATATCATAAAAGATATTAAAACAAAGGAGTTAAATCACAATTTAAAAAAAGAGACTTAAAAAAAAGGACTTGAGGCAGGATTGCTAGTGAACCATACACCAACAGATCTATGTCGGATTGTGAACGATATCATTTAAATAAAAGTGGAATGGCATATATGCCTAGGGAGAAAGGTTAACTAACAGTTCTCAAAGGATATGTGTCATTTGAAACTAAAAATGAAAAAAATTTTTAAGATTAAGAAATACGGTACAGTTGTCATCACATGCCCTAGAAGGAGTTCCTAAAAGTCAATTTCTCCACATCAGGAGAAATTGCACTAAAATCGGGGACTTTAACACTCAGGTTGAGACCCTTGTCGGAAGGTTTTCTGACAAGGGATATGAGCCTAATCAGCTACATGAAGTAGTTGGCAATGTGAGGAATATGGATAGGGATACTTTGCTTGGAAGGAATGATGGGAATGTTAGTCGACCTAATCGACAAAAGCGTGATTTTGCCTTCGTTACATCATTCTCTGTCCAACATAGCGCAATTAAGCGCATTTTCAACACACACTGGCATTTATTACAGAATGACAATGTCCTAAAGTCAGTCCTGCCTCCTCGTCCGCAGGTCACCTATAGAGGTGTTCCAGCTTTGAAAGATGTACTGGTCAAAAATATTATTGATCCCCCTAGAGGTACTTATCGGTTTCACGACCTGAAGGGATATTACAAATGTAGACAGTGCCAGATATGTAGTCTCAACGCATGTCGCACTAGGATAATTGAGACCTTTTCTTCCACAGTCACTGGTCGTGACTATAGTATTGAGTCCTTCATTACATGCAGAACCACACACGTGGTCCACATGTTGCAGTGCCCATGTGGCCTGCAATATGTGGGCCGGACTACTAGGGCCCCAAACGTCAGGCTGAACGAACATGTGGCCAATATACGTAGAGGCTTCAAGGAACATCATGTTTCTAGACATTATGAGAAGGTCCATGATAGAGATCCCACTGGGACCCTATTTGTAGGTATAGATACCTTCATTCCTCACTGGAGAGGAAGTTTGAAAATCAGGGAACTCTCTAGGTTAGAGTCGAAGTAGATTTTATTTATCCCCTGCGGGGTTAAACATAGACCTCGATGTCAATTGTTTCATAGATAATTCTTGAAACAATAGTAGACTTATTCGAGTTCGTTCCATCGAATAGTTTAACCTTGGGCTTTCATTCATACTTCCCTTTCCCCCTGCCGTTATAGATCCTGTTATCCCTCCCGTACTTGCACCATGGAATTGGGGGCATGTTCTTTTTTAAAATTTATAAAATTAATTAATCCTCTATTTTGTTCTGATTTTGATCTTATAAGTATTTTTTAATCTTAAAAATTTTTTTCATTTTTAGTTTCAAATGACACATATCGTTTGAGAACTGTTAGTTAACCTTTCTCCCTAGGCATATATGCCATTCCACTTTTATTTAAATGATATCGTTCACAATCCGACATAGATCTGTTGGTGTATGGTTCACTAGCAATCCTGCCTCAAGTCCTTTTTTTTTAAGTCTCTTTTTTTAAATTGTGATTTAACTCCTTTGTTTTAATATATTTTATGATCTACTATATAGGAATGTATGGATACATTTAGAACAATTTTTAAACCCGGTTGTATATCGGTGGTAGCCTTCTGGGAGGTTGTATACGAATCCGGCCGCCGATCTGTCTTGCCGTTTTTTCTTTAGGAGACTACAATTCCCATACTGCATTGTGGTGCCTGATGTCCACATCGGGAAATAACAGACCAACACAAGTGCGGTGGCGCATGCGTGATGCGTAGCCAGCCCCGCTCCTCCTCTAAATACCGGATGTCCTCTGCTGAAACTCAATGGGACCAGCAGATTGACGTTCCACTAGGCTAATCAGGGAGAACGTTGGACGCACAGAGATGCGGGGACGCATGCGCAGCGTGCATTTAGCCTCGTTCTCCACTTTTAGTACAACCTTTGCTGACACCTCAAGGGAGCACCTGAAAGGCGCCTCATTCATTGATTGCCCAACTTTGTTTTGATTACTATTCGTGGCAGACGAAGGGTGGGCCGAATTCGTGCAGCAACCAATCAGGACATGTGCTATTCATATTTAAAGGCGGTGGTAACAGGCAGCACTCATGCTCCAGAAGAAGTCCAGTAGGACGAAATCGATCGAGCTGCAGTGTTGTTCTTGTTTTCACCGCAAATTCATGTCCATATATTGTTCGGATACCCAACGCTCAGACATTTTGGATTTCTTGTAAGTGCAATACCTTATTAATAAATGTAACTGTTTTTATGGTATCACACTATTGTGGTCTTTTTTCCATCTTATTGCATGGACCGTTAATGAGCTTTGAAGGTTGACAATCCAACATCTGAGGCTGTGTGGAGGCTTAAGTCCACGCAAGCGCTTACCGACCCCCCGTAATAGAGGGTCATGTGGCTCTGGTAAGGAGAACCTTTGTCTGGTGGAGGAACCACGCACTTTTGAATTGGTGTGGTCGAGGATTACATATGAACATTTTAGTTGTCAAACAGACCTGGAATTCAACATACAAAATTGGATTTTCTGAACACTGTCACATGTTCACGGGACTCTTACCTATTTATTTTTGGATTTATGCATTTTTGTGTAAGGATATTTTTGTTTATGTTGATTCATATTCACAACCCAATATTCTTTATTTATATTGTCACATTTTTGAGTTATACACAGATTTAATTTTATTGTATTGAGTTTATGACACAAAGCGCAAATTCTTTTCACTATCTATATATATATATATATATATATATATATATTTTTTTTTTTTTTTCTTTTTTACGGTACTTGTATAGCGCCATTAATTTACGTCAGTCCCTACCGTCAAGGAGCTTACAATCTAAGGTCCCTAACTCACGTTCATGCATACACCTACTAGGGCCAATTTATACAGGAACCAATTAACCTACCAGCATGTCTTTGGCGTGTGGGAGGAGACCGGAGTACCCGGAGGAAACCCACGCAGGCACAGGGAGTACCTGAAAACTCCAAACAGTAGTGCCGGGGTTGAGATTCGAGTCAGCGACCCTTTTACTGCTAGGCGAAAGTGCTACCCACTACACCACTGTGCTGCCCCGAGCTGCTGTGAGGATTTGAACAATCAAAAAGTGAAATTGTTTAGGGATTTTATCTAATTTGTGACGTAGAAGTGCCATTTCAGGCAATGGGGGAAATAAAAAGGCCTGTAACCTTGGAAATTAAGGAAAATATTCAATTTCAGAAACTGCAAAGTCTTTTACAATTCCGAAACACATGAAAAAAAGTCCCCACAACCTCTACATTTAAAAGTAGAGTCAGGAGATTTTTTTGATAACTTGTAGGGGACAAGATAACTTCTGTTGAACACCTTTCAGAAAATTGTCCCAATGATTAACACACCTGGATGCTCTAAAAGTAATTCCTCTAGCTTGTTTCCATTCTAGATAATCAAAATTAGTTCCTAAATCTTTTTCCCAGGCTAACATAGGGGCAGTTTTGACACAACTGCCATTGCGTTGTAGATGGGCATAGAATCTTGAGATACCCTTCCTGAAAGGTCTATCTTGAAGCGCCTGCCAAATTTCACCATTTACCTCTATTTTCTGCACATCATGTTTAGCAAGTAAATGCCTTACTTGTAAGGCCTCAAATTGATTATATCTCGAGCTCTCTGTTAATGTCTTTAATGTAATGTGCACCCTGAGAAATCCAGGTCTGTAGTTTAATAGATGGAATTATGTACTCTAATACTAATATTGGAGCAATGACCGGAAGGTTTATTTTTATTTTTTTTCTAGGTTTTTGATGGATCGAGTCCCAGACTTGTACAGACACCTGAATTGCAGGAAGTTTGGGTGTATTTACTGGAAGACCTGTTCTTGAAGCTAGCAGTAGAGAGAGGTAAGGTCTTTGTTGTCCGGTAAGGCCCTTTCTAAGGAAACCCTGTGTCGATCAAAGGGAGAATCAAACCAGGCCTGCAGCTGCTCTTTCAACACTGCTTTATGATAGTTTTCTAATGGGGGGAGGTCCACCCCCCCTACCCCCCATTTCGTCTGTGTTTTGTTAATATAGAGAACACAATTTTTGGTATTTTCCCTTGCGATATAAAATGTTTAAGAAGAGCATTAATCTTGTTGAAGCTAGCTGGTATTGTAATGGGGATTGTTCTAAAAGCCTAAAGCATTTTAGTGAGCACTAGCATTTTACATGCTGCTATGCGGCCTAACCAATTTAGTTCAAATTTTGCAATATGAAAGATCTTGAGAAACTGTCTGGATAAGAGGTAGAAAGTTGACTGAAGGAGTTGTCAGGATTATACCTAGCTTTGATAATTTGCTTTGTACCTAGGTGTAGGCAAATTGTGATTTTAAGGATGCTAGTAAAGATCAGGAGATGTTGCTTGGTAAGACAGTGGACTTAGTTTGTAATTCAGTTTGTAATAGGAGACTTTACTGAAATTATTGATAATAGTTTGAACTACTACCAAAGAAGACTTCGGGTTAGTGAGAGTAAGGAAATTTTATGCTGGTGACCTGATACTGTAATGCCTGAGACTGCTTGGTTGTTTCTAATTGTTTCAGCAAGGAGTTGCATTACTAGGGTGAATATTAAAGGGAACAGTGGGCACCCCTGCCTTATACCATTTGTAATTTGGAAACACTCGGATAATGCATTGGACTTGAAGATATTTGCGGAGGTGGTTGATTGTAGTGCGGATATTGCTGACAGAGCAAATCCGCAAAGTCCGAATTTGCACAGGATAGCTTGTAAATAGCCCAGTGCACCCGATCAGATGCCTTTTCAGCATCGAGAGCTAAGAACACTGATGGCACTTTTCCCATTTCGGCTATACATATAAGATTAAGCATGCGCAGTGTGCCATCCCATGCCTGTCTACCCTGAACTAATCCCACTTGGTCTGTCTTAACTAATTTTGAGGGGGTGATTGCCAGTCTATTAGCTAACATTTTGGCGTAAATTTTAAGATCTGAATTTAACGATATGGGGTGAACATTTTGTGGGCAATCCGAAGTCTTCCCAGGCTTTGGCAGAGTCACTATCTTGGCTTGTAACATTTCTGAGGTAAAAGAAGCTATAGAGGCTGCTAGGTTAAACAATGCGGTCAGATGAGTTGTCACTATGTCCTTATAAGTTTTTTATAGTACTCAGCTGTAAACCCGTCAGCACCGGGTGACTTATTTAGCAATGATTTTATAACCACTAGAATCTCATTTTTTATAATAGGGGATTTGAGATCATTCAATTCCTCCTTAGATACTGTTGGAAGGGAGGTGGAATTCAAAAAGACAAAGATTGAGAGCCCAGTTGGTTGAGGGGTCGTTGGATCATTATCCAAGTTGTAGAGATCGCTCTAGTATTTTTGAAAAGCGTTAGCAATATGCTCAGGGTGGAATACTTTAGTTCAGGTTTCAGAGTCAATAATGTAAGTTTAGATTTGATTTGCCTTTGTCTGAGATAATTGGCTAGAAATTTTCTCGCTCTGTTGCCTTGGGAGTAGTGCATGGCTTTAAATCTCCTCAGGGCTTTATCATGGTTTGCTTCTAAAAGAGATTTTAATTTATTTCTATGCTGTGTCAACTCTTGTAACTTGTCATCCGCCAAGGTAGCTTTATGCTAAGATTCGAGCTGTTTGATTCGTAACAGTAATTCAGACATTTTTCCTTAGCTGCCATCTGTATCAAGAGGCCTCTCGTGAAGGCCTTGTGTGCACACCAGATCGAAGGAAGAGCGATTATCTGGAGTAATGTTATTTTCAAAAAATGCTTGGATTTGCTCCTCTTTAAATAGCAGCCTGGAAAAAAGGTTTAAATTGGTGCGCCCCATGTGGGCCTCATGGTATTAGGATCTTTAAGAGATCTAGAAATCGGTGCATGGTCCGACCAAAGAATAGAGTGTATTTTTGCCACTAACACTCTGGAAAACATTTGTAAATCCGGCACAAAAAGATCAATTCTTGTGTATATCTTATGGGGGCCTGAATAATAAAGAATAATCTTTCTCTGTTGGATTGACCCCATATATCGTACAGGTCTTCACTATGTAAAAAGGGCTGCAAGGTGGAACGATTTTGAGCCTGAGTGGTAGAGTCCAGTTTGTGGTCAACATTAGCATTAAAATCTCCACAGATAAGAAGATAACCTTTTACGTATCTGGTGGATTTTCTTCATAACTCTGCGTAGAAAGGCTATTTGATTTTGGAGCAAATAGTGTAGGTGATGTTGATATCACACACTAAGATAATATATCTGCCATGTGGATCCAAAACTGATGTGTGAAGTTTAAAAGAGACAGAGTTTTTGACAGCAAAGTCCCTATTTTTAACCTCTGCATTTTGCTGTACATACATTAGGAAATAGTTTGAGTACATTGGGAGGCTTATTAGCTAAATAAATGGGTCTCTTGTACACAAATGACATCTCCTTTGAGATTTTTAGCCTCTTGCCACAAAGCTTTTCGCTTACATGGGCTGTTGAGCCCATGAGCATTTAGTGAGATAATTTTGAGAGCCATAAGTGAAAATTGTTAATTGATGTGGACGAATGTGTGGGCATCTTTCAGAAATATATTGCAAGAGAGAACCTAGTGGGACGTTTGTTCTGTGTATCCTCCAGCAACGTGGCCTTGACAGGTAAGGTGGCTCTAGGAACCTCTAGGGCAGGGGTAGGCAACCTGCGGCTCTCCAGATGTTGTAGAACTACATTTCCCATGAGGCATTGCAAGGCTGCTGGATACAATTACTCCCAGAAGCATGATGGGAAATGTAGTTCTACAACAGCTGGAGAGCCGCAGGTTCCCTACCCCTGCTCTAGGGGATAAACTTGGCATCAGTGGTGTGAACAAGAAAATTTGAAATAGTCAAACAAAAACTAAGAAAGTCAATGGTAAAAAACAAGAAACAAGTCATAGGAAGCAGTAACCCTGCCTTTTAGGGTGGGGGTATCTGCTTGCCAGAGCCACACAGTTCACTTATATGCATATATTTACTTGAGAACCTACCAGCTTTAAAGTAAAGATATTGACATATTCAGGTGGGGGCCATGTCCCACAAAGACTTAACTTTTGCTACTGAATGGCTTTGATCCTCTGTAGGCAGCAAGCCCCATTGCTTCTCTAGCTTCATTCCATCTTCCACCGACAATCTAGTTTTTGCGTTCCTATGTAACCAATAGTTTGGCTGGGAAAACCCAGCGGTAGACGACATAAAACTTAGTAAGAGAGACTAGCTTATTGCGGGTTTGCATAGTGTGCTTGCATAAATATGCGTATAGTGAAATTCCAGAGTACGGTTCAGGTAATGTGGATTCTCGTCTTGCTGCATTAGTGCTTTTAACATGGTAGAAATGTTTTCTGGCGATTACATCCCACTGTACATTAGCAGATTGAAATAGCGGCTTAGGGAGTTTATGCGCCCTGTCCACTGTAATTTCTCGCTTTGGCACATTGGGTAGGAGTGCTGAAATTAGCTGTTGGATATTCTTGCGCAGCTCAGATGGAAGAATTGTTTCCGCTACCCCACAGAACTTTACATTGTTCCTCCTGGAACGATCTTCCAGGTCTGCTAATTTTAATTAAATAGCGGTCAGCTCATCCTCTGCTCCATTATGAGCATCCACAAGCTCATTATGTGCCATTGTGAAATCTCCCATTTTAGTCTCTACATGATGCACTCTCTCTCTCCAATGTCATCCACTTCCCTTCTAATTTGTGAGACAGTAGACCTATCTCCATGGAGGGACCCTCTCAGAGATGCCAACATGTCTTTCAAAGTCTTATCTGAGAGGGGCTGCCCACAGCTGGGTAGTCATCAATGCATTCTATAAACTCACGTGTTTAATTCGATTTCACCGGGCTATTAACCAGAGAGTCTCTGTGAGAGGAGTGGCTGCTGCCTCTGGAGTGAGATCCATGCGGGGTGCTGTGCAGGAAAGGAATGTGACTGGTCCTGGCCTGTGCCATCTTGGGTTGAGTGTGTTCCGGCGGAGCCAAAGTATGTAGTCCGCTTGCGGGGACCTGGAGGCGGGTTACGTTTCCCCATTGCTGGCTGTAGTAGTGTAATGTTTGTCACGTACCTTGGTGGAGAGCCTGACTTCTGTAGGAGGAGACCTCTCATACAACTCTGGCTTACTGACCACTGGAGTGGAGATGGCAGTCAATGAGCACAGTGGGCTAGGAGTGCCTGGTGGAAGCCGTAGAGGCTGACAGGTTACCAGATGCAGGTGAGTGCAGATCTTCACCAGATGAGCTGCAGATGATGACAGCTGGGCACTTGGTACAGGGAGGCAACCATGTATACTGGATACAGCAGACTGGAGCAGGTGAGACAAGCCGGGTCAATACAGGAACATCAGGTATATCAGACAGTAGGTAGAGAATGGTCAGGTCACAAGCAAATAATACAACAACTTACCGTTGGGTAAGGCAGAAGAATCTGATAAGCAAGGTCAGAACAAGCCGGGTCAATAACAGATAGCAGATTGTAGGTAGCACAGAATCACAGGGCCCTCCTGCTCTGAGGGATTCTGGGTCCTAGAGTCGTCCTGCTCTGACGGATTCTGGTTCCTAGAGTCGTCCTGCTCTGTTGACTCTGGGTCTTAGAGTCCTCCTGCTAATGGTGCCCTGACAGTGCCCTCCCCTGACGGGCAGTCTCCCGATGCCCAACTGGGCCTGTTTCTCTGGATGAGCACGAAAGAAGGCCCTGACTAACCTAGCATGCACATTACTTTCAGGTTCCCAGGAATTATCCTCTGGACCGTAGCCGTTCCATTTGATGAGAAACTGGACCTGTTTTCTTCTTTTCCTGCAATCTACAATAGCCTCCACTTCAAATTCTTCATTACCATTGACCAAGACAGGTTCTGTCTGTCTAGACCTACTGTCAGCAAAAGGATCTGGTATTGCAGGTTTCAAAAGTGAGACATGGAATACAGGATGAATATGTAAAGAATCAGGTAAAGAAAGTTCATAGATACCTCTTTGATCCTTTTCTTGACCGGAAATGGACCAATGAACTTGGGTGCCAACTTCTTGGATGGGCAGGATAACCGGAGGTTGGTAGTAGAGAGCCATACCTTGTCATTCGGTTGTAGATTCAGCTCCCCTTTTCTTTTCTTGTCGAATGCCCTTTTATTGTCTGCATGTGCCTTTGTTATTGCCTCTTGCAGAATCTTGTGTTTCTGGTGCAGGAAATCCACAGTGCTATGGACTGCTGGGACTGTGGATTCTGAGATGAAATACAGCAAAAAAGATGCATGAAAGCCATAATTGGCAAAGAAGGGAGATTGTCCTGTGGCTGAATGGCTGGCATTGTTATATGCAAATTCTGCCAGTGGCAGCAGAGATACCCAATCGTCCTGAACAAAGGATGTAAAACAACAGATATACTGTTCAAGAGTTTGATTGGTTCTTTCTGTTTGCCCCTTAGTTTGAGGGTGGTATGCTGATGACAGTGCCAACTCGATCTTCAGGACTCCACATAAAGCTCTCCAAAAATGTGAGGTGAACTGTACACCCCGGTCTGATACAATGCTGGCAGCTACATTAACTCCATGTAACCTTACAATCTCTTTAATAAAGACACGGGCAGTCTCTATGGCGGTTGGGGTTCCCTTCAAGGGTATAAGTGGGCCATCTTTGACAAACGGTCTACAACCACAAAAATTGCTGTGTAACACTCAGAAGGTGTCAGTTCTACTATGAAGTCCATTGATATAATTTGCCATGGTCTATCGGGAATCGGCAATGGTTTCAGTAGACCCCAGGCCCTGTCTCTTGGTGTCTTGCTTCGAACACAAATGGGGCATGCGTTCACATAGTCTTTGCAGAATTCCTCCAACTTAGGCCACCAAAATGTTCGTCGGACTAGTTCCATCGTTTTATGGATACCAAAATGGCCAGCCAAGGGGTGATCATGGATTAACTTCAAGACCTCCAGCCGTAGTTCGGCTGGAACAAAGATTTGACTCCCTCTCCAAAGTAACCCATCTTTAAAAGTCAAGGTAACTCCAGCAGGACTGGGCAGGTTGGCGGATGTCTGCTTGATTTGTGACAGGAGGTCAGTCAGTAGCAGTAAAAAGTTACCCGATGGTATCTGGAGTTGCAAGGCTCTTGGGGTCATCATACATGCGGAAGAGGGCGTCTGGCTTGACAACCTGGTCTGTAGGTTATGTGGAAAGAAAAACGTGAAAAGAACAATGCCCAACGGGCCTGTCGGGGTTTTAGTCGTTTGGCAGCTCTCAAGTACTCAAAGTTCTTATGGTCGGTATATATAAGGATTGGGTGGACCGCCCCTTCCAGCAGGTACCTCCATTCTTCTAATGCTGCTTTGATGGCCAGCAATTCCCGATCCCCCACATCATAGTTTTTTTCCGCCGGGGAGAGTTTCCTAGAGAAAAAAGCCACAGGGTGCATCAAATCCTTTGTACCTTGTCGTTGAGAAATCACTGCCCCAACTGCTGATTCTGATGCATCCACCTCCAAGACATAGGGTAAAGTTGGATCTGGGTGTCTGAGAATGGGTGCTGAAGTGAAAAGCTTCTTCAGAGTATCAAAGGAGTTCTGTGCTTCAGAGCTGAATGGGAAATGTTGCTTCATTGCGTGATGGGGGTAATAATTGCAGAGAATCCTTTAATAAATTTCCTGTAGAAATTTGCAAATCCCACAAAACGTTGTACCCCCTTCTTGTCGGTGGGTACAGGCCATTATAATTTCCTAAGAGACGTTAATAATGGGGGTAGTGCGTTACTTCGTTGTAAAGGGTAAGTCGAGACTTCGTGTCTTGAGGAAACTATGAGACTTCTTCGAAAAGTGAAGTCGTGGGTAAGAGTCTGTGGGTCTAGGTTGAAATGGGATACAGAACCTCCACCTACGTAGTCTTAGTCGTCAACCCCGTCACTAAAGAGTTGCTGTTCCATGTTTCCTAAACTACGTGGGACACCGAAAAAAGAGATCCTTTGAGAGGGGCCGCCTTTTTTTGATACTACACCCCCTAGCCCTTAACGACCGGTAGTTTCGTCGTAATCTTCTTACCTCCATGG
>BLSH010459703.1:2026865-2042778 GCA_018402905.1 Glandirana rugosa | reverse complement strand
TTCCCTCGTGCCACCTGGGCAGTAACAATAGCAGTGTGTGTGTGTGTGTTTTTCTTCTTCTTTTTTTTTTTTGCTACACTGGCCTCGTAATATATGCTTTGAGCCTCAATTCTGACCTTTGTAGCCTGCCCTGACCTTGGACTGTTTATGGATTGCATTTTGTCTGCTACATTCCCTGATTTTAGACTGTCTCTTGATTGTGCACGTCATTTGCTGCCTGCCCAGCAATTGAACTTTGTTACAGGGAACTCGCCAGCTGTACCACAGTCCATTGTTGATGCTCCTTTAGATCACAGGTATACTTTTCCTTTATCTTCCCTCAGTCCCTTGTGCCACCTGACCAGAAACAATAGTAATTTGTGTGTTTTTGTGTTTACTATAAGCCTTGAGAGTTGATTCTGACCTTAGTGGCCTGCCCTGACTTCTGGCTGTCTCTGGACTGCTTTTTGTCTGCTGCCTGTCCTGACCTTAGACTGTCCCTGGAATATGCATATAATTTGCTGCTTTCCCAGCAACTGACCTTTGTTGCGTGAAATTCACCAGCTCTACCACAGTGCATTCATGATACTCCTGAAGAACACAGGTATACCTTTCCTTTATCCTCAATCAGTCCTTTGTGCCACCTGTCCAGTAACCATAGCATTGTATATTAAGTATTGCCAGGCCTGCTTGCCTTAAGGGAATGGGACTGCTACAGGTGAAGCTACACTTGTCAGCTATAGTTTCTGGTATTGAATCGAGCATTGCACTCTCCTGCATGATGAATAATGGCCAACAATGTATTTAATATAACACTGTGATATTGCATCAGTCTGGTCACATTATTACATTCTCTTTCTCAGATTCTTTAAAGTTACTTGGCTCAGAACCAGTCTTCTCTTCCTATCCTTGTCAGTGATGGATCTACAGTTATCTTGTGTTTCTCATTAGCGGCCTGTCTGCCCAGTCTGTGAGGCTGATCAGATTGTCACTTCACCTCCAGAAATAAAAATATAAAGAAATCTATTTTTGTCCTATTCTTCATTATTGGCCTTATTAAGGTTGACATATAAGAAGCTCTTGGAATGTCATCTTGTCATCTGTGACACTTCCTATCAAATTTAGAGGATACCGCAGGATCATAGAGGTGATGCCGTTATCCATTTTAATACTTTTAGCTGAAGCTATGAACCGGGTCATTGTCCTCTTGGTGGTGTCCTTACCTGCTTGTGAACAAGAGCTTCACGGGGTTTTAAAGAATGCCAGTATAGGTTTATTATGTGACTGGTGCCATATTTTTCTCCTGTTTTCAGCTGTAGGGAAGGGAATTCAACTTGTGCTTGGAGGTTTTGTAGAGACTTGGGAGGGATGAAGTCTCCAATTCTGGGTCCTGGTTAAGTGGACAACCAGCACACTGTACAGGTGTATGCAGGGCCTTTGTTAAAGAAGTGACTAGTGTTCAAGACTCAGCCCTCCTGAGGAGCAGGGATGAGCTCAGGTGTGTTTAGACAAGAGTTTGCCTTTGCTTCCAGGTAAGATGGCTGACATGCAATCACAGGCGGCAGAGGTATTCCCTGCCCTGCAGCCACATGTAAACGCACTTGTATAAGTGCGGCAGCAGGGCATGTCTTTGAAGCCTATGAAAGACTGACTGATTTTATGAGTCTGAACCTGTCTAAACTATACAGCCAGGAAGCTGTCAATTTGATGGCTTCCTGGGTGGGGGTGGGGGGTAGTTTAGATAGGTACAGACTGGCGTCTGAATATGCCTGAGCTTATTCCTCCTCAGGAGTCTTAAAGTCTGGAAGAGAGAAGCCGTTTTTTGCATGTGCATTCACAGAGCTTGAGAAGTTTGTGGAGGAACAGGGAGTGGCCCTAAGCTTGAGGGCCGAATCAGCACTGCTAGAGTAATTCAGGAGGCTGAATTAATTATTTTGAGTTTTGTAGTGTAGCCAACGCCCCTTTGGGGGTTGCTGAAAGTTGTGGTTCACCTGCTCACACTGTCCTCAATCACACTCCTCGCTTGCATCCGGAGTCAGGAAACAGGCTGGCTCTTTGTTTTTTTTTTGTTTTATTAGGGGGTTAAACTTGGATGGGGTGAGGGATGATTATGGGATTCCCAGAGATCAACAGTTCTTTACACGGGACCTCTATATACACTCACTTTATACACTCTCCTTCCTCCATCACAACATTTGCTTCTCCTTGTTTCTCTCTCCTGCGCAACACTTGCTTCCGGCCTAGTTAGCACATGGTGATGCCTGGTCTGACTTTGATCAGGGCCTAGTAACCGCCTTTTGCAGGCAGGAACCGTGGGCCCCTATAGTGTAGAGAAAGTTTTGTAGAATGTGCTAACTGGCCTGATTGACTACTGCTCCCAGCCCATCTTCTTCCAGGTCTCAACAGTCCTAACTGCAAGCACCTCAACACTGCCCACTGACACCAAAGTTCAAGTCTCTTCCTGCACCTCTTCCAGACTGTCTCTCTCCCAATCTGCTGCAGAGTGCATCTCCACTTCCCTGGGGTGTCACTCACCCACACCCTGTGAACTCCCCCCAGAGACCTTGCTAGTAGTACTCTCCTCCTGCTCCACCTTGTGCCTCTCTGCCATGATATCATTCCTTCTGGATGCATCTGGGTCGAGGTGACCCCCCCCCCCCCCCCAGACTGGAGACTCCCTCAAGGCCTGCCCCCTGCCAATCCAGATTAGGGTTTGGTCAGGGCTGCCAAAATACCAAGCAGTTCCACCTCTTCTGGCCCCACTCCCCTTTTCCAGAACTTTCTGCAAAAGCAAGGATGGGTCAGCCAAAGAGTGTCACTACTTACAGCCTCAGCCACTCCCCGCACCACTCCCATGCCCAGAATGAAAACAACCAGGCCCGACTTCCAGTCAGGCCTGACTAAATTTGCCTACTCTAACACAAAAATCTCCAGCTATAACCTACCTAAAGTAGAGGGCGCTACATAGGGATAGAATATCTTATCCTACCTATTTAATTAACACCAGAGTGAGCAGCTATCGGAAGCACACAGTAGCGCTACAGTAGCAGTAAAAAGGAATGTTGAGAACCCCTGCAAGGGTAACTTATTTTTTATAGAAACTGAGCTTGGAATTAAAGTGGTCAAGGGTGCCCTGAAAGTGTGTGGTTTGGTCAAGTGTCCTTAATGCTCCTACCATTTGATTCTGGTCCCCACAACACCAATGAGTCTATTTTGCTCTGTATGCTTTTCTGCTTTAAGTCCTGTAAGTTGCATGTATGGAGGTATTGTAAAAACCGTTATGTACAGTGGAACAAAAAAGTGTTAAGTCAGCCACCAATTGTGCAAGTTCTCCCGCTTAAAAAGATGAGAGGCCTGTAATTTTCATCATAGGTCCCCTTAAATTATGAGAGACAGAATGAGAAAAAAAAAATTCAGAAAATCATTGTCTGATTTTTGAAGAATTTATTTGCAAATTATGGTGGAAAATAAGTATTTGGTCAATAACAAAAGTTCATCTCATTACTTTGTTATATACCCTTTGTTGGCAATGACAGAGGTCAAACGTTTTCTGTAAGTCTCCACAAGGTTTTTCCACACTGTTGCTGGTAGTTTGGCCCATTCCTCCATGCAGATCTCCTCTAGAGCAGTGATGTTTTGGGGCTGTCGCTGGGCAACACGGATTTTCAACTCCCTCCAAAGATTTGCTATGGGGTTGAGATCTGGAGATGGCTAGGCCACTCCAGGACCTTGAAATGCTTCTTACAAAGCCACTCATTCGTTTCCTTCGGCGGTGTGTTTGGGATCATTGTCATGCTGAAAGACCCAGCCACGTTTCATCTTCAATGCCCTTGCTGATGGAAGGAGGTTTTTACTCAAAATCTCACGATACATGGCCCCATTCATTCTTTCCTTTACACAGATCAGTCGTCCTGGTCCCTTTGCAGAAAAACAGCCCCAAAGCATGATGTTTCCACCCCCATGTTTCACAGCAGGTATGGTGTTCTGTGGATGCAACTCAGCATTCTCTCTCCTCCAAACATGACAAGTTGAGTTTTTACCAAAAAGTTCTATTTTGGTTTCATCTGACCATATGACATAATCCCAATCCTCTTCTGGATCATCCAAATGCTCTCTAGCAAACTTCAGACAGGCCCGGACATGTACTGGCTTAAGCATGGGGACACGTCTGGCACTGCAGAATTTGAGTCCCTGGCGGCGTAGTGTGTTACTGATGGTAGCCTTTGTTACTTTGGTCACAGCTCTCTGCAGGTCATTCACTAGGTCCCCCGTGTGGTTCTGGGATTTTTGCTCACCGTTCTTGTGATCATTTTGACCCCATGGGGTGAGATCTTGCGTGGAGCCCCAGATCGAGGGAGATTATCAGTGGTCTTGCATGTCTTCCATTTTCTAATTGCTCCCACAGTTGATTTTTTTACACCAAGCTGCTTACCTATTGCAGATTCAGTCTTCCCAGCCTGGTGCAGGTCTACAATTTTGTTTCTGGTGTCCTTTGACAGCTCTTTGGTCTTGGCCATAGTGGAGTTTGGAGTCTGAACTCGTTATCAGTATAAAAGACACCTGTCCGCAACCTCAAACAGTCAAACAGGTACCATTAATACAGGTAACGAGTGGAGGACAGAGGATCCTCTTAAAGAAGTTGTTTCAGGTCTGTAAGAGCCAAAAATCTTGCTTTTTTGTAGGTGACCAAATACGTATTTTCCACCATAATTTGCAAATCAATTCTTTAAAAATCAGACAATGTGATTTTCTGGATTTTTTTTTCTCATTCTGTCTCTCATAGTTGAAGTGTACCTATGATGAAAATTACAGGCCTCATCTTTTTAAGTGGGAGAACTTGCACAATTGGTGGCTGACTAAATACTTTTTTGCCCCACTGTATGTGGGTTGTTAACCCGAGTATACAGACAGTGTCAGGAAGTTCCCTATTGTGGTACAGCAGGGGTATCCAAGTTTTCTAAACAAAGGGCCAGTTTACTGTCCTTCAGGCTTTAGGGGGCCAGACTCTGGCCAGTGGGAATAGAAAATGCCCCGATATCACTGCCCCATCGTTGGTTTTCTTTTCCAATCTATTAAAGTTTTAACAATACAAAAGTAAAACTGTACAATAGCTTACATACATTGTTATACCCGTAGAGTCCGGCATATGAAAAGTTAGGGCTGTAACTGTGTTCCTTGATATTAAATATCATGTTCAGCAAAGACAGTCTGCTGAACTGGGGGGTGGTCTCCTTGAATGTAAGGGGGTTGTGCCAGCTTTTAATTTAGCAATTGCATCAGACCTTCCCAAACCAAATAATCAGCTTTTAGGCAGGAAATATGGTCCATATTGACTGTGCTGAGGTCTCGTGGCCCATAAATGGTCAGGAGACCATGCAGAAAAAGATGATCGAGAAGAGTAGGAAGTAGAAGAGGAAGAAAAGGGAAAGAGAAAAAGCAACAAGCACTCCTGTGTTCACTAGAATCCTGATGCAGTGGTCCCCCTCAGGTAAAGGATCCAAGGATCCCAAGTTTGTTTTTTTCAAATCTGAGCATCTTATCCAGCAGAATGGCAAAGAGACTTTCATTGAGCATTATCCAGGAAAATTTTCCCTTTAAAAGATCGAAGGGGTATCGTGGGGGGTTTCCAAGATCTTGCTATCGTAACCCTTTCCACTATGAGGCGACCTCAGGGCAGCCAAGAAATGCCTGTTGCAGAGATTTGGTTAGGTTCGTCCCTATGAGAGAATAGATAGTTATAGGTGTGAACATAGGCGTGTGCCAGGTGTGCCTGGGCACACCCTAATCACACTGTGCTGCGCAGAATCCTCCTGCTGCTTGGCTGCAGACACAGGGACTGGGGAATCTGTCTTCAGTCCCTTCCTCTGTCTCAAAAGTGAGACATCAGGGGTCTGTTTTAAACCCCTGATATTTCACAAAGCTCCCTAATGGGGCTCCTAAAAAATTGTAAATTAAAAATAATAAATTATTGTAAAAAAATTGTAAAATATATATAAAAAATTGTAAAATATAATTGTAAAAAAAGTTATAATAAAAAGATAATAATAATCATGAACTAACACCAACCTATGCCCTACTGACTTTGTCCACATCTATCTAATATATATATATATATATATATATATATATATGTGTACAGCTTGTATAACGGTGCAAAATATGCTGTCCCCTCAAAATAACTCAACACACAGCCATTAATGTCTAAACCACTGGCAACAAAAGTAAGTACACCTCTAAGTGTAAATGTCCAAATTGGGCCCAGAGTGACAAAATTTTGTGTGGCCACCATTATTTTCAAGCACTGCCTTATCCCTCTTGGACATGGAGTTCACCAGAGCGTCACAGGTTGCCACTGGAGTCCTCGTCCACTCCTCCATGACGACATCATGGAGCTGGTGGATGTTAGAGACCTTGCACTCCTCCACCTTCCGTTCGAGGATGCCTCCCAGATAATCAATAGGGTTTAGGTCTAGAGACAAGCTGGGCCAGTCCATCACCTTTACCCTCAGCTTCTTTAGCAAGGCAGTGGTTGTCTTGAAGATTTGTTTTGGGTCGTTATGTTGGAATACTGCTCTGCAACTCTGTCTTCAGTCTCTGAAGGGAGGGGATCATTCTCTACTTCAGTATGTCACAGTACATGTTGGGATTCATGGTTCCCTCAATGAACTGTATCTCCCCAGTGCTGGCAGCACTCATGCAGCCCCAGACCAGGACACTCCCACCACCATGCTTGACTGTAGGCAAGACACACTTGTCTTTGTACTCCTCACCTGGTTGCCACCACACACGCTTGACACCATCTAAACCAAATACGTTTATCTTAGTCTCATCAGACCACAGGATATGGTTCCAGTAATCCATGTCCTTAGTCTGCTTGTCTTCAGCAAACTGTTTGCGTGCCTTCTTGTGCATCATCTCTAGTAGAGGCTGTCTTCTGGGACGACAGCCATGCAGACCAATTTGATGCAGAATGCGGCATATGGACTGACAATTGACAGGCTGACCACCAACCCCTTCAACCTCTGCAGCAATGCTGGCAGCACTCATACATCTATTTCCCAAAGACAAACTCTGGATATGACGCTGAGCATGTGCACTCAACTTCTTTGGTTGAGCATAGCGAGGCCTGTTCTGAGTGAAACCTGTCCTGTGCAACCGCTGTATGGTCTTCGCCACCATGCTGCAGCTCAGTTTCAGGGTCTTGGCAACCTTCTTATAGCCCAGGCCATCTTTATGTAGAGCAACAATTCGTTTTTTTCAGATCCTCAGAGAGTTCTTTGTCATGAGGTGCCATGTTTAACTTCCAGTGATCAGTATGAGAGAGTGAGAACGATAACACCAAATTTAACACACCTGCTCCCCATTCACACCTGAGACCTTGTAACACTAAAGAGTCACATGACATTGGGGAGGGAAAATGGCTAATTGGGCCCAGTTTGGACATTTGACTTAGGGGTGTACTCACTTTTGTAGCCAGCGGTTTAGACCTTAATTGCTGTGTGTTGTTCTTTTGAGGGGGATAGCAAATTACCCTGTTATACAATCTGTACTCTCACTACTTTACATTGTAGCAAAGTGTAATTTCTTCAGTGTTGTCACATGGGCTGGGCTGTCTGGGCTATAATGCAATGGAAGGCTCCTGGGAAGAATGGTGCATCATGGGAGAACCTTTTTAGTCAAGGGAGGGGCCTGTTGCGGTCTCTTTTTCAATGGCATGGTCGATCAGCAAGGGCCCTTGTGCGCTTCTACAGTGGAACTGCAACCTACGGCCTACACATAGTGACCCAGTAGGCTGCAATTTCAGTGTTCCAGCGAGCTGCACTGCTATAGTGTTACAGCGGAAGATCTGGAGAGCCAGCCCTACTACCACCTGAGTCTGTTCCAGATCCAGCGGCAGTGGGAACGATCGATCAGGGAGAGCTGCAAGGAGTGCAGTGCAGGCCATTTTCCAGGAGCATAAAGCGGGAGTATTTCATCAGCCCCAGCGTCATTGTCTGAGCAGCAGGACTGTTTATCGGCCATCATCTGTCCGGTTGGGTGAGTGGGCTCAGGCCCATCCAAGAGTACTGATCTGCTCTTACAATCCTTTCTAAAGAAAGGTCCTAGCCATCTAAGTATTATCATCTAATTGTGGATACTGGATTACAGTTAATTGAGTGTATTGGATTAGCACAATTCTAGCCACCATAGATGTGGATCCCATCCAACACCTGCAGTAAATAGTGTCCCGGATGTAGGATGGTAGATTGGTAACAAAGGGTCTTAAATAGAGTTGAGCGAACCCGAACTGTAAAGTTCGTGTCCATACCGAACTTTGGGGTGTCCGTGACCTGGACCCAAACCCGGACATTTGAAAAAAAGTTTGGGTTCGGGTATTTGATCCCGCCTGTTGAATAGCTGCAGGGCAGCCAATCAACAAGCGTGTCACTGGTTTGCCTTTGGAAGCCATCACAGCCATGCCTACTAATGGCATGGCTGTGATTGGCCAGTGCATCATGTGACCCAGCCTCTGTATAAGCTGGAGTCATGTAGTGCTGCATGTCACATGCTCTCAGGCTAGTGTAGGGAGAGGATGCTGCCGGCGCTGTGAGGGACAGATTGCAGATATAATAACATCTCATCCTGCATTACAGAACGATCTGATTCTGGACTAGGTAGAGATTACTACTACTACTGGGACAGATTGCAGATCTCATCCTGCATTACAGTACAATCTGATTCTGGACTAGGTAGAGTCTACTGCTTTGAGGGACAGATTATTGTTCTAAAATCATCTCCTAGTTCTATAGGGTCAGGTTCCTGCTGTTGCTGTAAGGGACAGATTATTCTAAAATCATCGCCTACTCCTATAGGGTCAGGTTCCTTCTGTTGCTGTAAGGGACAGATTATTGTTCTAAAATCCTTGCCTACTCATATAGGGTCAGGTTCCTGCTGTAAGGGACAGATTATTCTAAAATCATCGCCTACTTCTATAGGGTCAGGTTCCTGCTGTTGCTGTAAGGGACAGATTATTGTTCTAAAATCACCTCCTAGTTCTAAAGGGAGAGGTTCCTGCTGGTGCTGTAAGGGACAGATTATTGTTCTAAAATCATCTCCTAGTTCTAAAGGGAGAGGTTTCTGCTGGTGCTGTAAGGGACAGATTATGCCTCAATATTTTGGGAGCTACCCCAATTAGAAAAAAAAAACAAACGACAAACAAAAAGTGTTGGCTACCTCCTCCTCCTCCTCCACCACCGCCACTTCCACCTACACTGTCACGGCCTAGTCAACCTCTAGGCTCCTACTCCACATCCACCCCCCCTTCCCATTTTTATTTTTTTAATTTGATTTTAAGTTCTTTTCCCTATCCCTATTTTTTTTTTTGTAGGGCACTTATCCTACTCTTACCCCCATTTTACTTCCTTTTGCAGCCCTCTAGCACTTGCCAGGACTTTTTTACAGCCATTTTTGTGCCGAAAAGTTCTGGTTCCCATTGACTTCAATGGGGTCCGGGGTCAAGTTCGGGTCAAGTTCAGTACCGAACCCAAATTTTTTCGCTAAGTTCGGCCGAACCCGAACATCCAGGTGTCCACTTAATTCTAGTCTTAAATGTTCCGCTACCACCCGGTTAAGATTTTCTGTAATCATTCTCTTCCCAAAGATAATGGGTTTCCTGGGGGGGGGTGTTAGTTGTGCTTTTTATGTATTTTGGGTAAAGAGTAAAAGATCGCTCGCTACCTTGGAAAAACTAGTTCTTACAAATTCCCACGTTTGTTTTGAAATGGTATTCTCATAGTAGGCCCGACCGACTAATACATAGAGCTCTTGGTTGAATCTATCCACCACTAGTTTATCAATCGGTCGATACTACATTACTATTCTGTGTTATCCAAAATACGATTGCACACCTGAACATACTGTTCATTGTCCATAAGGACAAAGTTTCCTCCCTTATCTGAAGGTTTGATAGTAATTTTGTTTATTTTTATTTTTTGATGCCAATCTTTCATTAAGGGTCAGGTTTCTATTGTCGCTCAGGCAGATCTTCAGAGCTTGAATCTCTTGACATGCCAGCTTAAAAAATTGGCAATACTGTGGTTCAAGCTTTGGGAAGGATATAGTATCTCACAAAAGTGAGTACTCCCCTCACATTTTTGTAAATATTTTTTGTTGTTTCTTCAATGTTGTCACATGAAAAGATATCTTTGTATATCTAATGTAAAGTAGTGCGTGCACAGCTTGTATAACAACAGTGTAAATTTGCTTTCCCCTTAAAATAACTCAACATACAGCCATTAAGGTCTAAACCGCTGGCAACAAAAGTCAGTACACCCCTAAGTGAAAATGTCCAAATTGGGCCCAAAGTGTCAATATTTTGTGTGGCCACAATTTATTTTCCAGCACTGCCTTAACCCTCTTGGGCATGGAGTTAACCAGAGCTTCACAGGTTGCCACTGGAGTGTTCTTTCACTCCTCCATGACGACATCACGGAGCTGGTGGATGTTAGAGACCTTACACTGCTCCACCACCTTCCATTTGAGGATGCCCCACAGATACTCAATAGGATTTAGGTCTGGAGACATGCTTGGCCTGTCCATCACCTTTACCCTCAGCTTCTTTAGCAGGGCAGTGGTCGTCTTGGAGGTGTGTTTGGGGTCATTATCATGTTGGAATACTGCCCTGCGGCCCAGTCTCTGAAGGTAGGGCATCATGCTCTGCTTCAGTATGTCGCACTACATGTTGGCATTCATGGTCCCCTCAATGAACTGTAGCTCCCCAGTGCCGGCAGCACTCATGCAGCCCCAGACCATGACACTCCCACCACCATGCTTGACTGTAAGCAGGACACACTTATCTTTGTACTCTTTACCTGGTTGCTGCCACACACACTTGACACCATCTTAAACCAAATAAGTTTATCTTGGTCTCATCAGACCACAGGACATGGTTCCAGTAATCCATGTCCTTAGTCTGCTTGTCTTCAGCAAACTGCACGCTTTCTTGTGCATCATCTTTAGAAGAGGCTTCCTTCTCGGGTGACAGTCATGCAGACCAATTGCAGTGACGACGTATGGTCTGAGCACTGACAGGCTGACCCCCCACCCCTTCAACCTCTGCAGCAATACTGGCAGCACTCGTACATCTATTTCCCAAAGACTACCTCTGGATATGACGCTAAGCATGCACACTCAACTTCTTTGGTCGACTATGGTGAGGTCTGTTCTGAGTGAAACCTGTCCTGTTAAACTGCTGTATGGTCTTTGCCACCATGCTGCTGCTGCTCAATTTCAGGGTCTTGGCAATCTTCTTATAGCCTAGGCCGTCTTTATATAGAGCAACAATTCTTTTTTTCAGATTCCCAGAGAGTTCTTTGCCATGAGGTGCTGTGTTGAACTTCTAGTGACCAGTATGAGAGAGTGTGATAAAACCAAATTTAACACACCTGCTCCCCATTCACACTTTAGACCTTGTAACACTAACGAGTCACATGACATCGGAGAGGGAAAATGGCTAATTGGACCCAATTTGGACATGATCACTTAGGGGTGTACTCACTTTTGTTGCCAGCTGTTTAGACATCAATGGCTGTGTGTTGAGTTATTTTGAGGGGGCAGCAAATTTACACTGTTATACAAGCAGTACACTCACTACTTTACATTTTAGCAAAGTTTCATTTCTTCAGTGTTGTCACATGAAAAGATAAAATAAAATATTTACAAAAATGTGAGTGGTGTACTCCCTTTTGTGAGAGACTGTATGAAGTCTGATTTCTTTTTAACCACTTGCCGACCATGTCATGTAGAAACATGGCCGCAAGGGGATCACTTGTTCTGGGAAGGCGTACTATAACGTCCTCCCCAGAACCGCACTTCCATGCGCCCCCTGGGGCACGCACCCGAGAGTAACCGTGACCACCGAGTCCGTGAGACCTGGCGCATCACAGATCGCAGTAAATGGCCGCTCACAACGGCCGTTTACCACGTGATCACTCCGTCAAATAACAAAGCGATCAGAGGTAAAGAAGCCAGCGGATATCCGGCTTGTCACTCCCCTCTCTGCACCGATCGGTGCAGTGTGAGAGGAGAGGGGGAGAGATCAGAAGCAGCGGTGCTGCCAGTCTGCACCCCCCCATCCATCCAGCCTCATCCATGCTCACACATCCAGCCTCATCCGTGCTCACCCATGCATCCGTGCTCACCCATGCATCCGTGCTCACCCATGCATCCATGCTCAGTCATCCCCACCCACGGCTCATCCACCCCCATTCATGCTCATCCATACCACATCAGTTCTCATTCGTGACACATCCAGGTCACTACAGCACCCATCAGTGCCACTACAGTGCCTCACAATAGTGTAATAGGTTGTCAAATTAGATTTGAAATTTATGCACCTAGAACTCCTGTTGGTGTTCCCTGCATGTTGGGCCTCTCTATGTGGCCAGGCTGTGTAAAAGTCTCACATGTGGTATCGCCATTCTCGGGACAAGTAGGAGAATATGTTTTGGGGTGTAATTTTTGCTATGTACATTCTGTGTGTTAGAAATATTGTATAAATGGACAACTTTATGTAAAACAAAAATGCGTTTTAAATTTTCTTTGCACATTTTCCAAATACTTGCGGAATAAAGGACCTGTTCAAAAGACTCCTCATGCCTCACAGAATATACGTTGGGGTGTTTGCTTTTCAAAATGGGGTCATTTTTTGGGCGTTTCCATTGTCCTGGTGCTCCAGGGCCTTCAAAAGTGCAAAAGGTAGTCAAGAAATAAGATGTGTAATTTATGCTCTTAGAACGCCTGACGGTGCTCCCTGAATGTTGGGCCTCTGTATGTGGCCAGGCTGTGAAAATGTCCCACACGTGATATTGCCATACTCAGGAGGAGTAGTAGAATGTGTTTTGGGGTGTAATTTGTGGTATGCATATGCTGGGTGTGAGAAATAACCTGTTATAACAATTTTGTGAAAAAATCTTCATTTTGCAAAGAATTGTGGGAAAAAATTACTTTAACAAATTTGCCATGCCTCTTACTAAATATTTTGGACACTCTACTTTCCAAAAAGGGGTCATTTGGAAGGTATTTGTACTTTCCTGGCTTGTTGGGGGTCTCAAGAAATGAGAGAGGCCATCAATACATCAGGTGTGATCAATTTTCAGTGATTGGCACCATAGCTTGTAGACTCTAACTTTCACAAAGACCAAATATACACTAATTTCGGTTATGTTGCCTAAGATATGTATCAGTATTAATTTTGGCCAAAATATATGAAGAAAAAATTACTAATTTGCAAAATGCAATGCATTTGCTAAATTTTTGCATAATTTTATAACCAAAACAAAAAAAAATCATTTTTTTTACAAAATTTTCAGTCTTTTTCCATTTATAGCACAAAAAATAAAAACCCCAATGGTGATTAAATACCACCAAAAGAAAGCTCTATTTGTGTGAAAAAAAGGACAAAATTGTCATATGGGTACAGTGTAGTATGGCTGAGTAATTGTTCAAAATGTGAGAGCACTGAAAGCTGAAAATTGGTCTGGTTAGGAAGGGGGTTTAAGTGCCCAGTGGTTAAGTTTGGTGGCTGTGTTATAAAAGGATTCTAAAGACTGTATGTCGTCCACCTGTTCCAATAGGATCTCAATGTCAGCAGTATCAATTAAATCAGTGGAAACATTTTCCTCTAATAAGGCAACTAGTTTGTCTAAAGCCTAACATTCACTGAGTGCATACATTTTCCTGACCATGTGCATGTTTGGTATGTAAACTTTTAAATAGAAGTTTCCGATTGAATAGATGCAGGTCCTTAATTACCTCAAATTTGTCTAAAATGCGATCGAGAGAAAGAGTTGAGTCTCTTAGTACTTTCATTTTGTCACTCGTGAGTGTGTGGGATGAAAGGTTCACAACATTTAATTTGGTCTATGTTTATCTTCTTAGTGTGTGGGTTTTCTGGAGTGCTGAGTTCCCCTGATTCTGCCCTAAAAAATAATGACAATTTGTATATTGTTTTTATTCTGTGTAGACATTGTAGACTAAGACGTAGAACCATCACCAATAGATGCCACAGACTGTGGACTAGGTACGTCACCTCTTGTTGACAGTGGTGTTCTTGCTGGAAACCAAGAAATGAGGGAAGAGTGCTCAGTGGTACGTTTTCTGAAGGAATTATCAGAAGGACTTTTACCATGACGGCATTGTTTAGGTCATCTTGTTTGGACTGTTTAGAAGAGGAACTGAGGAAACAGAAGATAAAGAAGAGTTATCAGAAACCTATGACTGTATGTCCAGAAACTCGATAAATCTGATTTATTTCTTTTGGTGGGCCTATCGTGCCATCTATAGGCTTTTCCATCCTGAAATGCTTGTTTGGCCCCCAGGAGCTTTTTCTCTTTTTTCATAAGTATGTCCTTATTGTATCCCTCCAGGTGTGTCTTAAGTATACAATTATTCAAGTATTCAATTCTCAAAAGGAAGAATGAGATTTTAGTGGTGTTAATTGATTATGGATTTGGTCAATATTTTTATCAGCTTAAGCCATGCATTTTTTATACCCCTCAATAAGGAGAGCCATTTGTTTTTATTTTTTGGAAAATTGTTTAAGGTTATTTTCCCAGGCTCCCTTGAACTTGGGATCTATTTTCTCAAAATAAGGGAAAATTTGGACTTGGAGTCCTAGAGGATTCAAATCCTCTTTGATATAAATGTCAAATGATATGATATGCCAAAACAAAAAGGGATTTTCAATCATTTAGTTAAATTGAAAACGTTAAAGTAACGTTCCGACTCAACAGATTCTTTCTGTCCAAACTCCTGCTGGAGATTGGTCATGAAATTCTGCAGGGTCTAAGACTTCTCCCATGTCCCGTTGCCAATTGCCATCTTTCCATATAAGGAAGTTTTCCTTCTGTAGAGGTCAGATTACCGTAAACCTTGGATATATAACCTGAAAGTATATCAATACCTTTACATAAATACTCCATAGCGGTAGTCGTGGACAAATCGGATATTCTTTTAATGGGAGGTAATAAAATTTGCTATCTGAGTACACCTGTAAGACCGTAGACCGTGTTTCTCTTGAAAGCTTTGTGTTGACAAGACAACTCTATGGTCATAAACCGCAATGTGCAATAGTTCTTTGTTAGTCCACCATGAGAAATCTTGAGGCGCAAGGCTTGGGGTGAAATTAGGATTTCCCAATAAAGGGGTGAGGGAAGCGTGGGCAGACAGAAACCTGTGTTTCAAAGATAATCTATTCAACATACCTAAGAAGGGTAGTGTGGGGCATAGGATTTTAGGATGAGCTTTAGTGGGCACAATAGACTCAAGCTGCATCCAAATCTGGTGGCTTTGCTTTGTGTGGAAGGTGATCAATGGAGCCAATTGAACAGCCTGGAAATATTTGAGCAGGTTTGAGACCCCTGGTCTTGTGTTCTAGTTGCATAGTGTTTTTTGTTTTTTTTCAATTCACACTAGGCCTTTTGTCATCTCAGATATACAGCATCATTTTACGTTGATTTTTTTTTTTCTTGTAAAAAAAAAAAAAAAAGTTTTTTTTTTTTTTTTAATCAATTTTTTTTTTTTTTTTGAAAAAAAAAAAAAAAATGTTCTTTTTTTTTTTAGTTGCATTTTACTACGACATATAGACTCTACTGTTTTCCGGATCACACTTAACTTTTTTTTGTTTTTTGTGATACGTTGATCTTGTGTTCTGGTCCCCAGAGTTTGGACGAGTTTATAAAGGTCCGACAAGTTAACCGAGGTAACTAGTGGAAGGTGTGTTTCGTTTCGGTGGTCTAAACCTACGTCGAACTCAGATAACACGGGTGATTTCGAGTAGGATTTTAGGATACGGGGTGTGATGGGAAGAATCCATACAACTTATCTAATAGAAACTTTGTGTCCAAAGACAGACGGGTGCGAAGGGAGTGGGGAAATAACCCTTTAGGATTAAAGT
>BLSH010459703.1:2011058-2024434 GCA_018402905.1 Glandirana rugosa | reverse complement strand
ACAACAATCAGTCGTATACTGCACAAATCTGCCCTTTATGGAAGAGTGGCAAGAAGAAAGCCATTTCTTAAAGATATCCATAAAAAGTGTCATTTAAAGTTTGCCACAAGCCACCTGGGAGACACACCAAACATGTGGAAGAAGGTGCTCTGGTCAGATGAAACCAAAATCAAACTTTTTGGCAACAATGCAAAACGTTATGTTTGGCGTAAAAGCAACACAGCTCATCACCCTGAGCACACCATCCCCACTGTGAAACATGGTGGTGGCAGCATCATGGTTTGGGCCTGCTTTTCTTCAGCAGGGACAGGGAAGATGGTTAAAATTGATGGGAAGATGGATGGAGCCAAATACAGGACCATTCTGGAAGGAAACCTGATGGAGTCTGCAAAAGACCTTAGACTGGGACGGAGATTTGTCTTCCAACAAGACAATGATCCAAGACATAAAGCAAAATCTACAATGGAATGGTTCACAAATAAACATATCCAGGTGTTAGAATGGCCAAGTCAAAGTCCATACCTGAATCCAATCGAGAATCTGTGGAAAGAACTGAACACTGCTGTTCACAAACGCTCTCCATCCAAACCTCACTGAGCTCAAGCTGTTTTGCAAGGAGGAATGGGCAAAAATTTAGTCTCCCGATGTGCAAAACTGATAGAGACATACCCCAAGCGACTTACAGCTGTAAAAGCAGCAAAAGGTGGCGCTACAAAGTATTAACCAGTTCAGGACCGCGCTATAGCCGAAAGACGGCTACAGCGCGGCTCTGAAATGCCCGCAGGACGTCCATGGACGTCCTGCCTCGTGCACGCTCCCCGCACGCACTCGCAGCCTGTGGCGGCGCGCTCTCGTGCCCGCCACACGCTGCGCGGGCGTGCCCGCGGGTCGGGCGGACTCTATGTCCACCCGAGACCCGCCGATCACCTGTAGCAGCCTCAGAACGGGGAACCGCCGATGTAAACACGGCGGTTCTCCGTTCTGTGAATGGGACATACCAGATCTACTGATCCCTGTCACTGGGATCAGTTAGATCTGTTCTGTCCCGACCAGCCCCGCCCCCCCCCACAGTTAGAACACACCCAGGGAACATTGTTAATCCCTTCACTGCCCCCTGCAGGTTAACCCCTTCACTGCCAATGACATTTATACAGTAATCAGTGGACATTTAAATTTCTGATCGCTGTATAAATGTCATTGGTCTCAAAAATGTGTCAAAAATGTCCGTCATGTCCGCTGCAAGTACCGATAAAAATCGCAGATCGCCGACATTACTAGTAAAAAAAAAAAAAAAAATACTAAAAACGCCATAAATCAATTCCCATAGTTTGTAGATGTGATCACTTTTGCGCAAACCAATCAAAATACGCCGATTGCGATTTTTTTTTTTTTTTTTTACCAAAAATATGTATTAGAAGATATATTGGCCAAAACTGATGAATAATTTTCTTTTTTATATTTTTTTGGATATTTATTATAGCAAAAAAGTATAAAATATTGTTCTTTTTTCAAAATCATCGCTCTTTGTTTATTTATAGCGCAAAAAATAAAAACCGCAGAGGTGATCAAATACCACCAAAAGAAAGCTCTATTTGTGGGAAAAATGATAAAAATTTTGTTTGGGTACAACGTCGCATGATCGCGCAATTGTCATTCAAAATGCGACAGCGCTGAAAGCCTAAAATTGGTCTGGGCAGGAGGGGGGTTTAAGTGCCCAGTAAGGAAGTGGTTAAGGGGGCTGAATTTTGCACGCCCAATTTTTCAGTTTTTTATTTGTTAAAGTTTGAAATGTCCAATAAATTTCGTTCCACTTCATGATTTTGTCCCACTTGATTTTTGATTCTTCACAAAAAATTACAGTTTTATATCTTTATGTTTGAAGCCTGAAATGTGGCAAAAGGTCGCAAAGTTCAAGGGGGCCGAATACTTTCGCAAGGCACTGTAAATCTCACCCAGGCTTGAATCCGAAATATATACATATTCAGGTAGTTACCTGTTTAAAAGAGAAATTTCACCTGCCGCTATCTAATGTATCTGGGAGCCCCCCACCGAGAAGGGGGGGGGGAGATAAAGGGAGACCTGGAATAATTAAAAGTGATTACCCATTTCAAAAGATAACTGTTACTGACTGAGTCATATAGCTACATTTCACGCCGTATAAAGCTCACCTCAGCAATGTCCGACTGTTCCAGCTGGGGACAAATGTCCACAGAATATGCTGGGGATGGAATACCAGACCAGGTTCTATAAAGATATTAATAATAATAAAGCCCATTTACATTGCTATGTTAAGTGGATGATGCTAGCTAGATAGTATGGCTGTATTTCAAGCTATATGGGGCTCACCTCTCTTGCTAACAGACGGTTCCGACTGAAGGACAGGGGTCCAGAGAGATTTCCGGTGAGTGAAGACCAGGAAGGACCCAGAACAAGTTGTATGGAAATAGTAAAGCACAATTCACACCTGTCAGAGCCTGTTAAATATTCCATTCACAAACCACCAAAGCCATTGCCTTTGTTCACCCCCCATTGCCAACTCTGTGGCTATAAAAGCCTCCACTCTTCTGGGAAGGCCTTCCACTAGTTTTGTTTGTTTTGGAGTGCATCTATGGAAATGTGTGCCCATTCGCCAACAGAACATTTGTGAGGTCAGGTGCTAATGATGGACATGAACTGACTCACTAACAGCATTTCAGTCCCTTCCAAAGGTGTTAAATAGGGTTGAGATCAAGGCTTTGTGCAGGTCAAGAACAGAAAAGGGCATCTTCTAAATTATCAGATGGTTGTCTTAGATGAAAATCAAGATTCCTGAAGTAGAACACTATAGTAGAAGGGCCAGGACAAGGGGCGGGCAGGGACTTGCAGCTGCCCTGGGTGCAAAGGTGGAAAGCCACCCACTCACATCATGCACACTCTAGATCAGTGCTGGCAACCAGCGGGCTGTAACTTCATGTCTGCTATCAGTGTGCTACAACATACCCGCTCTCCGCCCCTTCCACCCAGAGCTGACACACAGTCTGGGGGGCCCTCCTGCACTATGTTTCTATGCAGGCTCTGATATGTGGGACCCCTCCTACTCCAAGGTTTCCGCACACGTGTTGCTCTGTGCAGAGGAGTGAGGCCAGGAGTACTGAATTTGCCAGCCCAGAGCCCCTCTCCTCAGGCTGCCTGTCTTGATTGTATGAAGTGGGACCCAGGTCCGTGCCTTGCTTACTCCTGAATGCCCATCAAATTCAGCATGATCAGAGGCCATCAAATGTAGCCTCACCAGTGCCCATCAAATGCAGCCTCACCAGTGCCCATCAAATGCAGCCTTACCAGTGCCCATCAATGCAGCCTTGCCAGTGCCCATCAAATGCAGCCTTGCCAGTGCCCATCAAATGCAGCTTGAGCAGTGCCCAGCACACAATCAGGCCTGACTAAATTTGCCTCCCTTAACAAAAATCTCTTTAGTACCTACCTAATGTAGAGGGCGCTACACATGCATTAGCGGAGGGAGGGCTCAGTCCTGTGTCCTTGCTCAGGGCGCTGGCTGAACCTGTCCAGTTATTGCCTACAGGCCTCTGCAGCTATCAAATCTGAAAGCCTCAAGTATAATTATCTGCTGGAAAATACTCACATTATGCAATGTATCAGTTTAGCGTCAAATATGGTGAGAATCATAAACCACAGGTGAACTGTCCATTCGGTGCCATCCCAGAAATCATAGGTTAAAAAAACCCTTCATTACATCATGTGGAAGAAACTGTTGAACTTTAAAAGCCCCAAATGGAATTTGAAATTGGAAATGCAATTAGAGATAAAGGTTACACTTGAATATGCACAGCGTACAATATCAACACATTTTGTCGACCATCGCAAAATGCATTGATATTGTACGCTGCACATATGCAATGGTTGCCTATATCTTCGGAGTGTTCCTGGTTAATACCAGAATTTTATGTGGGTTCAATGTACTATTAATTAACCTGTATTAATAACTACAGTTTTTAAATCTATATTATTGCTTAATTGGTTCCATTAGGTGCATTTAATGTACCACAGTTTGTTCCTTATGGTGTCATGAAGGGGTTCTTTTACCTATACAATGTATCAGCTTTGTGAATGCAAAAAATAATATACTTTGTGACAAAAGAAAGAGGCGCTATTGATGGTTGACAATTTATTAACTCTGTTATGTGGATTAAACATAAAGACGTATACCTTGTGTTGACAGATATGCGAGTCATAGGAGTAGGTATGAAAGGAACTTTATTTTAAATTGTTTTTAAAGAGGTTTTTGCAATCAATAAAATATTAACATTTGAAATGTAGAATTGCCTGGGGTGTTATTATTAAGCTTGTCTAAAGATATGATGGGAGTAGGTTTGTGATTATTATTATTATACAGGATTTATATAGCGACGACAGTTTACGCAGCGCTTTACAATATTAGGGCAGACAGTACAATTACAATACAATTCAATACAGGATGAATCAGAGGGCCCTGCTCGTTAGAGCTTACAATCTAAGAGAGATGTAGCGACAACATAGCAACAAAATATAAAGAAATAAGTCAGCAATGATGGTTATGAAACTAACATTTATAAAGTACAACACTGGGAAAACTAAAAGTCCTCCCTTGCAGTAGGGCTGTGCCCTCACTGCAATGGTTAATTGCTCTTCCATGTGTCAGGACCCTGGTCTGAACCTGCGACCTCTGCTGTGTCTGATGTCTCCCCTTGCTGAGCCACCTGAGATGCTGAACAATTCCTCAGATAATCTTGCCTTTTGCCTTGTTTCTGAAGAACCTACATCATTCTATCATCTGCCAAGGTGACCTGCTGCTGCACTTATCCAGCTGGTCAGTGGAAGACTCTCTACTGCTATAGCTACTATGTTTAGGGGGCAGGAAACGTATACACCTGATCCTTCATTGCCCCGGAAGATGGCATTCTCTTACACTGTGTGAATGGACTGTTCTTGCATCCAATGCAGAGCTATGGGCATGGGCATGGTCATGGTCACATCGGAAGACCTTAGACTTATCAAGCATTGGGGAAGAGGCTGCAATGCAAGTTAAAGTACAGAGAAGTGGAGAATCATATAAGTATAAGGCCTGTACCCAGTTCTCTAGACTCAAATGAGCAGTTAATCCTTGTAGTTTTCCCAAACTTTAGCATTTTTAGCTTTACCATGGTTTAGAAAATATAGGCAAATATAAGTTGGTTAAAAATTAATTAGAATATTAATGCAGTCATTGGACATGTAATTCTAGTCATTGATAAGTGCAATGTAATATGACAAAATGTAACTAGTACTAGTCACATTCAACTGGACTTGTTCTGTAGTGCTGAAGACATTTTGCTGCTCATCTAACTGTGCACCAGCATTCATAGCCACATGGGTCAATCCAGTGGAAATCAAACCCTCTTACATCAGTGCATCCATTGCATCATCCTCCCCTCCCCCACATTACTGTCCCTTGTTACATCAGAGCCCCCCCCCCCTTTTATACAAGAGTTTTTACTTACATCAGTGTGCGCCCTTATAGTTTAGTTCATAGCCCCTCCTTACATCACTTCCCCCTTACATTAGAGTTCGCCCTTAATAGTGCCTTTCTTTTATAATTGTTCCCCCTTACATCAGGGTACCCTTTTACTATAGAGCCCCCCCTTACATCAGTGCCCTCCCCCTCCTTACATCATAGTCCCCCCTTTAACAGTAGTGTCCCCCCTTAACAATAGTGTCCCCTTTTTTATATGAATGTTCACTCTTGCATCAGAGACCCCCCTAAACAATAGTGCCCCCCTTAACAATAGTGTCCTGTCCCCCCTTAATAGTGCCCCCTTGCATCAGTGCCCCCCCCCTCCGTTTATATCAATTCCCCCATCTTACATCCGTGCCCCCATCTTACATCTGTGCCCCCTTATATAGTGCCCCCCTTATATCAGAGTATCCCCCTTACATCAATTCCCCTCCCCTTCTTGCCTCAGTATGCCCCTCTCACCCCTTACCTTAGTGTGCCCCCCCCCCTGTGCCCCTCTTTACATCAATGTGCCCTCCTACCTTAACCAGCATGGTTGTAGCAGCACAGCAAGAAATAGAAGGCAGAGCGGCTGTGAATGGGGAAGTTCTGTCATCAGGTAGCCTGGGGGTGGAGCAAACAAGTGTTGCCATTGGTTGTTAGGACACCGGTGGTCCTAGCAACCAAGGACTGGGGGAGGGAACAGCGTTTTAGAGCCCTCTCCTATGCAGTGCAGTAGTAAGAAAACTGATGAGATCTTTCAGCTGCAGCTGCTCTTGTCACTGTCGGCTGCAGCTGAAAAATCAGTTTTGTGTAGTGAGAGTTCAGTGAAGAATCAGCCAGCCTCTACTCCTGGTCCAAGAAGAAGACGAGCCATGGCAGCCCAGGTGCTCTCCTCCTTCATGCATGCTGCAGGCACAAACTTTCCCGGGAAGGTTTGCTCAGTCCACACAGAGGTGGTATCCATCTCTACTCAAAATTTACCCTTTCAGCAGTTCTGTCATGGCTGCATGAGGTGCAGCTGGGAGATGAAGTTCCAGACTGCCAGTGCCGCTCAATGGGAGAACAATGCAGGCAGCAGAAAATCTGCACTGGCAGGAGTGAGAAGGGGGAGCTCTCCTCCTCGCCCTTTTCGCTGGGCTGACCGGAGCAGTTACAGTATGTCACTGTCACTACTCCTGTCAGTTGTGGTGCCCCTCAACATGGTGCACATGCCCAACCCCCCCCCTCTAATTTCAATGGGTCAATGAATCACTTTAATCTAATAATCATGGCACGTGTCAAGGGTTAGTGTTAATGTCCAAGAACACGTGGGAAGGTGTGGAATTTGAAGAAACTACCCTATTCTTTTTTTATAATCCAAACACCATAGCGCTAGTAAAAGCTGCGCTCCAGGATATCACCAACCCACCTCTCCACCTTGTCCAATCAGAGAACGCATTGTATGCATTGAAAAAATACAAGGCATTCTGTGAATGGCGGTGCCAACTATCGACCCTTTGTGGTTGGTATGCAGTGGGGCAGTTACTGGGCACAGGAACCAGAAGATCATGATGATCACTGTAGTAGCGCCTGTAGGCAGGTGGTCTATTTCTCCAAGTGATGCACGTCTGCAGTGGCAATGCAGATGACAGAGGAAGTTAAGGGGAACCTAGTTCCTCTATATTTTTTCGGCCACTGGGAGGCAGCTATCGGATTTAGATACTGGCACCCCATGTGAGTTTGGGGGCCATCTTGGGACAGGCAGTCTATTTAAGACCCCGACTCCGGGGTTTGGTGTGCATTTTTGTGTGTGGCAGTGTAGGGATAGGATATCTGTCCATCGGGGACAGTGCTTAGTGTCAGGGAATGGTTTCTGAGGAGCAGGGAAAATGCAGGAACATTGCATCCATCCTGGAAGCCTCCCCATTTGGGTACAGACTGGGCAGGCCGCATTCCACTCCTTGAGACAGATGCTGTCGGCACCTCTGAGTCTTTAATATACACCCTCTTCGCTGTTACAACGTGAGTGCTACCGGTCGGGTTGCCTTCTCACTGGGCCTGTTGTGTATTGCTGGACTTCTGTTAAAATATATTCCTATTACTGCACTTGGACTCCATGTGTTTTGTGCCCACCGCATCATGCTGCACCTTCCCATATGCCGACTACTACAGTGTTTGTCAGCTTCCACAGGGGTCCATCAGGAATGAAATAAGCATACCTACATTCGTCCAAGCTAGACCAGAGTTAAGATTTGTGAACATTGAGCTGAGGACTCAGCTGTGTGGTAGGAAGCATATTCCTCCAGAGTCAGTAGTTTTTATAAGGTATGCTGGGCTGGTGACCCTGAGTTACTTAACCATTTAGGCATTGATTTAAGTGTCTGGCAGAGGGAAGTCTTCCAGCACCAAATTCCTTTGCTGCTCACTGATGTCATGTGAGGGAAGCTATGATGGAAGATGTGGCAACGTGTGTCAAACTATGTGCTTGAGGAACACCCACCTTTCACTGAGCTCACCAATGCCCACTTTCCTTGGCACACTTTATTTAGCCCACTGAAATTTTTTCCTACCATTAAAGGGATTAAAGATATTGTTTGCACCCCACCCCAAAGCCAAAGGTTTGGAGCACCTCCCTGGTACAATGTCACTTAACCCCTGATGAAGGGGGAATTTGGCCCCTGAAACAAATTGGCTTAGGCCTTTTAAGTTCATAATTCTTGTGATATATTTAACGTTGTGTGCTCCTGAAATGATCATCCCCCTGCTTTTGCAAAGAGATTTATTATTGACGGGTAAAGATCTGAGTCCATCGCCTTACCTCCACTTCCTCTTACCTGCAAACAGTCAAGTTAAATGTGACTTGGTACTACTAGCTAGACATGTGCAATTCATTTTGTTCTGAATTGAATGTCAGACAATTTTTCCTTTTTATACATAAATTCATATTTATCCGAATACCGAATAACAATAGTAATGAATGTACACGAATCCTCCGAAATAAAAAAATTTGAATTCGGAAACAAATTTGAAATGTAAACACATTGCGTTTCTTAAATGTGAAACATTTGGCAGCCTAATTTGAATGGAAAACCTCACTCCTCACCTTTTAATGTCTACTCCCGTATCATGGATCTGCACTAATAATTCAGGTCCTGTCTGTTTGCTTACCTCTCTGTTCGGTGTTTTAGCTTAGGGACCGAGCCCTCACACCTGAATGATTAAGTAATCTACCAGCATTGCTCCACCCACAGGAAAGAATACTTCACTCCGTGTGCTGCAAGTCTCGTTACCGATCAATATTGTGTCTTTGGCTTGTGTTTGCTCCTGCCGTGTGCTCTTCGTTTGTTCTTGTGTACCGATCTTGGTGTATTCTTGACCCTCCTTGCCTGCTAGTATTCAAGATCTCGGCTTGTTCTTTGACCTTCCCTGTCTGCTAGTGACTCCGACCTTGGCGTGCCTCCTGTCTGTTCTGTCTGCTTGTAGCCCTGACCCTTGGCTCTCCCTCTGACCTTCTCTTGCTATCTTGCACTGCTGCTTTCTCTCCATTCACCTATAGCCTGCTGGGAGCTGGAGCTGGGGGACCCCGGGGGCCGTGACCTGGATCCATTTGCAACCAAGTCCATCCTCACCACCAGAGGCTCTGGTGAATACCTACTGGCTCTTAGACTCCACGCCCTGGGGAAACCTACACTTTAGCTCCCTGTGCAATCTGTGTCAGGGTCCCAGCAGTCCTGCTTCCCTGCACCATCCTGATCTCTAGTTGCAGCAGTCAGCTAAGGGTTCACAACCTTAGCGGTGCGCTGTGCACTTCAACGGTGCGATTCGCACCCCAGCAGTGTGGATCTGTCACCTGATACCCTGCTATAGCTCATGACCCCTCAGCAGCCTCCACTGACAGGGATGATGGTATAGCAAAGAGTGTCACAGCTCCTTGCAACACATCTGCGAGCAGCACACCACCAGCTGTAGAGTATAGCAGGCAAATTTCTCTGCACCAGCTGCTGCAGTGAAACGGAAAATACACTCCCTGCCACCCACATGCCCAGTGTCTAAATTCTGTGAATTTGCAAAATGTACTGTACCACAATGGCAGGTTCCCAGTTGCTATTTCTTTGCACGTAAGGCCATTCCAGCGCTGTATCATCACGTGGAAGGCAATGTTTTGGCCTCATTGGGCAAGGCAGTCAGCAGCAAGGTCCACCTTACTGCTGACTCGTGGTACAGCAAGCATGGTCAAGGACAATCTATTTTGTTCACAGCACACTGGATAACTCTGCTTGCAACTAGGGAGGATGCAGGACAGGGCTCAGTGCTGGAGCTTGAGTTTTTCCACCGTGTCTTTTATACAGCTAGGGGTAATGATTCAAGATCTGTCACCTTCTCTGCCGCTGAATTGTTCTACCCACCACTAGTACCCCCTAAGCATTTAAGGGGCTATTCCGTCAGGCTAAAAGATGCCATGCAGTGCTTCAGCTGGTGTGTCTAGGGGACAGGAGCCACACTAAAGCAGAGTTTCTCTCTTCTTTCAGTTCTGCAAGGACAGACCCAGAAGTGGTTCATGCCACGGAAGTTTGAGCCAGGCATGGTGATGTGTGATAATGGCACTAGCCTTTTGTCCACCCTTCGACAGGTTAAGTTGAAACATGTGCCATGCCTGGCACATGTCCTCAATTTGGTGGTTCAGCGTTATGTTATGATTTGTAGATTCTGATAAATCCACCTCCATCCACAATAAGTAGGAATCCTCTTATTTCACTTTTATACCTTACTATAACTATTGTAGCGCTACCCCCGCAGGAGCTGCTTAAGTATGTTCAGTCCCGTACTCAACCCCAAGAATAGCCTCAGCCCCTCTGGCACACCTGGCAATAGTGTAAGTGCAAAGACCAATGAAACCCCACGCATTATGATTAACCACTTCAAGACCAAGCCTGTTTTTTGGGTTCGGTGTTTACATGTTAAAAACAGGTTTTTTTGCTATAAAATTACTTAGAACCACAAAACATTATATATTGTTTTTCGAACACCCTAGAGAATAAAATGGCGGCCATTGCAAAACGTCACACCATATTTGCGCAGCGGTCTTCCAAGCGTGCTTTTTTAAAATAAATTCAGTTTTTTTAGTTGAAAAATAAGAAAACAGTAAAGTTAGGTGAATTTTTTTCCATATTGTGAAAGATAATGTTATGTTGAGTAAAATGATACCCAACATGTCATGCTTCAAAATTTGCGTCTGCTCGCAGAATGGCGACAAACTTTGCAAATTAAAAATCTCCATTGGCGACGTTTAAAAAAATCTACAGGTTAGCAGTTTTGCATTACAGAGGAGGTCTAGTGCTAAAATTATTGCTCTCGCTCTAACTATCGCAGCGATACCTCACATGTGTGGTTTGAACACCGTTTTCATATGTGGGCGGGACTTACGTATGCGTTCGCTTCTGCACGCGAACTGGCGGGGACGGAGTGCTTTACATTTTTTTTATTTATTTTGCTTTTTACTTTTTATTTTTACACTGTTCTTTAAAAAAAAAAAAAAAAAAATTTGATCACTTTTATTCCTATTACAAGAAATGTAAACATTTAAAAAACATAGAAAAAAGCATGACAGGTCCTCTTAAATATGAGATCCGGGGTCAAAAAGACATCAAATCTCATATTTACACTAAAATGCAAAAAAAAAAAAAAAGAAATCTGAAAAAAATGACAGCCAAAAAAAAAATGGGCCCTTTAAGACCGTTGGGTGGACGTGACTTCTGACGTCAGAAGCCGCTCACTCGGCTCACGGACACTGGGGGGGACGGATCGGATCATTTCCGCCGCTGCCGGCGGGTCCGGTAAGCAGCAGAGACTTCCCAGATAAACTATCCCGCACATACACTACAGATACAGAGCCCTGAACAAGTGTGTGCGGGCCCGTATAGCACCAAAGACTTCAGTCTCTTGGAAGGAAGATGAGGCCTTGGATCTTCAGCTAGCCACTCTCATTGGTGCACTTAAACTCCTGAATAGCAGGGCCAAACGACACAACTGGCCCAGATTATCGAGTAAAGAATGCAAGATTTGCCTCAGCAGGGTGAAAGGATAATGGTGTCTGTATACAGTTTCTCTGTATCTAAATGGCATGGTGTCCTGTGGCACTACAGGTGTCAGCAAGGTGGCTAAGGGCAATGATGTTTGTATACGGTGTCCATAATCTCTATCTGTGTGCAGTGTCCTTGTTTTCTGCAAATGGGCAAATTCCTTCTTACCTAATCCTGCAGTCAAGGCCCAAGCGAATGTCCTGGAACAGGCAGGCTCTTCTAGTGACCCGACTGGTCAACTCACACCGTAAGGCCTCATACACACGGGCGTATCTAAAAAAAATAAACAAAACGTCGGGTCCGACGTCAAGGAAAAAAAGTCGACATTTTTCGGCGTTCTGCAATGGCGTTTTTGAGCGTTAGTGAGCGTCGGCGTCAATAGGCGTTTTTTAAAAAAAATCATCCCTCGTCAGCGTCAAAAAACACCGGAAAACGCCGATACAATATTAGGTGGCGTTTGTTGCCGTTTTGTGGCGTCGGCATCAAAAAACGTCAAAACGTTACAGCCTCAGAACGCGATGGCCATGGGTTCTACTTACTGCTCACTAACGCCGACGCCACCTACAGCTCAAAAACGCCGACATTTTTATGGGGCCATTGACTAACATGGAGAGCTGCAAAAAACGCCAGAAAACGCCGGCGCCAAAAAACGTCCGTTTGTATGAGGCCTTATACTTGACACCGTTGATGTAGGTGCGTTTCGATATGCATTTGGGATCCCTCTCACAGGCTGGATGTCCCCGAAGGGCTGTGGATACCTGAAACAATGCAGTGGATTGACCTGGGAGGCAGAACCTCTCCCCTAAATCCAATCTTTTCCCCTGTCTTGTGGTGGCTTAAGATGGAGTCTTTTTGTTCCTCTCTCCCCACAGCAGGCTGGCTCTTGTAGTTCTGTGTCCATAGAAAGCTATGGACCATTTTTAGAGGGGGACTGCATATCCCAGAATCCTTTGTTGCTGCTCCTGCTTGCTTAAAGGCCTTCTAATTGGCCCCTGTAATTGTTCCTGTAATTGGCTCTCCTTCTCCTGCCAATAAGAATAAGGGAGGATGTAGAGTGAGCAGCCCTGTGTGTCTGTGCGAGGAGAAAAAAAGGGAGGGGGAGAAATCCCCTGCAGACTGACAGGCATTCTCTCCCTCACAAAAGAATCTCGGCCAGCTTGGCCAGGTCGCAGGTGACAGAGCGGGGCACCCACTACACTATTTATTGCAATATGTTTCCATTACATATGTATTATATGGCGCATTTTTTTATAATTCACACTATACTCACTAGAAAAAAAAAAACAATTTGAATTGGAATAAATTTGGATCATTCGTTATTTCATTACTTTATTTTGGAAGCTTCAAACATTAACAAAAGGCCCCAATTATTTCATTCTGTCATCCAAATGATATTAATGAAAACAAATTTGTTGTTTTCATTATAATGTATTATTGTGTAGCACCCCCATAGTATAGGTGCCTTTTTTGTAGCAGGATTTTGCTAGAAGAGGCAAAATTTAGTCAGATCTGAGTGTAAGAGCAGGCCTGAATGTTTTGATCTGGGCTGGGAGGAGTGGCTCAGGGAGGATTGAGTTGATTTAACAGATGAGCTCACCAGAACCTCCCCCTTTTTCTTGAAACCTGGTGTTAGGTTTCTAATTAGAAAGCTGGCAGATAGGTGGAGCCATCTGAAATATTCTAAGGAGCTCTGACCAATCCCCAAGCAGGGTTGGCAGGGGGCAGGCCGCTTCATATACTCGAGAAGATCGTTTTAGGACGATGTTTTTTCCGTGGATATGATACCCCCACGATGTGTTATTATGTAA
>BLSH010459703.1:1933902-1960253 GCA_018402905.1 Glandirana rugosa | reverse complement strand
GGATTTTTTGGGGGACCCCCCCCCCCCCCCAGCTCACCAGAACTAGTGTCCCCATTGGAAGATTTCCCATCTATTACTTATCTGGGGACAACCCAAAAATCGGGGCTTTCTTTTTTACTTTCACTTTCAATGATAATGGTAAACAGGACAAATAGAGCTGGTGAATCTTCTTAACATGGACACAGACAGCAATAAAAACTGTCAGGGGCTCTAATCCCTCTCCACTCTCTCCACACTAAAAAAAAGAAAGGTTTGCCTTTAGTTATACCTTAATCCATTTATTCACTGGTCACCATGGTGTTTGAATTGTTATTTAAACAGGGTGATTTTGTAAACTTCCACACCCCTGTAATGTTTTTTGGACAATCATTCTCTGCATTTGCACTTTCATATCACCATGATGTTAAGATTAAGTGGTTACCCATGTGGCTGTAAATGTTGAGGTATGTTACTGTCACTCGTTAGAACTGAGCTTGGGTGAGTGGTGAAAGATCTTCAAGATTATAGAAAAAGTCCAGTTGAATATGGCTGACTAATCCTAGCTGTATTGGCCTTTCTCAACCTTTTACAATGAAGGAACACTTTTCATGTCTTGGGCAAATTATTTCCTGATCTACAGCTTACAAACTGTCCAGTTTTTAAGTGTCTGCTATGGACTTCAGCTTCTGTGCAATTTTTGGACAAACTTCTATGACACAATGCAGCCCTCAACTTTTTTTTAGAGGGACACATTACAACTTTACATTTTCCTCCCAGAAGTGCCAACTCTACAAGCCATGATGCTCTTAGCATGCAAATCTGAAAACTCTACCTGCGCTGTTGGCTTACAATGGTTGGTGTCAGAACTCAGACTCTGAGTACTGTTGGCAGGGTCACCAGCAGGGGGGTACAGGCAGTACTGTTGTAAGGGGTCCCAGTGTCTCAAGGGGCCCTTACAACAAAGCCTTTAGCAGTCTTTAACATTGGGAGGGGGACACCATTCTCCAGAACCATAGCCGATAAAAATACCAAACTTGGGTCACATAGAGAGGGCCCCCTGGGCAACAACTGGTACACATTTGGGACCTCCAGCACCTATGGTTCGGCCGTACCTGGTCCTCAAAATGACCAATCACTGTCGGGTGAATTTCGGACTTAATATCGGAGTCTATGGGAGGGGGGCATCCCTTTTGAAGACACTGTTCTCCCGAACCATAGGCAATAAAAATACCAAACTTGGGTCACATGGAGACTGGTCCAAGTTTGGGACCTCCAGCACCTATGGTTTGGCATGAGGTCTTATTGCAAGCAACAGGTGAGGCTATGCTGCCTGTGCACTGTTTTTTAACCCCTTGGATCCCACACTAGCATGCATTGCACACTTTACTTCACTTGAATGGGTCATGCTTGGCAGGCTACACCTGGTAAGTGTGACAGGGTGTATAATTCCTACTGTGGCTGCAAAATGTGTATACCCCATGGCCAGTGGGCCGATGTGGTGGGATGGCCAGTGGGTGGGCCCTGGGGTATGTTGGTGGTCAGACGGGGCAGGTCTAAAGCTGTGTAAGGGGCCCCAAAATTTCAGATGGTTGCCCCTGACTGTTAGTCTGATATTATTCTGCCAGTATATCGCATTGTAGCCTGCAGAGAAAGCACAGAAGTTGCTATTGAGTGGCAGCCCCCGGGCAACGGCTGCAAAACCCCAAGCTAGAAACCCTAAGTCATACAGTGACATATTAGCATGGATGTCACACCACTTGCCTACTGTGCACGTTTAACCCCTTCCTGCCCAGGCCAATTTTCAGCTTTCAGCTCTGTCACACTTTGACAATTGAGTGGTCATGCAAAACTGTACCCAAACTAAATTTTTATCATTTTTTTTGCACAAATAGAGCTTTCTTTTGGCGGTATGTGATCACCACTGGGTTTTTTATTTTTTGCTGAACAAAAAGTTTGAGATTTGTTTTTTCATAGTTTGTTATAAAATTTTACACACAAGTAATTATGAGGCGACCTTGCTAGGCGCACTGATAGGTGGCACTGATGAGCGGCATTTATGGGCACTGATAGGCGGCACTGATGGGCGCCTCTGGGCTCTGGTAGGCGGCACTAATAGGTGGCACCGATGGGCTCTGATAGGCAGTACTGATAGGTGGCACTGATAGGTAACACTGATTGATTGGCAGCACTGGTGGGCACTGTTGGGACTGCACTGATAATAAGTGCCAATGTCCCTTTAACACGCTGACAGCGCAAGGAGACAAAAGCGGATAACTGGCTTGTGTTAAAATCCATGATGTCATTGGACACAGCTGATCACGTATTAAAGGGCCGCTATGATTTTCCCTTTAGTCCTTCGGAACTCGGGGATCACAGAGCGTGATCACGGGAGGACGTCATTAGACACCTGGCAAAGTAAGCCCATGCTGTAGCCATCATCTTCAGGTTAAACAAAGTCTCTCTACGGCTCCATGCACACTAGCATTTTTTTAAAGCTCCTAGAAGTTGTTAGCATTTTTTTCTGCTCCTAGAAGCTAAATAGTGTTATCCTATGTGTCCATGCACACTACTTTAGGCTATTAGCATTTTTGAACTTCAGCGTCTAGGAGCAGAAAAAAAAATTTTTGTACAGTTTCCTGGAGAGTTTTTCCAGCAGAATCGCTCCTAAACGCTACTAATAGCATTTTTTTTTTTTTTTTAGCTTAAAAAAGAATTCTTCCTCCTCCACCCCTGACACTCTGGGTTCACTCATATTGTAAGTTGTATAACTAATAACTCTATTTTAGTAATGGAGACCACAACACAGAGTTAGAAATGTTTACTTTTAGCTCTTATTTCTGAGAAAAAATAACAACTGTTACTAATAAATAGTACTATTCTTTACATAAGTAGTCAACTTGAAGGTTCTGGTGAACAAAAGGAGTAAGTGATTTGTGCACTTTAACCACTCCCTGTATCCTCCAACAATATTGATAATCGAAAACAATGCAATTCCTCCAATTGAGTTCAAACAATACCTAATGGGTCTTTGCAAAAGAGGTAATTTGATAATGTCGACTGGAAATTGACAAATTAATTGTTACAGTAAATCCCTATCTTAAGCCGATGACCCAAAGGATAAATTGGTACCACTCAATGGACTCTGTCTGAACCTGTCCTGTTAGCAATATTCTACAATGCAACAAATACACTGTAGCATTTAGCAATAGATCTACAGTTAAGCAAAACACGTTAAATAACCTTGGCCTATATACAGGTGATTCTCGAAAAATTTAAATATCATGCAAAAGTTAATTTATTTCAGTAATGCAACTTAAAAGGTGAAACTAATATGAGATAGACTCATTACATGCAAAGCAAGATAGTTCAAGCCGTAATTTGTCATAATTGTGATGATTATGGCTTACAGCTCATGAAAACCCCAAATCCACAATCTCAGAAAATTAGAATATTGTGAAAAGGTGCAATATTCTAGGCTCAGTGTCCCACTCTAATCATCTAATTAAGCCATAACACCTGCAAAGGGTTCCTGAGCCTTTAAATGGTCTCTCAGTCTGGTTCAGTAGGAATCACAATCATGGGAAAGACTGCTGACCTGACAGTTGTGTAGAAAACCATAATTGACACCCTCCATAAGGAGGGAAAGCCTCAAAAGGTAATTGCAAAAGAAGTTGGATGTTCCCAAAGTGCTGTATCAAAGCACATTAATAGAAAGTTATGTGGAAGGGAAAAGTGTGGAAGGAAAAGGTGCACAAGCAGCAGGGTCCATGACCGCAGCCTGGAGAGGATTGTCAGGAAAAGGCCTTTCAAAGGTGTTGGGGACTTTCACAAGGAGTGGACTGAGGCTGGAGTCAGTGCATCAAGAGCCACCACAGACAGACGGATCGTGGACATGGGCTTCAAAGTTGTATTCCTCTTGTCAAGCCACTCCTGAACAACAAACAATGTCAGAAGCGTCTTACCTGGGCTAAAGAAAAACATGCCTGGTCTGTAACTCAGTGGTCCAAAGTCCTCTTTTCTGATGAGAGCAAATTTTGCATCTCATTTGGAAACCGAGGACCCAGAGTATGGAGGAAGAATGGAGGGGCACACACTGCAAGATGCCTCAAGTCCAGTATGAAGTTTCCACAGTCTGTGTTGATTTGGGGAGCCATGTCATCTGCTGGTGTTGGTCCACTGTGCTTCATTAAGTCCAGGGTCAATGCAGCCGTCTACCAAGAGATTTTGGAGCACTTCATGCTTCCTTCTGCAGACGAGCTCTATGGGGATGCTGACTTCATTTTCCAGCAGGACCTGACACCTGCCCACACTTCCAAAAGCACCAAAACCTGGTTCAATGACCGTGGGATTACTGTGCTTGGTTGGCCAGCAAACTCGCCTGACCTGAACCCCATAGAGAATCTATGGGGCATTGCCAAGAGAAAGATGAGAGACATGAGACCCAACAATGCAGAAGAGCTGAAGGCTGCTATTGAAGCATCCTGGTCTTCCATAACACCTAAGCAGTGCCACAGGCTGATAGCTTCCATGCCACACCACATTGAGGCAGTAATTGCTGCAAAAGGGGCCCAAACCAAGTACTGAGTACATATGCATGCTTATACTTTTCAGAGGTCTGATATTTTTCTATGTACAATCCTTGTTTTATTGATTGCATGTAATATTCTAATTTTCTGAGATTGTGGATGTGGGGTTTTCATGAGATGTAAGCCATAATCATCACAATTATGACAAATCCCAGCTTGAACTATCTTGCTTTGCATGTAATGAGTCTATCTCATATATTAGTTAAACCTGTTAAGTTGCATTACTGAAATAAATTCACTTTTGCACGATATTCAAATTTTTTGAGTATCACCTGTATTGTTCCTCCTGTTCTAGAAAAAAGAGTTCTTAGAAGCTAAACCAATACCAAGCAATAGCCCTGAGTATATGTGAGGAAAAAATGGGTAGATGCAGTTGCAATTCTCCTGTCTTGTAATGTCCAAGCAATCTTCTGCCGGCAATAAGGGTTGGGTACCTATGAATACGGTGTCCTAATCAGTAAGATGAGGCACAAATAGGTGAAATTCCACTGGCTTCTTGAATAAGATTAGTCACAACTGCTAAACTCTAATCTTCTGTGTGGGCACCGGTTCCAAGGGACTGTTTGAAGATAAATGATCCGGTGCTCAGTTGATGCTGAGAAAGCTGGAACCGTTAGACTGCCTGCTCCTGGGAGGTGTAAAGCATCTGCTGCACTCCTTGCAGCTCTCCTGTTCGACAGACTCGACCATTGCATTAGTTGGTACGGCTTCCATCCAGAAAGAGATGAGCTTTGGATAGTTCTGTTGTTCGCTCACTGTATTGCTGGAGAGCAGATACTAGCTGTATCACCTGCTGATGACTTCAGTCGACTGGAACAATTTGCTTAGGCCGCAAGCCTAAATCTGATGGCAGCAGCACGCAGGGTTACACTCTGATTGATCACGTTATCCCAAGAGGCCATTGTTGGCTCCTCCTTCCCCTTAAATAATCCTACAATGCATTGCTTCTCCCAGAATTCTTCAGTGCAACACAGCCTGATGGGAAATGGAGTCCTTCTCACTAAGAGTCTGTTGCCTATTTCCTTGTTCCGCACTGCAACTCCCACGAAGCATCACCCTGGCTGCAATTATAGTCTTTTCCAAAAGCAAGCACTAGAGGAAGTTCCCATGTTAAGCAATGTACACCATTGTCTATATGCCGGAGGCTTGACTATGGCGCTGTGAGGACGCTTTCCTGGGAGCTCCGTGCGGTGCTGGTGAGAAAGAGCCAACAGGTGAGGATTTACAGCCTCTAACTAACTACTATCTATGCCCATACCGGACGGTGCCCTGGGTACTCCGGCCACACTTAGGGGCTCGGATATCTCCACATACTTTCTCCGGAACACAGTGGCCTCGACACAGGCTCCGGCCTCGGCGTCCAAGATGGCGCCGTCCCGCTCCAGTACTACGGGCAATGGCACCCAGAGGAGGACTGAGAGGAAGGTCTTGCAGACAACGGCTGCTGTCTCGGGGGCGATGCTGCCCTCAGAGGTCCCGGACTCCCCTATTCTCTCCCCGGTGATACCACCAGAGGACTCTGCCGCTTCCTCAGCTTCAGACTCAGAACCTGCTCACTCGGCTGCCTACTAAACAGGACATGTCTGTGATGGCAGCCACCATTGTTAATACCCTGTCTAGGGAAATACATGACATAAAGCACCAAGTGGAACAGGTAGACACTCGGGTCACTGTAGTGGAGACCACCGCAGCAGATCTACTGAACAGAGTGGCGGCGTTGGAGGAGGCCAAATACAGCCACAACAAGCAGCTGATCTTAATGCAGCTGGCCATAGATAATGGCGAAAATCGGAATAGATGCAATAACATCAGGATCCGCGGCTTACCAGAAGGCACTTCTGGTGCTGATCTACGGGCGACTGTCACCGCCATCTTCAGTGGCCTACTGAACAAACCCCCCACGGAGGAACTGGAGCTGGACCGGGTGCACAGAGTACAGGGACCCAGATCTGGCGACGCGTCCCTCCCTAGGGATGTCCTGGCCAGGGTGCATTTTTTCAATGTACGGGAAGACATTATGCGTAGAGCATGGGCAAATGGCCCGATAGATTTCGATGGAGCTACAGTGAGACTATTCCCGGACTTGTTAAAGCAGACCCTCAGAATCCGAGGCATCCTGCGGCCGCTGCTGGAGAGGATTAGAGCCACGGGAGCTACCTACCGTTGGGGGCATCCCTTCCATTTAATTGTCCAGGAAGGAAACGGGACATTTGTCTTACACTGGCCTGATCAACTACCAGACCTCTTTACTTTTCTGGAGGAACCTGAAATACCGATTCCTGACTGGCAGGACTTCCCTTCCTTCAATGGCCAGTCAATGCCTGGGTTGGCTTCCCCGAGACCGCAGAGGAATAGGAGACACAGGCGGCGCTCCGGATCCCATCCGGCGCCCAGGGAGAGGCCCTCCACATCCGAACAGTGAGGTACTGCTTCCGTCCTTGCTCACCCCTCTCTACAGGACCAGCTGACCTTTCTCATTATTTTTTTTTCTTTTTTTTTTCTTCTTTGTGTCCTCTTTGAACTGACCAGACACTGGCAACTGCGGTTGTGCTCCGCATGGACCTACCACTTTGTACCCCCCTTCCCGCTGAGCATTCTTTGCCTGAGCTTACTGACAATACAAGGGGACGTGTCTGCTGTTTGATCACCTGGCCCCCCGGAGTGACGACTCGGGCTGGTCGGTGCAGTTAACGGAGTGTCAGTTGAGTAAAGGCCTTAGGCCCTCAAGTGTTTGTTATCCAACATATGACTATTAAGCTATGATTTAAGCTTTTTGACCCACACTATGTTTATTTTAGTTGATTGCTTTAATTTTTGGTTGACTGTCATATTTATGGGTATGCCAGACTATAATGTTCCTCAGGCAGGGGCTGGCATAGGGCCGCCGTCGGGCCTTCCCTCCTGCCTCCCGCGGCCTGGTTGTGGCCTCTTTCCGGTTGGTGGGGGATAGGTCCAGGTGCAGTAGGGAAGGGGAGGTCGGCCGGGGAAACATAGGAGGCAGGGTTAGGGGGTCGCTGTAGAGGGCGGGTATATATCCTCTGGGCGCGCTCCCTCTCGGTGGTCTCCGGGTCCTCTGTAGGTGGTGGGGCCGGGATCTCCGGTGCCGTCCGAGGGGCTGGTTGGCGCACGCGGGGATACGGTTGCCACCTGAGACACGATCGCGGCCGGTCAAGACGGGCTGGCTCCGTTCGTTGCTTTCTACCAGTCCCCGCTGGGGCCTTGGTACCGCAGTGTTATTGCTGCAGAGGGGAAATAGCCACAATTGACACGGAGGGCGCCCCCGGCTTGCCGACCCGAGCTAGTAGGGTCGCTGACTGGGAGGGGAGGTCCGCCACCCATGGACCGCGGCCTTGTATGTCGGGCCTAGGGACGAGAGAGGGGAGACCTTTGACTCCCCTCTCCGCAGCCGACACTGATGGGTTCCTTAGATGGCGACCTGGCGGCTTTTCTCTCTGTTCCGCGAAAGGTCTGCCCCCCATGATGCTGCCTAGGCTATGGTGTGCTCGGGAATGCCAGTGACTGCAAAAACAAGAGACACTTCTAATTCTCATCATGGAAGGTTGGTCAAGAGAGAGGGTAGATGAGGGTGAGCTGGATGGGTACAGATTAGAGGAGTCTGCTCACCGTTTATTGATTATTGAATGTTGTTCATTAATTATGTTTCTCAGTTGCATTACTAATACCGCGTTCTGAGATGTACTTGTGGTGATGTTGGTTGGGGTCGGGGGTTGGGCCTTCCTGGGGGGGCGGGGGCGGTGGGGGTTGGCATTGCCTTCTCCCACCTCCCCCTTGGGGGGTACGACCGATGCCCTTGCCCTGTGCAGGTCGGCCTCCTGCGCGCCCCCTCCGGGAGGGGGGGGGGGTCGATCGCCGGGCGGGGCTCCACGCAGAGGGGCTCTAATTTCACAATGCCTTACGAATTCTCCCATATCCGCACGTCTCCCACTGCTTTACAGAGTCAGTCTTCCACGCTCTGATCATAGGTTGCGCTTTAGGAGCTTGGCTCTAGTGAGCCATTCTTAGTTACTTTTTCTGCCTTTCAGTCTTTCCCCCTTTCCCTCTCTTCCCCCACCTCCCTCCCCTCCCCCCTTTTTTTTTTTCCTGTGCCGGGTGCGAGCCTTCAGCGGACGGTCTTGGGGCCGACCGACGGACCCCCTGGGGATGGAGCACAGGGTCACCTCCCTAAATGTTAGGGGGCTCTCCACCCCAGAAAAACTATCTAGACTACTATCGGTCCTTAAAGGGATGTGCTCGCAGGTAGTGTTCCTCCAGGAAACACACTTCAAGCAGTCTAGCATACCAAAGCTCTCCAACAGAAACTTTCCGACCACGCTCCTTCGCCCCTGGCACTCTCCAAGGGGGTCAGTATACTGCTCGCCAAATCGGTCCCATGGACGCCCATTCAGGAGAAGGCGGATCCTCTCGGGCGCTTCCTCCTGGTGCAGGGATAGATAGGTGACAAAACGGTGACCCTGGCTAATGTCTACCTCCACAATTCAGACCAATGGGGTATTTGAAGGCCTTGGTCCCTATCCTATTAGAGTTCCAGGTGGGTACCCTTATTTTGGGCGGAGATTTCAATTTTGCCCCTGAGCCACTCTTAGATGTCTCTAGAGGGACATCACATTTGGTGTACTCATACCTTAAAAAGCTAAAGATGGAGTTCCTCCATCTCAACCTGATAGACCCCTGGAGGCTCATGCATCCTGGAGATAGGGACTACGCACACTACTCAGCTGTGCATGGCACATATTCCAGGATTTACTTTTTTCTCATACAGCATAAGGACCTTCCTCTGGTCTCCTTGTCCCAGATTGATATCACCTCCCTTTCTGATCATGCCCCGATCCACATGTCCCTGTGCTGGGGGGAGGTACCTGCAAGTCCACCCACCTGGAGGCTCAACGAATCCCTCCTGCACACCCCAGAGATCAGACAGGAGATAGCCCAGGCGATCTCTGATTACTTCTCCAATAATGCAGACCCTGCCATATCCCCCACAACCATCTGGGAGGCTGACAAATGCGTGATTCGTGGGGTACTCAATAGATGGGGAGCCCAGAGGAAACGTGACAGGGCAGGACAGATAGACCTGCTTACCTCCCAGGTGCGCTCCCTGGAGTTGCAACACAAGAAGTCTCAGGCAGAGGCTCACCTCCTTGCCTTGAGTAAGGCTAGGGAGGCCTTGAATGCCCTGCTCTTCCAGCAAACGATTCGGCGGCTGGAATGGGCGAAGCGGTCGATCTTTGAATTCGCAAACAAACCATGCTCAATGCTGGTCAGGGCTCTACGAGGCCCTAGAAAACATACATTCATCCCTCATATTTTAGACAACAGAGGAAAGCGAGTTCACACCTCTAAGGACATCGCGCAGGTGTTTTACAACTTCTATAGGCGATTATACAATCTTCACCCTGATCTCTCTCGGGAGGTGCGGGCGAGGCAAGAGGCTGCTGCGGGAGACTACATCGCCCAATCAGGCATGCCTACATTGGCACAAGAAGTCAGGGAGGCTATGGAGGCCGAGATATCGACTGAAGAGTTCATTACGGCCCTTGCTCAGTCAAAGCCAAACAAGGCTTCTCCCACACATTCCGCTACTGGTTCATTTTGACCAAGCTGGTTTTGTTTCTCAGCGAGAGGCTCGTAATAACACCACTCGTGTGCTGGACCTCATAGTCCATGCCCGGAGACATCAGAAATCACTACTCCTACTGTCGACCGATGCAGAAAAGGCCTTTGACAGGATGGCCAGGCACTTCTTGCGGGCCACCCTGTCTTATATTGGTCTAGGCCCCAACATGCTCCATTGGATACTCACTTTATATTCTCACCCTTCGGCGGCAGTGAGAGCCAATGATTGGAGGACAGAATATTTCTCTCTGGGGAATGGTAGGAGACCGGGTTGCCCCCTGTCTCCGATCATTTTCATACTCACTCTAGAATCCTTTCTATGTTCGGTTAGAAGGAACCCTGATATAAAGGGGATCCAAGATCTCTCCGGACACCACAAGGTCGCCGCCTACGCGGAGGATCTGATCTTTTTTGTGTCCACTCCTGACATTCCTCTCCCCAACATCTTAGAGGCTCTACGGGTGTATGGAGAACACTCATACTACAAAATAAATGTGGCCAAGTCGGCCGCGTTGAATGTTACATCCCCCCCGTCTACATTGGACAGGCTCCGTGATGCATTTGTGTTTAATTGGTCAGCTGCCCCTATAAAATACTTGGGTATATACGTAACCTCTGATCCGGCGGACCTCTACCTGGCCAACTTTGTCCCTCTCCTAACCAAGCTGAAGGCAGAACTCAGACTATGGCACTCATTGATCCTTACCTGGTTTGGACGCTGCGCGGCATTAAAGATGACTATTCTTCCTCAGATTTTGTACGTACTACAAGCCATTCCCATCCAGATTCCCATGGACTTTTTTGGGCAACTACGAGCCCTTTTCAGAGACTTCATATGGTCCCATAGACCTGCCAGAATCAAGCTTCAGACTTTGTCGCTGCCCAAGGCCATGGGGGGTCTGGGTGTACCCGACGTGCTCAATTACTATAGGGCCGCCCACCTCGCACGAGTGGTTGACTGGCACTGCCATGTGGATTCCAAGCAGTGGGTAGCTCTTGAGATTACGGAGGCCTCTTTTGCCTCTCGCATCCTCGCCATGGATACAGGCCGAACTCCCTAATGACATGAGTGAACATCCACTGATTGGAGCGACGTTGGGGATCACCAGAACAGTCCTGCGCTCCTCAGATTTAGCCCCGCTCCCATCCCCGTTGACACCGATCCTCGGAAATCGTGACTTTATCCCGGGTATAACCAGCAAAGGGGTACGGAGGTTGGCTTCACAGGGGAAGACGCGGTTGAGGGATGTGTGGCCATGGGGTGCCCTGCCCTCGCAAACGGACATAGCGGGGTTTTTGGACCCCCCCGATGGACGCCCTGAGTACCTACCAAGTCAGGCATTTTCTCTCCTCACTACAGAAGGCGCACTTTACCCCTCGTGATCTTACGCCTTTCAAATCGATGTGTAACACGGGAGAGCCCACCAGACATACATTGGCAGCTCTTTACAAGCTTATCTCGTCTCCGGTTGGCGGGTCAACTCCTACATTTATTCGGCGTTGGGAATGCGACCTGGGCAGGCAGTTCACACCAGCTCAGATCGACAAAATACTCTTGTTGGCACACAAATCGTCCATGGCAAGTCAATACCAGGAGGCGGGTTACAAGATACTCACCCGCTGGTATAGAGTGCCACAAGTCCTACACCAGATGTTCGGTACTATTCCAGACGTGTGCTGGCGTTGTGGATCAGAGGGAGGCTCGATTCTACATATCTTCTGGTCATGCCCCGCTTTAAAACCATTCTGGGATGAGGTTGCATCCACCATTAAAAGCCTAACGGCTGTGGATTTGAAAGATGACCCAGCTCTAGGTCACTTGCACTTGACGGAGATGCCCCTAAACAAATATAAAAAGACCCTCACAATGCAACTCCCCAACGCGGCCAAGGTTTGCATCCCAGCCCTGTGGAAGCAGACACAACCCCCAACCAAAGCCCTCTGGTTCTCAAAGATTAATCACATCCATCGCATGGAGGAGCTATCTGCATCTCTGTCTAACACAGAAGAACAGTTCAGGGATAAGTGGAGATATTTCACTGACACGGAGGATTGCCTGCGGGTGGCTGCCTGATAGTCACTGACTAGATCATATTCCTATAAAATTCTCAATCCCATTGCGACCCCTGTGACTCCCCCCTAGGGGGCCCCTTATCCCCTCTTTACTGGTACGGGAAAATAATTTTTTTCCTTTTTTTTTTTTTTTTTTTTTTCCTCTCTCCTTCTCTCTCACTCCCTTCCCCCTCCGGTCCTCTTTCACATCTATATTCTTCTCTTTCTTCTTTTGAAAAAGAGGGTAGGCCTTAGATGGCCCTCCTGGAAAATTGGGAAAACAAATGTTTGTGCTGATGGGGGGGTGGGGGGGGGCGTGGCGGGGGCCCCGCCAGGCAGGCTTGCGGTCCGGCGGTGGGAGCCTCCGGGTGCGTGCCCCTCCTTGGATAGATTGACACACAGTCTCTGATACCTACCACCTACTTGGTATGGTCACAATACCCTTGACAGACTTTCAGTGGCTGTGTCGGAATGTGTACATGTGTATATCTTCATTTGCTGTTGCATTGTGATGTTCTTTTCACAGGTGCTGATCTGTTGGTTGTAACAGTTAACCCAATCGGATTGATTTCTATGTAAATGTTGCGGGTCGCAAAGATGTTTGATTTTGTCAATGTTGGAATAAATAAAGAATTAAAAAAAAAAAAAAAAAAAAAGAACCCATCTCTCTGCTTTGGGTTGAATGTATGTTTTCTCCTTTGTGGAAATTTCAATATGTAGTGTACTACCCCCTGCAGAAACTGCTGTAAACCAACTTGATCTTGCCTAGAATCAGTGCAGAGGCAGCCAGGCACCCAGCAACATTTCACTCTTTCCAGATCAATAATCAGTCGTCTTTGGTCGTCTTTGGATTTTTATTTTTAAACAACTTGTATGGGAGAGGGGTGGTATAGGACCCTTCAAGTTTCCTGTTTACTTGTATGAGGACACTTCACTTTACTCAGTCTTTGTGACTAGTCTGAATGCAGATTCAAGTTACATAGTCTGGTTGAATAAATACACAAGTCCATCCAGGTTAACCCATAGGAAGTTTAAGTACAGGAAGCTTTGCTAAATCCTCTTTGGAAGCTACCCAGGCAGCAATTCTGTAGGTTTGTCCACCCAGAGGAATACAGCACACACTCACTAACAACCTTGGGAGGGGCTGTAGGCGGGTGACACTCCCTCTGTTGCCCTCTTAGTTGGGTGCCAAGTGTGTGTTGCATGGAAGGCCTACCCCAGGGTGTGTTCCATGCCCTGAGAGGGCCTGCATCACCTGCCAGAGGGCACCGTAACATATTCACTCCTCCTTTTGCAGGGAATGCTTTGTTTTAGTTCTTATACTGATACGTTAAAATGGATTTTTAGCGTAGGAAGAAAAATTTGCTTGCAGGCTTTTATTGCAAAAAGACTCTTCTGCTATAACAGCTTAATACCTGCCTGATAGCAAGTTCTATAGTTCTAGTTCTAAGGATTGTAATTTTAGATATACATGGGCAGATCTGTGCTTTGGATGCTGGGATTAATTATCTGTGAGATTTCGCAGGATCACGTCATTCCAGGCCTGCCCTTCAACATGATCAAAGACAAGAAGCCCAGAAGAAGAACTGGCAAAGATGTCAGAGGTGATGAGGGAGTTCACGTAGAGGTGAAATGCCATATGTACCGATATTAATTAAATCCCTTGAGCTTGCTAAAGGGGTTACCTCATCCCGGGCCTGCCAATCAAGATGGTCAGAGATGACAAGCCCAGAAGAAGACCGGGAGAAGTTTTCAGAGATGATGATGGAGTTCTCAGATCATAGATGCAGCTGACTTTGCGCTTTATGTACAGCTGACAGTATTATTGCTCAGTGATTATACATGACTGTGGAAAGTAATCTACAGAAAGGAGACCATGGTATGCTGCAAGACACAGTTTCTGATATTCCACCTTTTAATAATAATTCAGCTTTAATCGTATAGAATGAAACCGTGGGATAATGATAAACCCTATTAATGTCAAATGCACTCAACTAAGAACTGTAGCAGGAAGGTCAGAACAGAAGCAGAACAAGCAGTACAATGAAGCTTGTTGGAGAGGCTAAACTACTGGAAAATAAAATGACTTTAATGCACTGACTCACCACGAATGCTATATTCCGGGAGAGGAGGGAGGTATGCTCTATTGTTATACTGTATCTTGGAAACCGCCTTCTACACCATACACTATATGAACAGTGGAAGAATAACTAAGATAAATCCGGAATAGCATGCATATAAATTAATTTGGAAATAAGAGTAGTAGAATGAATATTGTTATCCAAAAATAACATTTTTCCCTAATAAGAGCTTATTAACATGTGTGGCAGGGTCAGGCGGTGAGGAAGCAATATGTTGCCTCCTCCCTGCCTGATTTAACCATATAGCTGCCATGCTACTGTGCCACAAGCTCGTGCATTGTACGCATTTGTGGTGCTGCCCCATAGAACTGCATTAGCCATGTTCAGCAGCAGCACTAGCTGTTGAAACCACTTCCAGTCCCAGCCAATTCTGACATTCCTTTCCTATATGTAAAAAACATTATTTGGGGGGGGCGTGGCCGGGGATATATCCTTTTAGAGGCGATCCACAAAGCCACCGGACCCACAGTCTGCTTCACAAAGGTACCAGCTTGTGAGTGGACATGGCCAGCAAGTAGAAAGAGACCCCTGGCTCCAGAAAACTGCAGCAGTTCTTCCATACCTCAGAGCGGCCGCATGTCCAACATGGCACCAGTGGAGAATCCCCGGCCTCCTCCAGTGGCTCGCCATGCTCCACACAGAGCCCATCGCAATCCGGAGCTCCTAAGGCATCCCAACCATGATCGCCAGCGGTGCCTACCCCTATGTCACAGAGCCCAGCAAAGAGCAAACAATGGTTATCTACAGGGGCATCCCCCATAGATGTGAGCCATAGCTGCAGCTCTCTCAGCGACACCAGGGAGCTGTCTGACACTTTTAATGCCTTCCCTGCTACAAACCAGCCCATAACAGAGCCCACTCTAAGGCTACTTTCACACTGAGGCGCTTTACAGGAACTATTTAGCTAAAAATAGCGCCTGTTAAGCGCCTCAAAAGTCACTCCCCATCCACCCCAATGTGAAAGCCGGAGTGCTTTCAAACTGGGGTGGTGTGCTTGCAGGACATTACAAAAGTCCTGCAAGCAGCATCTTTGGGGCAGTGCGGTGAGCAGTAATATACAGCTCCTCCACCGACCCTGCCCATTGAAAACAATGGGCAGTGCTTACGAAGCGACTGCACACCGCCTCGGAAGCGCAGAGAGTGGGCTCTTTTAACCCCTTGTGGGTCTCACTTCATGCTGACCTGATGGAGTGTATGGCTAGCTTTAAAACAGAGATTAAAAACAGGGTAGACTGAAAATCAGCCCAATCCACACCATAAAATAATTCATCCAATGATAATAACAAAAAAATTGTCTTTTAGGTGAACATAATAAATCCGTGTTCAAATAAAATAAAAAAGTTCATAATCAGTCCTTCACCCAAGACAACACCAGTGGAGTGACCAATACTTCCAGTAAGCTGCAATACACCGGCATGCACTGTGCACCTTCCCCATAAGTAATGGGTACTCTTACCAAATATAAGAGATTTAAAGCGTATATGAGATAATATCCAGGGTAGTTAAGGGGAGGTCCTAGGTCTGTACATCAACCACAGCATTTCCGTATCCGGTCCCCGATTTGGGCTACACAGACAAATCCTCAGGTGTAGATAGAAACACCAACCAAGATTCTGATGTGCCTCAGTAAGCATACAGAAAAGAGCTCCACATAGCATAATACTGTTGACCAGTGGGGTTTATTTAAAAAGTATTGCACTTACATGATAAAATCCATAGACAGGTAAATTGGAATTCCAATCAGACAAAAACAGGAGCGTAGTGTTGTACAAGCAGGTCAGCCTCCACCGACACGTTTTGTCCGCTAGGACTTCAACAGGGGTATGGGCGACCTGCTCTCACCACGCTCTATTTATAACTAGAAAATCCTCAGTAGATGAGGGGCCACACCCAGAACCCTCCCTGGGCGTGAGCTATAAACCTCACTTCCGGTTTGAGCTTCAGTGATGCTCATTGATTAGGGTATCTGGGCGGGAACCTCGCAATATAAACATAATCAGGAAATTTATTTTCTGCGTACTTCATTGTATTAAATTCAATCAATACAGATATACAATATGAATTGATACTCAATGAAATATAAGGTACCTAACGGCAATAAATCCCACGTACATTACCACCCGTATCAATGTTTAAACTATATGAACTTAGCGTGTAAAGCGTTTGTTAATGAGGAAAAAGAGACCATAAGTAGCCACCTTTATATCGGTTCAAAACATGATAAATGGCGCCGACCGCCAATGACTTAAGGACCTCCTTTGCATACTCAGCCCGGAATACTGTCGGGCCGGAAGCGGAAAGAACGTCGGACCTGGACCGGAAGTGACGTCATATCCTGGCGTCAGCTCCGGAACCGGAATAGTCAAAAGAATGAATATGTATGTAAACTCAGCCTGGAGCAGCATCAGGCCGGAAGCGGAAATTACATCAAACCTAAAAAGGAAGTGATGTCATAACCTGGCGTCAATTCCAGGGCAAAAAAACGTCTAAAGAGAATCAATTGTAAATAATCTACTTAGACCGAAAATACTAATATCCAAAGGGACTATATGAGCAAGAAGCAACAACGCATAGAGTAGGGGATGAGTAACCGAGTCACTCAGTCGCAAGCTGCGACGGATATGACGCACGGAACACCAACCTACACCTCCCGCCCACATAGCCCTCGCCCTAATAGACATCCGGTATCTCCAGAAACTTGTATGTTAGTGGGACAACCAAGGGACAAAGGAATACACAGAAACTCTTTGAATTAATAAGATAGGAGCATGCTCATTCAATGTAAAAAAGTGAATAGTGTAAGTTAATCATTAACATACTCGGTCAAGGTGGTATTCGCATAATAACTAATACTAGCAACTACCGACCGCCACCATACGGTAGATAAACAAACCAAAAAGGGGAAAAAAGGGGACAAAGAGAGGCAGAGGGTTCACAGTGGTGCCCAAGAAGGGGGAAAAATATGCTCGATTTATGAATGAGTTAATATCCCATTTAACATTAATTCCCAACGGCCAGTGAGTTTTGAGTTCATATATCCAGAAGGTTTCTCTTCTGGATAAACCCCTAGTTCTAGCCCCCCTCTCCAAGGGACCTCAAACTTATCAATGATAGCGAAAGAGGTACCCTTTAAGCTTCTGCCATGATATTTCAAAAAATGTTTCGGCACCGTGTGCTTAGTAGACCCCTTTAGAATAGCGGTAATATGTTTGTTTGCTCGAACATAAAAGGGGCGCGTGGTACGACCAATGTACTGTTTCTTACAGGGACAGGTAATCATATACACTACGTTCTTGGTAGAACAAGTAGCGAATTGTTTGATTTGATAGTTTTGACCAGTGACAGTAGAGGTAAAACCCTCAACCCTTCTGGACCTACAATGGTTAACCTGGCAAACCCTGCACTTCTTACATGGGAAGTAACCCTTGAGGTCCCTAAAAAAGGAAGGTTTCACCGGAGGGTTGATGACATTAGGGGCGACTTGGTTACAAATTGAAGTGGCACCTCTATAAATAACCTTAGCCTTTTCTGGAAGAAGTGGTCCCAAAACAGGATCACTTCTTAACACATCCCAATGTTTGTGAAAGATGTTATAAATGGACTTGTGTTCATATGAAAAGGTGGTAATGAAAGACCACTTAAACATATCATTTTGGAATTGGGATCTTGTTAGGGGTTCCCTCTCACCAAGCAACAAATCTCTGTCCATGTAATAGGCCCTACTAATCTCAGAATCTATAGCTTTAGTATCATAGCCTTTAGCTGTAAATCTTTTTTTCAGAAATTGAGCTTGTGTTAGGTAGTCAGACTTATGTGTACAATTACGCCATAGTCTAACCATCTGGCTACGGGGCACTGACTTAAGCCAGGGTGTGTGATGGCAGCTGTCCAAAGGTATGTAACCATTGCAGTCCGTTGCCTTAAAGTGTGTCTTGGTGTTAATGACACCATCTTGGACAAAAATGGACAGGTCAAGAAATACCAAATTGGTCTTACTACAGGTAAGGGAGAGCGAGATACCTCTGGTATTCTGATTAAGTATATTGAAAAACTCCATCAGAGCCTCCTCATTACCATCCCATAGGAGGAGGACGTCATCTATATATCTTGCCCAAAAAAACAGTTGAGGTCTATCTAGGGCATAGACGACATCCTCCTCCCACTTGGCCATGAAAAGGTTGGCTAAACTGGGGGCAAACTTTGCCCCCATAGCCACACCCTTGATTTGTAAATAGAAAACCTCATCATACCATAGATAATTGTGTGTCATCGCAAACTCCAATAATTGTAAAATGAATTCCTGCTGGGATAAGGGTAAGGCCCCATCCCTTGCAAGATAGTGTTTGGCAGCTTGTAGGCCCAATGTATGCAGGATAATGGAGTAAAGAGAGGCCACATCAGCTGTAGCCATCCAAGTATTCTCAGTTATCCTTACATCATTTAATAGCTTGATCGTAGCTTTGGTGTCCCTTAGATAGGCTGGAGTTTTGGTAACCAAGGGCTGGAGTTTTGGTAACCAAGGGCTGGAGATACCCGTCACCATAAGTAATGGATACTCTTACCAAATATAAGAGATTTAAAGCGTATATGAGATAATATCCAGGGTAGTTTAAAGATACGCAAGGATCCCATTAATCCACCTGGCCGACCGATTGTGAGTGGGATGGATTCCCTCACGTCTCGTGTCGGCCGGTATATTGACGGGTATCTCCAGCCCTTGGTTACCAAAACTCCAGCCTATCTAAGGGACCTTTTTAGGTTTGATGTAATTTCCGCTTCCGGCCTGACGCTACTCCAGGCTGAGTTTACATACATATTCATTATTTTGACGTTTCCGGTTCCGGAGTTGACGCCAGGATATGACGTCACTTCCGGTCCAGGTCTGACGTCATTTCCGCTTCTGGCCCGACAGTATTCCGGGCTGAGTATGCAAAGGAGGTCCTTAAGTCATTGGCGGTCGGCGCCATTTATCATGTTTGGAACCGATTATAAGGTGGCTACTTATGGTCTCTTTTTCCTCACTAACAAACGCTTTACACGCTAAGTTCATATAGTTTAAACATTGATACGGGTCTTCATGTTCGTGGGATTTATTGCCGTTAGGTACCTTATATTTCATTGAGTATCAATTCGTATTGTATATCTGTATTGATTGAATGTAATACAATGAAGTATGCAGAAAATACATTTCCTGATTGTTTATATTGCGAGGTTCCCGCCCAGATACCCTAACCAAAGAGCATCACTGAAGCTCAAACCGGAAGTGAGGTTTATAGCTCATGCCCAGGGAGGGTTCTGGGTGTGGCCCCTCATCTACTGAGAATTTTTTAGTTATAAATAGAGCGTGGTGAGAGCAGGTCGCCCATACCCCTGTTGAAGTTCTAGCGGACGAAATGCGTCGTGTGAGGCTGACCTGCTTGTCTAACACTACGCTCCTGTTTTTAAATGATTGGAATTCCAATTTACCTGTCTATGGATTTTATCATATAAGTGCAATACTTTTTAAATAAACCACACTGGTCAACAGTATTATGCTATGTGGAGCTCTTTTCTGTATCCTTACTGAGGCACGTCAGAATCTTGGTTGGTGTTTCTATCTACACCTGAGGATTTGTCTGTGTAGCCCAAATCGAGGACCGGATACGGAAATGCTGTGGTTGATGTACAGACCTAGGACCTCCACTTAACTACCCTGGATATTATATCATACGCTTTAAATCTCTTATATTTGGTAAGAGTACCCATTACTTATGGTGAAGGTGCACAGTGCATGCCGGTGTATTGCAGCTTACTGGAAGTATTGGTCACTCCACTGGTGTTGTCTTGGGTGAAGGACTGATTATGAACTTTTTTATTTTATTTGAACATGGATTTATTATGTTCACCTAAAAGACAATTTTTTTGTTATTATCATTGGATGAATTCTTTTATGTTGTGGATTGGGCTGTTTTTCAGTCTACCCTGTTTTTTGTCTATTATATGTGATTTATGTTTCAACACTGTTCACGTATGACTGGTTTAATATTGTTTGTTCACATTTACTTTCAAGCGCTGCACAATTTTGGTGTACAGTGTTATATACAATTTGGGAAGTTGCAGTGTCAGCAGCTTGAGTTCACCGTCATAATTTTATTGATTCTCTGGTAGCGCAGTAGTGCTTCTTAATTTGTGTTTAAACCGAGATGCAAGAGGTGGGAGGGAGAGTTGATCACATTGAACAAAAGATGGGAGAATTTGCAATCTCTCATAACACCTTAATCGATGCACAAAATGAGCACGACAAAGAACTAGAACGCCTTAAAGCCAAAGTTGCAGATCTGGAGGACCGCTCGAGGCGAAACAACGTTGCGATCAGAGGTGTCCCTGAATCTGTCCTTAATCAGTTAAACCAATATGCCTATGACCTATTCCGAGAGGTCCTCCCATCTGTCCCAACCTTAGAACTCATAATCGTCAGGATCCATCGCCTGCCCAAACCTGCATTCCTTCTGGATGGCACCCCCAGAGATGTCGTCATGAGGGTGCACTTTTATCACATAAAGGACCAATTCATGTCCAACTTCCGTAAAGCGCCACAACTATCTGAAAAATTCTCCCGCCTCCAACTGTATGCGGATCTCTTCTAGTACACACTGCAAAAGAGTCACTCCTGATGATAATAAAGGCTCTGCGTAACCACAATATTACATATCACTGGGGTTACCCTGTTAAATTTGCCGTTACCTATAATGACAAAACCTCAGTGGTTACAAACCTCAAAGAGGGCCTGGCATTACTCCGCTCATGGGACATTCTCCCAGATCAGGAATCCACACGCCGATCACCCTCCGCTGAGATGAAAACCTTAAATGAGTGGCAAGTGGTATCCCATAAACGGAAACAAAAAACTTGTACATCATAATTGCCTCTAACCTTAAAACACATAATTACTCTACATGATTCCCCGGTCTTCTGGAGATTTCTATCCACAAGATCCCCTCCAAAGTTATGTGCAGCACCGCTGCAACCAGATTCCAGTTGGAATCGCCTACTCTTTTTATTAATGGTTTCGTGTTCATTTTTTCCTACCAGTTCCCCTTTGTCTCTACCCCACCTTCTTCCCCTTCCTGTCAGTCCAAGGTCTATCAACAAATATCGCCTGTATCTAGGACTCTGCCCATGACTCCACCAGGCACCCTCCATGAGTGTCTACGCTTCGATTCATTCTACCCACATCACCTCACCAGAACTTCACCAACCAAAGGTAACATAAGCTTTCACCTGATAAATTTTAATGGTCCTTAAGATAACCTCTTTCAACGTACGAGGCCTCAACCACCCAGTCAAACGTGCATCTCTATGGAAAAAAATCTTAGACTGGGATGTGACTTTATTTGTCTACAAGAGACACATTTCCAAAACACAGTACCACCCAACTTTAACCAAAGAGTTCCCTCATATTTTTGCTGCCTGTGCACCACGTAAGAAGAAAGGTGTCTTGATTTCAATCAAAAACACGGTGGCCTTCTCACTACATGAAACTTTCTGTGATCCAGAAGGCAGATATCTAATTCTCATATGTGATATAAATAACAAGCCTTTCACTGTGGCAAATGCCTATGCATCTAATTCGCACCAAATCTGCTTTGCCCAGAGACTCTTTCGCAGGATTTCAAAGCTCAAACACGGCTCTTTGGTGATTTGTGGAGACTTTAATCTCACTGCAGATCCTCAATTAGACCTATCCTCCAAACCTAAAAGGCTTCCTCTGGCTCTCCAGCCACTGCTCTATAAAGAGGATATTTATGACCCCTGGAGATGTCAATACGTCGGAGAGCGCGATTTTCATTCACTACCTCATAATACTTATTCTAGAATTGATATGGTTTTTGTCAGGAAACCACTGTTGCCCATGGAAACCGGGTCTGGAGGCCTGTGCGCAGGTGCATGTATGTGCCGGCATTGGCGCCAAATGGCCCCATTTAAGCAGACAGCACCCAGCAGCCAGTGCTGTCCGCCCTACAGCGTATAGTGTACCTGTGAGCCTCAGCTCTGTTGCTGTTGTTTGATCCTGTTCCCTGAAGACCTGGCTTGTCCTGACCTGCTTGATTCCTGCCTGCACCAACCACCGGCTACCCAACGACCATTCTTCTGATTGATCCTTGGTACCTCTGCTGCCCGCCTGATTACGACTTCTGCTTGGACTTTGACCACTCTTCTGCCTGCTCCCTTGTACCGCACGGCCCGCCAGTTGCCGACCCAGCCTGAATCACCTTCCTTCCTGTCTGCACGAGCCAATCTGGAATCTCTTACACCATCAGAGACAAAACAGCCCTCGTGCCATCCTGCACTCTGTCTCCTGTCTGCTTTACTAGGGGCCCCAGAATCAGGTGCGCAAGAGTGGTTGTAACCTGCATAAGACAGACTCCGCCACCAGGTGTGTGACAGAAACGGATAGCCATGACCGAGTCTGCACAGGGAACCCACTCTCCTATGGACGATCTGTGTGCTCACCTTGCTGGTCTCAAAAAACCTGCAAGAGGGCTATACCCGGTTGGAGGAGCGGGTACATCAACTCGCAGCCCCTAGAGCCCTTGGGGCTTGTCCATCTGCAGCTCGCACCAGCGTGGCCCTGCTTTCGGAACCCAAGGTCCCCCTGCCTGACAAGTTCTCTGGGGATTGTCGCAAGTTCCGGGCCTTTTGGAATGCGTGTGAGCTATACTTCAGCCTCCAGCCACACACCTTCTCCCTCGAGGCCACCAAGGTGGGGCTTGAAATTTCTCTGCTTAAGGATGAACCCCAGTCATGGGCCCACCGGCTATAGGAGCAGAGAGCCCTGGAAGCCTAAACTTCGCCTCCATTTTTGTAAGCCATGGCTCAACTTTACGAGGACCCCCACCAGGCTGCCACGGGGGAGGCCACCCTGCATGTACTCCAACAGGGCCGTCGCCCCGCGGAAGATTATGTAGCTGAGTTCCGGCGCTGGAGCGCAGATACTGCATGGAACAATGCTACTCTGTGCTACCAATTTCATTTGGGTGTGTCTGAACCCCTTAAAGATGAGCTGGCCCGAGTAGGGGTACCCCTAACCCTGGATGCACTCATAAATCTGGCCATTTCAATTGATTGGTGTCTCTGGGAATGCCACGCCGAAAGATCGTCGGGACTGCTGCGTCCCACTTGGATGCTTCCATGGGTCCCCAGCTGTAGTTGCTTTGTAGACCAGGGCCCACAAGACGGTCATCCGCCTGGCAGACGGATCCCTCATCAAGTCTGGAACTGTGACCCATGAAGCCACTCCTCTCCTTACCAAGACATCATAGGGCCACCAGGAACTATTACTGTTGGATGCCATCTCCCCTCTTCCCCATCATTTTGGGCCTACCCTGGCTTCGGGCTCACGGTCCCAGTATTAACTGGTCCACAGGGGCCATCCAATTCAGGTCCTCCTATTGCCGTCAGCATTGCCTGAAACTAGGAGATGCGGCACCCCCATTACTTTGTTTAGACTCAGATTCCAATCCAGACACCCACTTACTGGTTCCATCCGCCTACCACAACTTCCTTGCTGTCTTCAGTAGGGAAGGAGCTGAAAAGCTGCCCCCTCATAGGCCCTATGACTGCCCCATCAAACTCTTGCTTGGGCAGAGGTACCTTTTTGTAGGATCTACCCTCTATTGGAACCCGAACTAGCGGCCCTCTAGGCCTATCTAGATGACAACCTGGAAAAGGGGTTCATCTGGCCCTCCACGTCCCCTGCGGGGGCCGGAATTTTCTTTGTTGAGAAAAAGGACCATTCATTAAGGCCGTGCATTGACTACAGAGAACTCAATCGGATTACAGTTAAGAACCGGTACCCCCTGCCTCTAGTTCCAGAATTATTCCAAAGATTGGGTTCGGCAACTATATTTACCAAACTTGACCATCGGGAAGCTTACAACCTTGTCCACATCAGGGTAGGAGACAAATGGAAGACTGCGTTCCGCACTCACTTTGGGCACTAGGAGTATTTAGTCATGTCTTTTGGTCTATATAACGCCCCCGCAACCTTACAGCATTTTGTAAACTATGTGTTAAGGGGACTATTTGGATCGCTTTGTCATCATATAGCTAGATGACATCCTAATCTTCTCTTCCTCCCTTGAGGAGCACCGCAAGCATGCCACTAGTCTTGAGTCGCCTTCGGCAACATGGTCTGTACGCCAAGCAGAAAAATGTGCCTTTGAACAACCCAGCATCCAGTTCTTTGGTCTGGTTATCTCTGTCACGGGCATCCACATGGATCCTCAAAAAGTATCCACTATTTTGGACTGGCTGGCACCAACAGACAGGAAAGGGGTCCAACGGTTTGTGGGTTTTGCTAATTTCTACAGGAAATTCATTAAAGGCTTCTCGGCTATCATTACTCCAATCACCCAACTAACAAAGCAGAACTCTCGGTTCTGTTGGTCCGCCAAAGCCCAGGCTGCCTTCCAGACACTCAAGTCTTTGTTCACCTCTGCACCCATCCTGAAGCATCCAAACCCTGCTTTGCCTTACGTCCTAGAAGTGGACGCTCCAGAGACTGCAGTGGGAGCTATTCTTTACCAACGACAAGGTACCAAGACCTTGCTTCATCCGGTAGCCTTCTTCTCTCACAAACAATCTGCATCTGAGAAAAATTATGATGTGGCAGGGAGCTACTGGCCATTAAGTCGGCCCTGGAGGAATGGCGGTACTTACTTGAGGAGGCCACACACCCAATCCTTGTCTTTACTGATCACAAAAACCTGGAGTACCTGAGGACGGCCAAGAGACTGAGACCCCGACAGGCCCGCTGGGCACTCTTCTTCTCCAGGTTTCAGTTCCACCTGACATACAATTCAGGGTCAGAAAAAATTTACAACTGGATGCTCTCTCCCAGATTTTCTCGGAGTTGGGAGACACCACTCCACCCGACACCATACATCCCTCAAGGAATTTCCTGCTCACCCAGGAGAATTTTTTTGTCCCAAATCAGACAGTACCTGGCGGGCTCCTCCAGTGTTTCTGATTCAAGATTGGTAATAAAGGATGGGCTATGGTGGTTCGGTCACAAGGTCTTTGTCCCAGCAAGTCTATGCCTAAGGGTTCTAGGTCTCTGAAATGACCACAAATTGGCCGGACATTTCGGGGCTCACGAGACGGCCGAATTGCTCTCCCGTTTCTTCTGGTGGCCAAGAGCTGAGGAGGAATGCAGGAGGTACGTCGCTTCTTGTCCTATCGGTGCCCGAAATAGGACAGACAAGGCCAAAGCTTGGGGCCTCTTGAACCTGTTACCGGTGCCTAAGCGCCCGTGGTCTCGGCAAGCCATGGACCTCATCGTGGAGCTGCCCCTATCAGAAGGATATTCCACCATCTTTGTGGTCATTGACCGTATGACAAAATGGCGCATTTCCTGCCCATGAAGGGCACTCCCACGGCTACCGTAATGGCAGACATCTTCATCAAGAAAATAGTCCGACTTCACGGAGTTCCCAGTAATATTGTATCTGACCGGGAGGTCCAGTTTACCTCCAGATTAAGGAAAGCCCTGTGTGCAGCATTGGAAATCGAGCTTTCCTTTTCGTCTGCTTACCACCCTCAGACCAATGGCCAAACTGGGAGAATGAATCAGACTCTGGAGAAGTATCTTTGTTGCTTTTATTTGTTTTCTCTGAACAACTGAGTTGCACTGTTACCACTATAAAATGGTGTATACAGTCAGCGCAGTAATCTGAAAAATAAGCAGCTGAACACAATAGGCAATTTATCAAATCCTAGAAAAGTTCCATATAAAATAACAAGGTGCAGCAACAAGTCTCTTTTGTTTATTTTCGTTGTTTCTATGAAGAGGTCTCAGACTAAGTAAGAGGGTCAAACCGGTAACCAGACTCCCACCATTCGTCTGCTTTTCCTTTCGAGCTAAAGGTTACGACGTGTGTCCCGAAAGGAATTAGACCTCCATTTGACCTGGAGGGCC